>JAFIDM010000003.1:42478726-42494979 GCA_023159025.1 Thereuonema tuberculata | reverse complement strand
GTTCAATAAATTATAGAAAATTGAAAGTAAAGTTTCTTAATTTAATTAAATGAACTAATAAAAATAACATTAAAGTACAAACATAGAAACAAACCTCAACATCTTAGCGTAATTCTTTATTTCTGCTATTTATAGCGGAACGATGTTGATTAACAATTAACTTTATGTATACCTTAATACAGTTTTTACATTTACGTTGACACAAGTTTTAATCATTTAATGAATTACAGATAACTTTACAAAGTAAAAATCGATTTAGGACAATTTTTTTTGTATTTGAAAAACGGTTTTGCCCAAAACCTAACTACCATTTCAGATCATTGTATAGGAATTACTATTTGAATCATTTGTCACATAGCCACACACACACACACACACACACACACACACACACATACATACTAAAATATACCTAATCATATTATGTAATTTATTGTAGAACTAATTGCAATAAATCATTTTACAAGATTTATAACAGAAAAAAAGCGGGAGAAGGAACCATAGGCATTCACGCGTTCTGAGCTTGATCATCGAAGCTAAATCTTGCTGATGAGTCCTAATAAGGACGAATCAGCTGTCCCAGATTGCTGTCGATGATGGCTTAATGCGTGAAAGCAAACAAATTTACGAATTTGTGCATTTCTTATTTTTTTAGTTTTTTTTTTTCTGTTTTCATTTAATGCACGTTAAACCTTCTTACCTATTAATTTTTCGCCTTTGCATTTGGCTTATCCTTTTATTAAATGCCTTTTGTACCCAGCGCTCAGCGGGCCAAGTAATTTTTCTCTATTTATTATAGCGATTTTTCTATTGTCGTTTGCTTTCTATCGGGTCCCACTTCCGAGAAGGAGAAGGAACCATAGGTATTTCACGCGTTGTAAGCTTGATTATTGAAGCTAAATAATGTCTATTATTTAGGACAGTTTTTTTGTATTTGAAAAACGGCTTTTGCCAAAAACCTATCATTTCAGATCATTATGTAGGAATTACTATCTGAATCCTCTGATATATTTAATTTAATAATATATATAAAAAGCAAAAACAAGAACAAATTCAGCACATGAATAAAATTGCCTTTCTGATTCAGTCTCTTCATATGACTGTAGTGGCTACAGCATCTTCACCTCGTAATCTTCTGTTAAAGTATCAATTTATTAAAGGGCAATGTAGACCTTTTGGGACGCGGAAGGTAAGGCTCCCAGCGCTTCTTGACCAACGGGACGAAGTTGAGGTCGGGTGGTCAGCCCGACGCCCACCCGCCTTTAACTTCCGGAAAAGAAACACGGTAGCTATTCTACAGAGGGCTGGGTAGACTCTAGGATCCTTTTAGAGGAGATTGGAGCCAAGGCCGGGAATCGAACCCGTCACCTCCAACCCGCAGCCAAGCGCCCTTACCACTTCGATTACCGGGCTCACCGTAATCTTCTGTAACTCTTTTCATTTCGCTAAACATGTCTTACCAAAAAATATAGTATAAAAGAAGATGAATTCTTCTAATATCGAGTAATGGTGACCTGTTAATTTTGTAATATTATATTAATACTTTGTATTATAATAATATTTATTCAGGATATTGTATACAAAGTTTCGATTTTGGATTTATACCTTTTTTTTTCCTAGCCTAATATTCATAAAGAAAATCCCATTGTAGGCATATTACCGTGAATTAATTTACAGTGAGATAATCAAACAATAAGTCTCTTGTTTTGCTTCCATTTCAACTGTTTTGTTAAACATTTAATTTTTTTTAGAAAAGAAAATGTGTATTTATTTTATTTAATTTACACAATCTCTTACAAAAAAAAAACCACTGTGAAACAAACAAAAAAAAATAAAAAAACACTCATTTTTATGAGTTATGTCAATTACTTTGGTTACCAATCGCATGTTTGGCAGTTCTTTGATAAACTTCGCTGTATTCCTCGTACGTAGTGAAAGGAACAGGGCCGTTTCTACCATTAGGCAAGACTAGGCGGCCACCTAGGGCGGCATTGTAGGGCGGCCGAACGACGGATTTCCGTTTTTTTTTTTTTTTTGGTTGTTAAAAATAGGATTTTGGTTTTTCTTTTTTTTCTTTTGGTTGTTAAAATAGGATTTTGGCAGAACTCCTAGAAACGGCTCTGAGATGAAGGATACAAATATCATACAAAAATTACTTGGCCTTAATTTCCGTTTCTCAACTATTTGTATCCAATTCGCAATAACTTTTGCAAAATGTTTTCAAATTCTGTTATTAGCAAGTAACATGTAAGGAGATTTTCCTACCCTACATCAACATACTTTTACATCATTTACATAGAGAAAGAAGTGTTAAAATTTACTTGTTATCATCAAATTTGTATATATAAACTAAAGATATTAACTAAAAATTTCCTAGGTTATTCCTTACTATTTCTTTTTTTTTTTTTCTTTCATTCAAAAATAAGATCGAATTACTTATTTTCTAAATCCGATAACTTTAATCATTTCGCGCAAATTAACGAATTAGCTAAAAGGATTAATATCCATTGCTTAGGATATCGATAGAAACCCATTGTTTAGGTTCTACTGCTTGCGAATTTGTGTCTCTTTCTCGCTAATTGCAGATTTTCTCGATAAGGACCCGCTTGGAAGGGATTTCAAATAAAAAAAAAGTTACGTTGTCTTTTGAACTACTTTGTTCTTAAAAAAGCAAACCAAGTTTCAAGAAGATGTATCCAATTCTCAAAGTTATTAGCGGGAACTTTTATATGTGATTTGATGAGTCTCACTTTCATAGGCCTAGCGGTTCTAATGATAGGGGTTGTAAACATTCTCGTCCCCTATCGAAAATGGAAGAAATCAAACATTTCTATTGTTTGTGATTTGGAAAACTACTGTTTTATTTGTAACTTTCCCTACCCAGCCGCCAATCCGGAAAAGGACACATCTTTTTTTTTTGATTAACATCTAACAGGTTATAGCCCCCTCTCCGCCCCCAATTCCAAATTCACGCCTCTGAACATTGATGAAAATAAACGTTCGCTGAAGTGTTTCAAAGATAGTTGGAAATGTTCCAAAGTGATTTTGTGTGATAAAATGAGTAATAAAAACAATACTCATTATGTGCTCAATTATCTAATTTTCATTTTCACTTCTCAGCAATGAAAACGATAAACTTCAGAATTAAATGAAAATGTTCGCGTTTAATTTCAGTTGGAATTAATTCAGAAAATTAAAGATTAAAATAAGCTGTTCTCAGCCTCCGGTGGGCCTACCCTCAGAGATAAGAAAAATAAAAATGGCAGTTGGATTTAAATTAAAAATAAATAATTAAATAAAAAAGCAATTTTACATGTCCACGTAATATTTAAAAGTAAATTTAAGTCAATACAAAGGATTAAGATAAAAAGGTTTAAAACATTAAAAAATATAAAAACAACGACCGGTTTTATAGAAATTTCTCCATAACTGCACTATAACTTTCATAAACTCTTTTAATCGTGATATTTCGCATATTTTTTTCAAATTTGCTTTAAAAAACTCCTTTGCTATTGAACAAAAGGCATTAAACAAAAGGCGAAACCGATCGTGGGTTTTGTATTTTTTAATGTGTTAAACCTTTTTATTTTAATCCTGTGTGTTGGCAATTCATTAAAGCCAATTTATTTTTAAATACAGTAAAACCCCATTATTACGCTCCCGCTTATAGCACTATCCCGTTCTTTACGCTCTTTTCATACGGTCCCTGGAATTTTCTATGTAACTCTGTATACTTTTACCCTCGTATAACGCCTCAAATCCCGCTTGTAGCGCTTTTTTTTATATCGGAAATTTTGTATCGAAAAGAAATGTAAACACTGTAAAGATTCTTTTCTTTCCCTGGTAGGAGGGAATCTTTGAAGTGCGGGTCTGTGGTATAGTAAGTTAGTGCAAATTGTCGAAGTGGAAATCCCTTTCTATAAGTGAAAAATTGCAAATTCTCTGTAAGTACAACGAGAATTCTACACTAAGTCAGAAGGATTTCGCAGAATCTCTAGGAATTCCCTCATCCAGTCTGAGAACAATAATAAAAAATAAGAATGGAATTACCAATGCAGCGAAGGGTGGTTGCAAACGTAAAAAAGTAAAGTGTGGAAAGTATGAAGATGCCGAGGAAATTCTAATTGAATGGATTCATCAGTCCCGTGATGCATCAGTGCCTTTAAGTGGCCCAATCATTCAAGAAAAGGCGCGTGAAATAGCGGGCAGTGCACTAAATCTGCTCCGAAAATATATTAGTGTTACTCCTAGTGGTGTATCAATTGATGTTAATAGTTACTTGAACCGCATTGAAAATGTCATAATTCATAACAGTAGCACAAACACACACACACACGGCAAACCACAATCAAAGATTTTTTTAATAGGAAATAAGCTCACATTTGCACTATAACTATTGTAGAATTAAGTATCTTTCCTGTAAAATGGTGTCTAAATGTTTCCCCATCTCATAAATCCTTTCCCGTCTATAGCGCTATCCCGCTTATTACGCTTGTAGGTCATGGTCCCTTGACGAGCATAATAACGGGGTTTTACTGTATTATGCGCACACGTAAAATTGCTTAATTAAATAAATAAATAACAATTACATTTACTGAGTTTGAATTCACTAAGAATTTCTTGTGTGTGTGTGTGTGTGTTGTAAGAAAATTAACTTAATAAAAATTCAAATAAAAAATTCAAGAGAATATCTAAGAAAACATACAAAAAATCCTCTAATTTAGTTGTTCAATTGAGCCTGAAAGAGAGGAGGAGGACGTTTCAAAAAAAAGATAAAACGAGAGAAAGAGAGAAAAAAAGAGATAAATGTCCTTTTTAAGAGATTTCTCTGTTTAGGTTTTTTTAATTACAAATTTAATCTCACAATTAGATTCATTAGGGCTACTTACTGTTTCGCAAAAATTAGAGTGTAGTTAATAAGAAAAGGTACAAAAAAACATTGAATCGTGTGTATTGTAATTAGGTTTTAAAAAAAAACCACATAACACATTTGCTTAAAAATACATATATTCACAATTGAAAAGCAGTGGGATCTTAAATTAGACGATTGGAATTATAAATGACCAAGTTTATATACATTTCTAAACCAGGAAAATTAACATAGATCAATGGAAAGTCACAAAGAAATTAGTGTTAAAATTATATAATCTAAGTTCTTCCATCAATTATTAGGAGCTTTCTGTAAAAAAAATATGATTTTTGTTTTTTTGTTAATCTGGAAGAAGAATTGATAGAAATGTTCAGATGATAGAAAACTATTCCCCAGAAGTGCAGAAGTGCGTTTACTTTCGGTGACCCGTGATGCATAAGAGATTCCTTAAAGAGAAAATGGAATAGATTTATCTCCCAGCGATATATCTTTTTAGAGACGTAATGCGAAATAATTTTATATTATTTGAAAACATGCAAAATATAATACCAAATACTAAACATAATAAGTCAGTCATAAGTTAGTAAAATTAAACATTTCAAAATAGTGACAGTAGCAGTGTTAGGATCTGATAAAGAACATTTACTGTTCGAAATTATCCCTATTACTAAATATGTTATTTTATATTTGCTGCCTTATTATGTTTATTGGAATCGTCATCTCACAATAAAGGAAGATTTTGTAAGACTCAATATTTAAAAAAAAAATCCTGAAAAAGAAAATTAAGTATTTTTAATGTTGTATTTATTTTTATGTTAAGCAGCGCGACTGTCGATATATTACCTATCCTGTTAAGAAAAGAAAAGAAAGAATGGTGAAAGCAGGGGAAATAGGAGGACCCCGAGAAAACCTCCCTAATACGGATCGTCCACCACCACGAAATCCATATGAAAATCAAACCCGGTATTCAGAGATGAGAGTCTTAGCGACAGCATCAACCACTCGACCAGTTTTCCAGGTTTATCTTCTTTTCAATCTTCATGGAAACAAGTTATTTACAGCCATACGAAAAAAATTAAAAATACTTAGAATGAAGTATTCAAATTAAAAATTAAAGTTCCAATGCGTTCATTAAATTTTTATTGTTCCGTGAAAAATCTAAAATGTTTCAAAATGGGAAAAGAACATGCTGTTACTTACGTAACTTTTCAATATTTGTACTTAGGCGAATTTCAGACAAAATTAAACAAAGCTTATCCTCCAAGCGTTTCCGTTTAAATTTTTGAGAATATAAAATGAGTGGTTGGTAAACGGATTGTTGTTTGTTTGTTTGTATTTGGTTTTCTGTGTTTGATGGAGAATCCATTCCGTTTCTATAAAAACCCCTTGTTTAATCTTCCCAAACAGTCAGCCTGTTTTCGAGTACAAATAGCTGACGATGCGGGAAACAGGGCATGTAGGTGTTAGCAAATGGCCGTTTCACATCACGAATCACCGGATATCCAACTGCGTCGATGCAGGCCGGGGATGAGATCAACATCACCTTGGGAGACAAAGAGAAAAGTTTGGCCGGGGTCGAGATCACACTTTAGAGGGAAAGTACCAGCACTGCGGGAGGTGGAAAAGGACTCCCTGAAAGACAATAAACGAATCCCCAAGAAGAAACTTCGCCTCAAGGAGGGAAAAAAGAAGGGGTTTTACGATCAGTCAAAAACGCCAAGTGCAAATCTTGTTGAAGACACGCTACAGGGACCCCCTCATGTTGTTGCAAAAGGAGACGTCAGATCCAACGCCCCCGGGGCATTCCGCAAAGTTGGCTAAAAAAAAGGACTTCCTCTTTCACAAACAAACTCTTATCAGATCACTCACAAACTTTCTCAAGTCTACCGACTTTTTTTTTCTTGAGAAAGGAATTCGCAAAATATAAGAGATAAGTTAAAAACTAAAAAGTGATAATTGCTTATTATGCCCAAATCACACCAGCATATTTTTCAACACTGTTTTCATCATTGACCCTATCATTGACGGTCTATGATCGTGTGATTTGCCTCTGTTGACCATTTCCATCATTGATTCCAATGTTGAAAAAAATTTAGGAATTGCGCTATTCGCAACGTTGTTTTCAATGATGATCATTAGTGAGCTCCAATCAGAATCGACGAGCTTCGAGAACGAAGAAGCCGACCAGCGCCATTTTGGATACCGTTTCGACTGAATCCGAAATCTATTAGGAATTAAATATTACAGCGAGGAGATTATTTTTCGAAAATAAACAATATTTTTACTGAAATAAATTAATTCTATGCGTCAGAATGTGCACATGTCAACTCTTTAAAGAGAGATTTCATTGCTTCTTGAG
This sequence comes from Thereuonema tuberculata, assembly GCA_023159025.1. NCBI lineage: Eukaryota > Metazoa > Arthropoda > Chilopoda > Scutigeromorpha > Scutigeridae > Thereuonema > Thereuonema tuberculata. The sequence goes on along the minus strand of JAFIDM010000003.1, from coordinate 42,487,750 downwards.
CTTCGTTACGGTCGCAGGAGCTTGTGAGATAGCTGCTGTTCCACTTCGTTTTCGCTTAAATTATTAGAGATGCTTGAATACAATGTACAATGTACAATATACAATGTACATTGACAGCTTGCTAAAAGTCATTTCAAATTCTACCGAAATTGCGTTGCCGAAACACGATTTTAACCTCTAAAAAAAGATTAAACACCGTCATTTCGTAACTGGGAAACTTTCGCCAGGACTTTCGAGCTCAACTCTGATTGGCTAGCCCTGCCAATCTATGCAGTGTTTCATCATATTTCGTCGATATGGTGGAAAGCAAGGACGGGGAACACTTCACTGAAAACAATGATCATTTCAGTGAAGTAAATCAATGATGAAAAATTATGCTGGTGTGATTTGGGCATTAATGGAAGGTCAAAGCATTTTCATCACCAGTTATAGTTCGTTTCAATCATCATACTTTGATTACTAATGCATAAAAAAATTTGTAAATTGAAATGTGAAAGCGCTGAACAAGCAGCAATTATAATTAGCGACCAATTTGGGAGCTATTGCATCTGTCCTGTATTTCCGTCCGTCAGTGTCTTTTCTCCCCTAAAAAACTCAGAAGGCCCAAACAATCCCATCATTTCTACGGGATTGTACTAAAAAATCTATAAAACATTACCCGAATGACAGCGATTATTGAAAGCTTGGTTCCACAGTTGTTTAGGAGCCAAAAAATTACAAAAAATAAATAGAAATTACAAAATAAATAAATTAAAAAAAATAAACAAAAAAAAAAGCCTTAAACAAATGCATATCATCTAATGAAAGTCTTTTATATCACAGTCATACGACATCTTCAGCACTTAATGGAGTCTTAAATGTTCTCCCAACTAAGCAAAGGAAATGCCGAGAGAGAATCATTATTGGGCTGTGCTTAGGGTATCTATTCTCTAATCCGGCCCTGAAGAAAGTCGTATTAAGTTTCTAATCACTCTCAGAAAGTTAATAAATCATTAAATTAAAATTTCATTCCATGCGTAGCATAATAAACGAATCATTTCAACATTTAGCTACTTAACATTTGTTTCGAAGCATACGCATTTCGCAAAGGACCATGGGAAACTGAAATGATAGCAGTGCCCTTAACGGAAGAAAATTCAAGTAAGTGTACTTAAGAAATCTCGTGTGACAAGAACATTTAACTGTGCAGGATATTAGTTTAATATGGACAATGAAATGAAACTCTGTTTACATTAACCACCTCAGACTATGTTCTGAATTCCTTCCTTATATATTTAATTAGTACAATTTATGAATGAAGCTACTTCTATTCACTGAGAATAATATATACATTTCACAGCCGAAATATGTATCACAGTTAATAAAGCTTTGATGCGTTTATTCCACAATGTTACATCCTTTTTAATATAAGCTACATTTTTGTTTGATCTATCGAAACTGTTTTGAGCAGAATAATAGTACAATGAATTTCCAGACGTGTTCAGTCACACAGAGAATCCCCACTCATAAAATCGATTTCGTGATGTAAATGCAAATATTAGTGAAAACAACAGCACGCACACACAATATTCAACAATTCTAGCTGTAATAATTACTCTTCTTTTTTAGGGGATATTGGATGTTGGTGTTCAGCAATACTTTCAAAAAAAACCTGTATGAAGAACTTAGAAATTTAAGCAATGTAGATTTTAATTTTTATTATAAAGCTGTAAAGAAGCTTTTCTGTTTTTGTTTTTCGTCAATGTACTATTTTAATATACTGTAAAAAACAAAATAAGAGAAACAAATCCTTCATCAAGCTATATTTAAAGTAATTTGCATCATCAATTTCTCAAGCCATTTTTCAAAAGGCGATGCAGAATACCTTGTAAATTTGCATTATGTATCCTAAGTGTCTTTTTTTCTTTTATATATTGCATAATAATGATTATGTATTATCAGGATTTTATTTTTACAATGTATTATTGTAAAAATGTACTATCGGAGTCATCTTCTTACATTACAAGCAATACAATGTAAAACAAAACAAAAAAAAGTTAAATAATAACATAACATTTGTAAACATTTGGATTCCGCTCCAGTCCACAAAGCGAAAACCACTGAAGCTTGGCTGATAGACAAAATTCCTGGTTTCATTTCACACGCTGAGGGGCCGTCTGCATCACCAGATATAAACCCGGATTTGGAGATGAAGGCTTGTTCTAAGCCCACACAAGCATCGCCGCTGTGAAGAGATCTTTGAGAATGGAAGATGATGTTTATGGACACCGTGAGTAGATCTATCGAGGACTGAAGACCGAGGTCTGTATTAAGGCGAGGGGTGGACATTTAGAGAAATACATTTATAGTAATTATATATTGATGAAATACTTCTAAAAACCTCAGTAATATTATAAAATTTGTTAAAGTTACGCTCTATTTTTCTATGTACCAGAATTTATGGACGTATGGAGTAATGTGATGGCAAACACATGAAATGAAAAAAAAACCAAATGACGAAAAAAATTAAAAAAAAAAAAAAAAATCGATGAATAACATTACATAGACTGCTGGATTAACATTAAAAGACGTAAATGTAAGAAAAAAAAATCGAAAGGCTGTAAAAAGCAAGGATTGCATTTCCTGACCTGTATTGCCCTCATTAATAAGTTTTTTTTCTGTGGTCTTTCAAATGAAATATTTTTATTTTTTTTATTTTTCATCTTTCAAACGGTTTATTTATTTTCTTTAAATGCTATTACTATTGCATTTAAAAGCTAGTTTAACATTAATAAAAAAGATGAACTGTACCTCACTTGTTTATTTTATATTAATTAAGTATCGACTTTCTCAGTAATTACTTTAAACAACAATACAAGAGTTCTTCTAACAATGGGTTTTAGGATTTCTTATTCCTTGCAGTTCGGTACTATTATTAAATTAATTATAAAATTGAGGTGTCCTTGAATTACAGAAGCAGAAGCATTTAGTTAATGACAAGAGCTAACTGCAATAGGTCTCCGATGACGTAAGTGCATTTAAAAATTGTAAACACTTATCTAATAATATAATAAACCCTATACTTCGCAAAGCATTATGGGATGGAATTGCAGCCTTCCGTATCCCTGCTGATTTTCGCTTGAATTCCTAATAACGGAGCTTCCGTGAAACAAATAACTTCTGGAAGTTATTAAAATTCAATTTAATTCTTAATTAGAGAAGCTAAATAACTTCATAAAGAGCTACAGTATTATAAAGACAAACAATAGAAAATCCCAAACAAAGGAAACCATATTTCAAAAGAAAGAAAAGCTAATTTAATAGTTTTTAGGGTTAAATATTTTATAATAGAAAAACAAAGACAAAAACGTAATTGATTCATAATGAAAAATTCTTAATAATTGCTTTACTTTCAACTTTGATTATTTAATATATGATAAACGTTTTTGCATCGTTAGAAATTAAAAGATTTCTTAATAGAAACTATTTTAAGATAGAAATCATGAAAGAAACTTTGCCAAGATACAAATGATATATTTTATTTTGTAAATGAGAAATATCAGTCAAAATCGAGGAGAGGGAAGGAGAAAACTGAAAATTAAAAGTTAATCCAATGAATACCATGATTTCTTATATCCAATCACTTTTCTCTAAAGATAACCCGCGAAAATAAATTAACATTCTGTTAATGTTTGTTGACAAAACAGAAATTCGCATCAAACATCGTTGATCGTAAGTTTTCCGACATTATTTTAAGGTTTTGTTTTTGTTTTTTGAATAAAAATATAAAGATAAGCAAAGTCTGAAATATCTTTTCCTTAAGGCTTATTGGTTTCTTTAACTTTTATTAAACAGGAAATTCAAATCAGTGAATATTATTAATATTTTTTCTTGTAGGATAAAGTCAGTGCTTATTAAAAACAAAAAAGATAATAAATCATAAGGAATAAAAATATGTAGCTTCCTGTACTTTTCGTATTTTTTATTTGTAAAATACTAAACTGATAATACTAGAGTAAAAACCGATCAGCTGAAATATCTCGTCAAATCAATACAGAGTCTTGTTGTGAATCTAAATTTAGCTCAGTAATCCCCTCTATGAAGGATCTTTTCTAAAGCAAATCCTTCTGATGTAAACCTTTGAAGGGATACAGGATTATCAGTGTCTTCGAATACGTAAGGGAATTCCACAGCAACATGTTGATGTACTTTACAAATGGCAAATGTGGGTCTGTAGGAAAAGATTGCGGTAGCATAAAACCAAATTATCAATTGTTACTTATTAACGTAAGATATTTCTTTTTTTTTTGAAGAGCGAGCTAAAAAAAGTAAATGGCTATCTTATGAAAGATGAAAAGAAAAGAATCAGTTTCCCAATCATACAGTAGTGGGCAAAATAAATAGTAGTGAAACCTACCACATCCCCACGCGATAATAGAGTGGATCCGAACGTCTATTTGAATATAAACTGTCTAGTAACTGGTATTTGGTTTAGAATCAGTCGAGGCAATAATGGTTCTCAGCACAGAGGAAAAGATATTTTTCGTCGAATATTACAACATATACGGTCCAGGACGAAAAAACGGATCCAGCCTTGCATATGAAGGAGATGTTTTTGAAACACGCCCCAAGTGACAGTGTGATTCTTGCTTCATCCAAACATTCCTACGGACAGGTAGTGTACTGACACTGCGTTAATGGTGCACGGGACGGTTACGAGCCGTAACAACAAAAGAAAATCACGGCCGTCTCTTGGAATAGGTGCTTACCTGTCGTTCAGCTTTGGCAGTTTCTAAATGAAAATTTTCCTAAGGTGCTTTTCGCACTGGAGAAAACCTGTGTCCCCTTTTACAAGCTCTTCCCCCTTTTACAACTCCCCTGAGGTTTGACCCTTCCCTTTGAAATGGATTACACTGTTTACAACTAGAGGGTCTGCATTGAGCCTTTTTTCAGAAAAGACACTGCGGAGACAGAACACAGCTCCAAAAAGAGGGGACACAGACGACCCTCAGGCAAAAAAAGTCAATTAACCTGAATTCACAAAAGGCGAATAGTTCATGTAATTTACTCTGATAGCTAAATATATTTATTTTTAACGGATTTAGGTTTTGTTTGTGATTTTATTGAAGTTATTGGAGGAATATTTATTAGATTAATAATCTCCCATCAAATTAAAGATTACGATTTGAAGTCGATAGTTATTTTTTTTTTTTTACGTAACGTAAATTCCTTTCCACATTAATACTATATAAAGTTAATATATCATTTGTTCCTTTTTTTTCATCGTGAATCATAGGACGCATTGTAAATACAGTATTTATAGTTAATCAATATAAATAAATTTGTATTGTTAATTGTTGTTACTTCTGTGTTGTTGTATATTTAATATTTTATATAATTTATATTGAATTTATTGCAGATATAAGTAATACGCGAATTTTCGTTAAAATTTAATTTAGAACTAAAATCAACCGAATAAAGAGCACAGGTAAATCGATAAACAGTAAATTGAGATAGTTCATATAATTTACTTTGATAGTTAAATATTTTTAACCTGACTTCTTTTTTGTTGTGATATAGACAACATTTTTATTTTTTGATATAGACAGTGGAAAAGGGCTTTTTCTTTTTTAACTGTCAGTGTGCCTTAACTGGGCTATGATAATAAAAAAGAATTGTACACCTGATTTAATATATTGAAATTCAATGGCCGCATTCCATTTAGTGGGGATATTATAAAAATATAACTAATTTTTACAGAAATTGGTTTTTGCATAGATAAAATGCAAAACAGAAATTTAAATTAAGAGAAATAACGTATTTTCTTTTTCTTTTTCCTTTTTAAAAACATTTTGATAACTTACTAGAGATATCAATGGGAAATACATCTCCGAAAAAACAAGGTTGACAGATCAAAGACAAGATTCTATCTTTCAGGTGGTCTTGAAGGTGGGGTGGGCGATTCAGCACGGATTTAAAAAACAAAAAGGATTTTCGGAAAACAAGTTGTCGGCTGTGAACTAGGGAAGAAAAGAAAATGAAAAAGACAACTATATTTCTATAGCGCCGGTTTCCACGAAAGCGAGAACAAAGGTTTAGGGAGGGGGGGTTAGCGGGGATACGACCGACCGCTGCCAATCTGCCAATGGTGCGATACAGATACAATCAGAGAAATAAAATACGATAGAAGCAGAAAAAATTAAAATTATCTATTAAATATCTATTTAATAAAGGTTTAAATTTTGAAATTAAAAATTTTACAGAAATTTTATAGAAATTATGAATTTAGAAATTTAGAAATTTTAAATATAGTTATGCGACCGTGAGATGTTTACAAGAGAGGAAGTTTTACACGGTTTCTATTTCGTAGAAGGGGACACTGTTTCCGTCAGTGCGGAAAGTATCCTGCACGCGACACTAATAGGAGATTATTATACTGCCGTAGGCTTTTAGAGGGGAACATCCGAACAATAGGTCCAATAAAAGGATAGATAATGTTAACTTATTCCTGTACTACGTAACTGATATTTAACTCCACTCCTGGCTTCTATCTTTCACTAGTGTTTGTTTTGTCCAATACTGAGCGTTGCAGATTCCTTGTAATGATAACTTAAGATATGATTGTGAAAACGTGAGGTTTTTTGTTTTGTTTCTTTGTTTTTTTTTAACCTTATTCAAATTTCATTAAATTTTCTTATCTTTCAAACTTTATACGTCATCTTAAAATACGACAAAAAAGCTTGTAACTTCGGAGAATTGAAAGACGTATCAAAGAGAAGATATCACAACTACGTTTTTTAAATTTATGCAAGTTTTGTAGGAAATCCCCATTTAAACAACGACATAAACAAAATAATCCTAATTCACAGCTTCTGATACCTTAAAGTTAAGTTAAAGTATCCCGCTACAGGTCTATGCAGACCCTTGGGGTAGCGGGAGTTAAGGCTCCCGACTCTTCGTGACCAACGGGACTACGTTGGGGTCGGGTGGTCAGCCTGACGCCCGTCCGCCTTTAACTCCCGGGAAAGAAACCCGGTACCCATTCTACAGAGGGCTGGGTAGGTCCTAGGACCCGTTTGGAGGATAATGGAGCGTGAAAAATTCCCGGCCTCCGCCGAGGCCGGGAATAGAAACCGCCACCTCCAACCCGCAACCAAGCGCCCTTACCCACTCGGCTACCGGGCCCACATCTTCTGATACCCAATGAATTTAAAGTATGTAAAGGCTTCGTTTATGTACATATCTATTTTTTTGGTTGTTGTCGTCTTTCTTTTCAATTATTCCAATCTGAAGGAGATGGCTTTTAAATATATAAAATATTTACAGAGCTATTTACAATGCGAAATGGACAAAACTGCAAAAAAGTGAATCTTCTTTGTTTTGTCCGTAGCAGTCCAGATTTCTAAAAGATATTCAGAATTTGTTATTCCGGATTAGCAACTTTCTTCTCAGATGTGAGAAGACTTATCTTTGAAGAAACAACGAGACAAAACTGAAAAATCAGAGAAAAAAAAAAAAGGACCCAGCAGATTATTTGTTTTTTTTTTTTTTTTTTTTTTTTTTTTTATGAAATCTTATATCGAGAGAGCCGGACTTTTTTTTCCGAAGATTCAAATTCCCAACGATTTTGTTACAATACAGTATTTAGTATTTATTTCTGATATATTCCAGTGACATATTCCTCTTCCGTTTCTAAATTTTCCCTCTATTAGAATTTGAAGAACTTTTACCTCATAACTGATTAAAATTAAATGTAGAAAAAAATTCTTAATGACAGTAGTAGAAACTTCAATTCAAAGGTCTTGATATCTAATGACGTTAAGAATTATATACAATATAAAAATAAAATATTTCCCATCCTGACTCAACTTCTAAGTTTCAAAAATCCTACAAAACTTATTTGTAATCAGTATTCTTCATCAGACGTTCCGGCATAGCCTAGTGGTTTGGACGGTGGTCTCTGCCATTAGACAGATATGTCGGAACCTGAGTTCGAATCCCGGCAGCGGCGTGGTTGTTTCTCAGATATGTTTATCAGCCTCTTCTTCACTTTCTCTTCGGGTCTGACCCCATTCCACAATGGCTTCCTGAGGAAGGCAACAGGAAACCACCTCGGTATCTATTCTGTAGAATAAAGTGAGTCTCCGAAATCGGAAAGCGCAAATGGACCCCCTGCTGATGCAGCAGAAATACTGGTGATGACGATCATCATCATGATTCCTTATCAGATTTCTAAACACTTTTTAATTCTTCAATGAACGATATCAAGACATGCTACAAATTAATAAGTAACAATTTTTTTTTTTAAATGAGATCCCGTACACGAAAATTGTAAAGGAGAAGAATACTATGTCCATTCTGTCGTCAGTCTTTAATCATCTCTACAGTCCAAACTACAAATCGGACAGACATGAGTCATACCGTCTTGGAATCCTTACAACGTGTTGAGTTGGGTAAATACACGTTTTCCAGTTTACTGTCACTCCTTGTTTCGGACGCTTGATAATAATCAATAAAGAGTCTTCTCAACACCTTACATTCTGAGTTTGTTTTATTCATCTTGTGTCCATAGTGATTAGTAGCCTACAATAACCTAAGTTCGCATCCTGGTCACGGCAATGCTTGAATAGCAAAAGTACGGCGCAAGAGGACCTTTTCTTCCTTTTTTTTATTCTTCCTTTTTTTTCTTAATTACTTTATTTATATATTTTTAATCATTATTTGTAGGAAATGAAATATGTACGTGGTCGCGATGGTTTCATTTACACTATGAAACCAGTTTTTTACCTTGTTAAAACTGGACTTAGGCTTTAAATTTACAAAATTGCCTTCGGAGTAATCAATTCCTGTATACCAGAATTCGCAATAAGCGATCTTAATATTGAAGATAAAATATTATCTTCAACATAAACTGTATATAAATCCTATAATAACAGATTTTTTTCCCAGACTAAGTAAAGCATTTTGTTTTCTAATTATTATTCGTATAATTATTATTTGTTTTAGGCCTATTATGCAAATGTCAGGATAATAATAATGACATTG
>JAFIDM010000003.1:42451183-42468726 GCA_023159025.1 Thereuonema tuberculata | reverse complement strand
AAAAAAGCTCTGGATAAATAACTTTGATAGGGAAAGACAGACGAAAGAAGCAGCAATACGACGTCGTTACTGAAAGACAGAAACGCGAGACGTGATGGAGCTTTTCATGATGTGACAAAAAGCAAACTATAGGTTTCGTGAGTTCCGCTTTAATCCCACCGATTCTCTTCTATCGTCTGTTCTAATATTTGCTGTTAAAAAAGTGTTTGCTCTCTTTCTACGCCATTCAAGTCAGTCAATTTAACATCGCAATTTTGATGTTAGGAATATAAATATATAATAAAATATTAAAAAAATAAGATGCTGTACTTCTTACTGATGATATAGAAGCAATTCTCTTCAGCGCTCTAAAACGAAATGTACTGTCATTTAATAAAAAAAAATGTATATAAATTAGGTGGTTGCACAATTTTTAAAGAAATTGTTGAAAATAAAAAGCAAAACTACTGCAAAATTTAATCAGAAGGTACGGAGATAGTTCAAATTAAGAATAATAACAAAACTTTTTATCAAAATGGCCTCTGTTATCAGAAGAAAAAAACGTTAAGGGAAAACAGATTTATTATTTAATTTCCTATTATTGACGCGACATAATCTATATTATTTAAAAAAAAAAACCAGGTTGTATGCGTACGTCGCCGCGCTGGTGTGGTCGAGCGGTCTCAGGCGTCGGTCTGTCGTGAGATCAATGTGCCAGCGCCCGGGTTCAAATCCCGGTAGCGAGCATGGATGTTTCAAAAATTTCCTTTCCTGTGTTGTAGCCTCTTCTTCACTTTCTCTTCGGTCTGACGTCATTCCTTAATGGCGTCCTGGGGAAGGCCACGGGAAACCACCCCAGTATCTTTCCCTTGTAATTCTAGGGAGTCTGCTAGGGGTTCGCCGTCTTGGGAACACTAGCGCTCCCTGGAGCACGGATGCTTCGGCAACGAAGCTCGCACTTCGGTGCGAACCGACCACACACACATGCGTACGTCGGCAACAATTGAAATTATCAGGCGCGTTGCCAGACAACAGGAGTATGGCTTGGTCAAGTCAACTCCGCAAATTTCCGAGTACTATAAATGAATTTCAATATTGTATTGCTTATACAGTAATACCTTGAGATCCGAGCATATTCCGTTCCAGGATCGAGCTCGTAACTCGAGGTATCCGTATCTCAAATCATTTTTTCCCATAAGAAATAACAGAAAAAAAATTAATCCGTTCCGACCCTCTAAAACACTCCATAATTAGTGCTAATAATAATGGAAAAAACATGTTTTTAATTGCTATGGAGACATACACACACAAAATTATAGAATGTAAGGATTCCTGTGATATAAAATAAAATGTTGTTGTAATTATGAATTCTTACTGACAGACGATACAATAGCGGCTAATGGCAGCATGTGCGGAGGAGGAGGAGGAGCAAGGGAGGGAAGAGAGTTACGTAGACACTTGATTTCGTACCGTAACTTACATAAACTTAGAATTAATTTCACTCACTTTTCTATTTTTTTTTTTTTGCTTTTTTTCGATTTGTATTCTTGACTTTTCTACTATTATGAAGAATAATGCACAAAATAGAGAGAAAATCACGTAGATAACACAAACACTATACGGAAGACTCGCGGGAGATGCGTACGGAAGTCGACGAACACGCGAAGTGAATGAGTGAGGCGGCGTGGGCTGCTCCGAGTGCTCGGCCACCTAGCGTCGGCGTCTGTAAGCGTGCTCGTATCTCAAATCTTTACTGGTATCTCAAAGCAAAAATTTGCTCGAAGGCTTGCTCGTATCTCGGAATACTCGTATGTCGGGACGCTCTTATCTCAAGATAGTACTATATTCTTTAAGTTACTTTTAGCTTTAGTTTTAAGTTTTATTTTTTAGTTTACTTAATGTAGTGTCTGCTTTTGAATAAATAAAATGTTATTTTCCGTTACATATGCGCGGCTTCCGCACGGGCAGCCGTCTAGTATCTCAATTAAATTGAACACTAACTCCGCTTTCCAACATCATGATTAATTTCTGTAATAGAACATTCTGAATGCTTTTTTTTCCCCCCGTGAATGAAATAAAGAAAAGAAAGCTTTCTCTTCAATGCTTGAAAACATTGCCAGCTAAGGAATGATGCTGTAAGTTACTCTGGGATCAATCTTTTGGCGGTAAATGCACTTAACCCACCCGCATAAGATGGCCTCTTCACTTAATTATCCTTAATTGCAGAACTGAATGCTGTCGAGTATCTAATAGAGAGCTACTGAAGAGTAGTTCCCACTTCCCAAGTGGTCACTGTCAAGATTTAGATAAAACAACTTATTTCCCAAAAAGATTTGTTGCAGGAATTAGTATCTCATTTCATTCTTCCTGAATTCGCTAATATGTAAAAGTCATCGTTAGTTAAGGACCATTTCAAATCATCGTATCTTATTCACTAATGCAGATAAAAACCTGAAATTTTTATAAGTATATAAAACGTTAAATATGTTCCTATTTAATTCTTATGTTTTTATTTGTCTGTAATTATTGGAATTCATTTTATATAATTTCGAAACAGTCACTATGTCATGACAGGCTCGTGTTTTCTAGTGTTGTTTAAAACTAAAAAAATCTGGAAACTAATTATTACTACCTTTAGAAATTAAAAAGTTTAGTTTACTGAAAATGCAGTTCGATAAATGACTTTTTTATAAACAGACTATTTTTCTGTTTTCTGTTAAGTTCTGTAAAGAGCTTATTTATGTAATTAAATGGTACTTCATTTAACACTTTTGTTATCTTTAATTATTATTTGTATGGTTTTTATGAACTTATCTGGAAATATTGACTGCTTTTGAAATTAAATAATGAATTTCAATAGATAAAAACAAATAACAATAAGGAATTATAAATTGCTACATATTTAAAATTATAGATTTTTATATGCATTAGTTAAAAAAAAAAATACAAATATTTTAAATGACCCTTACTGATGAAGACTGAAACTGACTTTGACTCTAGTCTTATGTTAAGACTTAAGTTTTTCTTATTGACTTACAGAATTTTGAAAAAGCCCGTAATATTTCAATACAATAATCTAATATCAATAAAAATTGAAATAAAAGGCCAACACACTTGACTGATTGTTAAAAAACATTTAACATATTAAAAAAATACAGGACGCGACCGGTTTCGCCTCCATGACGAGGCATTGACGAGTGACAATAATTACAGAAAAAACACTATTATTTATTTAAAAAATAATCTAATATATTTAAAAAATAATCTAATATCCTTGATTATGTTTTCTTTCCGTATATATATATGGAGAGAGAGAGAGAGAGAGAGAGAGAGAGAGGGGGGGAACAGGCAAAACTCAAAGCTAGGCCTTCGAGTTTCATAGAGCAAAGATTTCAATCAATCTTTTAACAATATATTTCTTAACAATTAAATAACTTTGATTCAACTTACATTATGCCTATTAAATGCAATAGCACAGAATTATTATTTTGATTTAAGTTTAGAAGGAAAGTGTTTAATGCATCTTAACGTTAGTTTAATTTTAAAATAGACAAAGTTTGACTAAGTTTCTTTGTCAAACAAACAGAAAAAAATTATTAGAAACAGAAAGGCTTATTAACAGGCACACTAAATGCTGTATTTATGTATATATTTTATTGTAACGAAGTCACAAATCAGAATTAAGAGTAAAATTTATCAATTCGAGAAGTTTCTCTAGCTTTTATAAGAAAAGAAAGACTTTCCGAAAAAAGTAATAACTGTCCACTAATAGAACTCCATTTTTCATTGTGGCAATTTGTACCGTAGTTTACTATGTTGCTCAGGTCCTGACGCCAACTCGTGGTTCTTTTGATACTATGCACAAAGAAATTGGCTTGTTTATTGCTTTGTTTTTAAACGGAGGAAAGAATACTCCCACGTCCACAGAGAAAAGGTCAAGTGCTTAATTTTAATAATTTTACAATGAAAAGTCTAAAGGAACAACGAACTAACTGTGGAAATCCTTTCTCGAAGCGTCTTTGTAACTTGTTACACCGTAGGAATTTAAGGATTATATTTTAAATAACGATTATGTTTAAGAATCTCACTGAACTTCGTTCAATAAAAATATGGAAACCAGGGGTATAAACTGCATCCTTTGTATATTCAGTGTGGTCTTTCGCCTGCAATTTCAAATCAAATGTGGTTTTAGTAGGAAACTTATAGTAAAGGATTATATTTAAAAAAAAACTCTGTTTTATTTAATAAAATCAATTAAAAACTCATGATGCGGTAATTGCCAGATCTGAAAATTGAAAAACTTCTTTAGCTGATTATTATATTATATTATATGAAACGATCTACTGAATGTCGACTGTTGCTTTCCGATTTTAGCTTTGCTTTCCAGAGCATTTACGGAGTAAAAACACTATGTCTGTTGGGTTATTGAGCACAACGCTTCAAAAATTGAAGATGGAGCAATGAACAATCAACAGATTACGATAGTAAAAAGAATTGAGAACTTGAATGAACTTTTCCCAAGTTCATGATATTCTCGACTGAATTGCAAATTTCGTGACGATCGCAAATCAATTGAGGACGACTCCATACCGGTAAGAACGTGGTTACAACTGTAGAGCGCTATTCCTATTCACCCATTTGATACCTTACTTTCTTCCCAAGGGGGCGTCCATTAATTACGTAAGCTCAAAATGGGGAGGGGGGGGGAAAGGGTTCCAGCAAAATCTCACCAAATCTCATTTAAAGGGGGGGGGGGGGGATCAATGAAAATCTCTCGTCGACTTTTTAATTCAGAGAATATACATATTATAACAGATTTTTTTGAGTTTTTGACTTTTTGAAATCTTACGTGAGAAGGAGGGAGGGGGTCCCACCACATCTTACCAAATCTCACCAAAGGGGAGGGGGGGGTCCAAATTTTTTAAAAAACACCTCACTAAATTAATTGACCGCCCCCCCCCCCCCCCCCAAGAAAGAAGAGGCCGCTAAAGGCCGTCAAAAGGGAATGACCAAGCGGTTGTGAAGAATTCAAACAATTGCTATAGACAAAAGTTAAAACTCACACCTTCGATCCTGAAACCAATATTTCGTCTTTACAAACTTAAAGACTTTTTCAAAGTTTTTACATAAAAATAAAAATAAAAAAGAGAAAAGAGAATTCCTCTTCTGCAAAATACAACAATTAAGCCACACCATACTACAAAACAATAAAGCCATATCAAACTATAAAATAATATAAACCAAACAATTTAACTTTTGAACAATAAGACAAATAAAACAAACACTCAAATGGTACCATTATAATAATTTTAAAATTTCGTTAATTCTTTTGTTGTTTTTTTAGAAATCTTCTAAAAATACCTAAAGATATATCGTTAACTTTAAGTGATCTATTTTTATATATACACCTGCAACAATTTATCACACAAGGCTTCAATATTAACCTCATGTACTCTTCCTGATTCTCAAAAATAATATGTACAATTGGGTCCGGATTGTGACCAAATTTGAAGCAATGGTCTGCCCATTCTGATGATGCTCTTGTACTCTTTCTCTAAAAGTGTCCTTCCTGTACTTCCTATATAATCCCCTATCTCATCCCCTGTACAATCCCTCAAAAGCTAAACCATATCATTTTTGTGAATCAGGAAGAGTATATGAGGTGAGTCTTGTGTGATAAATTGTTGCAGATTATAAATATAGATAGATCACTTAAAGTTAACGATATATCTTTAGGTAATTTAAGAAAATTTCTAAAAAACAACAAAAGGGTTAATGAAATTTTAAAATTATTATAATGGCACCATTTGAGTGTTTGTTTTATTGTTCAAAGGTTAAATTGTTTGGTTTGTATTATTTTATAGTTTGATATGACTTTATTGTTTTATAGTATGGTGTGGCTTAATTGTTACATTTTGGAGAAGAAGAGGAATTCTTTTTTCTCTTTTTTATTTTTATTTTTATATATAAAACCTTGAAAAAGTCTAAGTTTATAAAGACGAAATATTGGTTTCAGGATCGAAGGTGTGAGTTTTATCTTTTGTCTATAGTTATATGAAGATCATTTAGAAGTTTGATAATTCAAACAATTGGTTTCAGGATTCCTTCTTGTGTAAAATCAAGTGGAAAATAACACTAAACAACAAACCCATTTACAGGCAATTAGAGACCCTCAAAATCTGGATATGAATTGCTAATATAGTATAAAAGTGTAAAGGGGTGGTGAACTCTTCCATTCATTCTGTCCTTGCGTCACTACCTACACATACCAAATTACAAGTCGGCAGACCTATTAAGTCATAACTTATTGGAACACTAAGGTCAGGTTAACTTATTGAGATGAAGAAAAATAGACAGGAAGTGGCCGATTACGAAACATGTAGGGGGGCCACTATGGTTTCGTGTACAGTTGTTTTCATTTTTAGAAATTTCATATCGTTATTTAGTAACTACAATTATACTTGTATCTGGCAAAAGAATCATAAAAGACTACCCTCTTTACAGGTCACAGAAAATTTACTAAGTCATGGACCCACAAACGTTGTTTTGACTTCACTTCCCTCCCCCTTGTCTTGAGAAGAGTCGTCTATCATTCATTTATTGACTATTGTTGACGGTGGCACCCCCCGCCAATTTGGTCCGAAGTGTCGATTTGTTACTGACCGCGCGACAGGTCGTCTCTTTCGGTGATTCATAACAGGAAATTGAGTGGGAAACGGTCATTTCCCAGTCGGTTTCTAGTTACACCAAACAAGAAAGCGGAAATAATTATGCTGATAATAAGCTCAGAGTACGACCCGACTTCAGCGATGGTTTGCCGGACGTCAACAACGACCTGTCTCTCTTTGAAATAGAAACTTATTAGTGTTGGACGAGGACTTAAATTACAATTTCAGCGCAAACAATAAAGAAAAGATTTATTATCAAAGTAGTTTTCGAACGCTATCGAAATAATATTACTTATTAAGGTCCTGACTCAAGCAAATGCAGACGACTGGAAACCTTTTATTTCTTTTACATATTTCATTTTCCAATGCACCTAAAATTCTGAAAATTTAAATATGAATTTGTGAGGCATCTGGAATTTCAATTTTCTTGTTTTTAATTTTCAAAATATTATGCAATTAATTAAATTAAAACTCAAAAACAATCAATTTTTGGATGTTTTTGAAGTATTTACTCGGTACTTTCTACTCAAAAAATTTAACAAGATAAAATAATAAAAAATTTGTAAAATAATGTTTTGTAATTAAAATATTTATTATTTGCAACAGTTAGTTTTTAAAAAAATAAAAATTGTGTTTTTTTTTTAAAGTTGTGTGAATTTGTGTGTCTAATTGGAAATTAGACAGTAAAATTTAAACAGCCGGAAAATCCGTTCGGAATATTGTTAAAGTATTGCAAAATCTTTATGGATTCTTTCGGGAGTTGTAAATGGACTTTTATTAGCTAACAGTCTGTTGATAATAGAGTTTGCCTTAGGTCTTTGGGTTATCGGAACAGAAGGTATTGAAACATCATCAATCCATTGAACAGTAGATGAAGGTTAGTTAATTAAAAAAAATCCCAATTAACAAAAAGGAATCCTTTGTTGTTTTTCATACGGAATGAGAGATTCAGTTTCTGCAGTGAACAAAAGCCTCTTTCACAGACAACTTATCAAATAATTTCTTTTTACTAACGTCATTGAATAATTAATTCAATTTGAAAATAATAATAAAAAAACCGTACTTTTCTCCTAGGAACTTATTTATTTAAATAAATATACTAAATAAATTAATGCATGCATAACTTAAATAAAAGTGGGCTACGGGCTTAGGGAGCTAGGTTCAATTCCCGTTGGAGATCGGGGGTTTATCCTTTGTTATTTCTACTGTAGATAGGTCGTAGGATTCATCCAGCCCTAGGTAAAATTTAGGGATCTGAGTTTCTTTCCCGGTGGGAAGCGTCGGACTGGCCATGCAATCCTGATGATTGAGAATCCTTGGTCTTCGTCTCCAACGTTCTGAAGGGCCTTTAAAGACCTTTAAAGACCTTTAAAGTAGGACCCGTTAATCTTTTTTTTAACATTTAAACAAAAAAAAAAACTCTAATATTTATGAATAATCTTTAATGAATGAGATAATATCTTCAAGAGAGGCAGTCTGGACGACTGTTTCGTGTTTTTTGAAAAAAAAACTTCATCCAGAACCAATAACACACACACAACGGAATCTGTTACCTCTGTCACGTGTGTTACTGGTCCTGGATGAAGTGTTTCAAATCCTACTTTAAAGGATATACAGCTTCCAAAAAACAAAATACGAATCTAATTAACTGCTTTAGTTTCTATCACTGGAGGCCATACTGCAACTTACGGCGTCTTGTGTACTAAGAAGTCCTAACTGACAAGAATAAAAGAATGAAGCTATCTTAGGATCTCAATTTAGCTTCAGATCAATTTAGTAATTCAAAAATGTATAGAATACTAATAGGAGAGAAATTTATAATTTAGGTTTCCCATAGGGCTTTTTCTTTTTAATAGACAAATGAGTGAAAGTAGATCCAGTATACGCAATAGTAATTACTTTCCCTCCAATAATGAGCTTACATGTATATAAAAAATTTTCAGCCTCCTGAAATAATAGGTGTTGTGTCATGTATAAACAAGAATTTCTATTTTTTTTTTTCAATTTAAATAACGGACTGTAGATTGTAGAGTAAAAATAAACGTTTAACGAAGCGTATGGATCTACGAGATTGAAAACTACAAAATCATTATGAGCTTACACTGTTTTCGTTTCGCTTTAACGACCTTAAGGATGTTAACTCATTTCTTCTGAATCGTTGACGTTCTTATTTTTTTCTTAAAGAAAATTTTGCAATTGAAAGAAAACAGAGCAGGGAAAAGGCCTGAAGGGAATCTCTAGTCTTGTCAGATATTTATAAGAAGAAAATACATACGTGCAATAATTTTTATGTTTTACTAAAAATCAAAGGAAAAATTACTATTTATTAATAATTATTATTGTTAATAATAATTAATGAGGTAGTAGTTCATTAAGCAATAGATAAACTATTTAGTACTATCTCCAATATTATTTTATTTATTTACTTATTCTTTTTATATTTTACAAGGATAAATAAGAATTTTTCAAGCAGGTCAAGCAGGTTTCAAGCAGAAAATATTTTATATATGCTCTCTCTATTTTTATCTATTATTATTTGAGACTTAGTATGAAATTTTAAAATTTAGTATGAATTATTAATTCAGTAAGAAATATTAAAAAAAATAATTTACGAAATTATTTGTAAGATTTTATCAATTTTTATTTATTGAAATAATGTTTGGGTTAAAAAGTTAAAGTAAAATATGTTTAGAAATTGGATAATATAATATATAATTATACTTGACCTTGAAATTATCCAAAAGATTTCAGATTTATTCCCCCGCCCACACACCTATAATAAAAATCCTGAAGTATTTGTCTCTCTGCATTTTGAAGGGTTTACATTTGAAGACAACTCTCCGTAAGAATTTCATTCCTTCAATCAACTATTTTCGGATCTAAGTCAGCTTCATTCCCTCTTTGTTACGTCATGAAATGCGTCCAATTCTTCAATGTTCTTTTTTTTATCAGTTAAATTTAAGAGACAAAAGAACAAACTGGTGTTAGCAGTTATCTTTTAAAAAAAAATAAAGAAAAACAAAAGAAAAACAACGTAGCGTAATAAAATAATCGTGAAACTAACCTTTTCTTTTTTTTGGAAGTGTCAGAGCCTGTGGACAACGTGAAAGTCGTCTACGGAATATACTGAGAAACAGAAGCGTTGAAATTGCAAAGCCCGTATCAAGCATCTGCAGACGCGAAGTTCAACGATCTTGGGAAAGTTTGGCAAAGTTCTCCTGTCAGGTAACGCAAGGGATAGAAACACGATAAGCCTCGCATGAGACAGTAATAATTTTCTTTTCTGCTTCGGTGGATACTCTCTGCTAAAATTCCCCCTTTTTCATGGATATTGGAGATGCCTTCAAAGAGGTTTCACTAAACTAGCGAAACCAATTAATTTATTAAATAGATATAAATTTAATTAGCGAATCCATTAAGGAATATCGATCAGCCAATGCGGTCTCTTGCGATATGCTTGGATTCAGAGCTAATTCCAAAGGGGCTGTGCCCCTTCCCTATACGGTTACAATATTATTATTATTATTAAAAGTTTTGAAAATGTGACTCAAAATACAAACTAAGACATTTATCTCTTATTTGTCTCTTATCTCAAAACAAACTACTTAAAGCAGAAACAACTATCGCAGGTGCAGAGAAACATTCTGAAACAAGAAGCCAGGCTGTAGTAAAATCGAAGAAATTCGAAAGAAATTACAACCTACAAATGAAATTTAACCTGTATTAGAACAATTTATACATTAAAAAAAAAAAAAGAACGCACATAACTAAACAAAACAAAAATTACTGAACTGAACTATTTTTGGTATTTGTACTTTCGAGATTTGTTGACCTCTCATCAGTCCGATCCGCCGAATATACCAGCTCAGTGAAATGGAACAATATAGAAAACGGACAAATTTGTAAATCAATGCCCCTCAATTAAAAACATCACAACAAAATAAAAAATAAAAGGTGTTCGTTTTGTATATTGTCCCGTTTCACTGAGCTAGATATACTGGTCGGATCGGACTGCTGAGAGGTCAACAAACCTCGAAACAGTACTGTCTCCGATTCCCAGTACAAATACCAAACAATAAGTGAATTTTTGTTTTGTTTAGTTATGTGCGTTCTTTGTATTCTTTTAAAGTAAAAATTGCAGCCTACTTAAAGGCTATTTCTTAATTTTTTTTTTTATTTTGTGTATGTGTGTATTCCCCTCTAATAACGTTTAAACTTCTGGGTGGATCTTCTTGGAACTTCGTATGCATATTCAAAGAAACGGACGATTCAACTTTTATATTTGAAATCTTTTCCAAATGGGTTCTTGTCGAAAAATCAGCGACAGAAAGTGATCAAAAACAAGGTAGGGATAGCGATTAGTAAACCAATCACAATGCTTCACAACGGCTTCTGAATTATTGCTTTAATTCCCTTATTATTATAAATGTGCTTGCTGCGAAAGCAAAAGGCGCAATTGTTGCAATTATTGCGATTGTTGTATTGTTGCTGACCTATATTATACATGTGATTGTTGAGAATGCAAAAGGCGCAATTGTTGCGATTGTTGTGCTTAATGATAATTTAATAAGATTTTAATGATACTTGTCCACAGACGGATGGACAAAGCGGGATTATTAGACTTCCTATTCAGAAGCCTAAAAAAGTCATAGAAAGCGATGGAATCTAAACCAATTTCAGTTAATATCTCCGCTACTTCAACAGTGAATATTAAATCTCACCGAATCCACTGCGCATGTTTTTGATAATTCAGGTAATAATGCGGATATAATTGATGTTTTTTTAGAACATGGAACGTTTGTACTATTATATTCAGTAGATATTAGAATTTGAATGTAAATGTTAACTTTTGAGTTTTGTAGTTGTCATGACAATAAATAAATAAATAAACAAATAAATAAATAAATAAATAAATAAAAAATAAAAATTAAATAGAGTGGCAAGCTGGAGAGTATATAAACAAAACAAAACAAAAATAAAACATTTCTGTAACAAAAGCGAAGAGAAAAATATTGAAAGATAATAAAGCACGTTTATTGTGTTTATATATGAAGGATTTATGCACAAATAGTTGTGAACGTCGTTGTCTGTATTCTCCACCTTTACAAATTACATAACAAGTTGATAAGAGATTATTCAGAAAAAAAAAAAACCGACTTAATAATTTTACTGATTTTATTCTTATAAATTATTTTTAAAAATTGACATTTTATATTGAAAAACAGATTGCCGTAATGAAAGGAAAATAAAAAATCAGCGATAAAAATTTAAAAAAAAAAAAATAGGTAAAATTAAAGCTATTTCTTATAATTTCTTTTGTTCTTTTTGAAATTCGTGAAAACTACAAAAATAAAACGAAATATATTCGTTTATATTCGAGTTCTGCTCAATAAAAACAATACACATATTTTTACAAAAAATAGAAAAAAAATTAATTCCGCAATACCCACAAAGTTATTGAAATCGGATTAACTTTATTCATATCAAATCGCATGCTAAGTAATGGATTACTAAAGAGAGATTATAATAAAGCATTATTATAAATAGGATAGAAATCCATTGCTTTTAAATTCCAATGCATTTTCTATGGGTATCTTCTGGTGCTAATTTCGTAACAAAGACACGCTTGGAAAAGATTTCAAATATAACAGTTAGATCACCTCTAGTCCTGAAATATGCATACAAAGTGTCAAGAAGATCCTTTCTGTGTTTCAATGTTTGAGAAGATTGGAATTTTTTGTTTTGTTTTTTTTAAAAAGAAGAGGCCTTTTACATTAAAAAATTCTCCATCGAATTAATGACGAAAATTTGAAATTCCTGCTGTTATCGATTTATTACAATGTTAATTATATTATGTTGTCTTTATCGGTTGTTCTGTACATTTTTAAGTTCATGAAAGCTTTTTGTTGTTATTCAATTCAGTTTTATCTTTCAGATTATCTATTTTCTCTTTCCATTTACTTTTTTCCTCAGTATAGGTAGTTATCCTTTTTAAACTATTTAAAATTATCTCCCTCTTTGTTGACATTCTATGATTTGATTCAAAATTTAGCATGTGTTTACTTTGGTAAGGCTTTTTGTAATATTCATAACTTATAGTATTATTACTGTTGATTAACATAGTATCTAAGAAAGGTAATCTTCCATCCTTTTCTTCCTTGTAGATGAATTTTAAATTCGGTTCTATAGAATTTACAAAATTGAAAAAAAGTTTAAATTGTCGATTAGTACCCTCCCACAGAATTAAAATATCATCAACATATCTGAAATATTGGAATTTTGCTTTTGACCATTTCAAAATATACTTGTTTTCAATCCAGTTTAAATAAATATTACAAATTGCCCCTGAGATTGGGCATCCCATTGGGAAACCTTTCTTTTGTGTGTACAATAATGTGGTTAACAGAGCATACTAATGCATGTAGGGACAATCAACCAGAACTGTCAGATTGGGCATTTCATTCAATAAATTCAGCACATAATCCGGATCCTATTATCGATATTATATATATATATCCCAAAATGAGGCAGAAAGGTTTTTATTGGAATCAGGTTTTATTAATCTAACAAATTGTATCAACAAAATTAAGGCACTAAAAATGAGTCAAATTTCATTCAGCTTTTTTGAAAAAATTGTAAAGAACAACAAAATTTTGAAACAAAAATTAGATTTGAAATAAGAAATTGCTCCTAAATGCAGTTTTATCTTGTTATATTGTTTCTTAAGAATTGTTGTTAATTGTTTTAAAATCTGATGTAGTATGTACTTGTATTATTTTAATGTTATTCACTTGAAAATGCAGTTCGTTACTGCGAAACATGTTGTATACATAAGGAAATTATGAACCCTATTTTTTTATGAAGTTCTGCATCTTATTAGTATTCTATTTATAGATACAAATGCTATCAAAGCACTTTTGTTTTTATTGAAGAAAAAGTGATTATTATATTTAAGAAAAAAAAGTCTTGAATTATTTAACTATTAAGAATTGTCGTCGAGAAAAATTTATATAATTAAAAGGTTAGAGAACGTTTTATAAATGAAATATTAATGCATTCTAAGTTCATGTTAATTAAAAGACTTCAATTTCATTTAATTAGCTAATACTATAAAACACTAAATAAAATTTTAAAGCTTATTTATCTGAGGGGTCGATGATAGAAATTCCCACAGAAAAAGAATTAGAAACGAATTAATCAATCTATCGAAATTGAACAATGGAAATTAATCCTTGAATCAATTGTCGTCCTCGAGATTTGTGTCATTGAAATTAATCGGATTTTATAACCCAATTAAATAATGGGGACATACTTAAATTTCAGAAAAAAAAATCGAAGAGATTGTATTCTTAGGTTGTTATAATTTATAAAAATCCAATCGTGGGAATCAATGTGGTGCCTCGAACAATTGAAAAAGCAATAATAAATACACAATAAAAGATAGGTTCCAAAACTTCAAGTGACAGCCTCGATAGGCCTCAAAGAAATTTTCTCCCCGCATTAAAAAGTTAAAAACTAAATAAAATTTATTATTAATCCTCTGTTTCGAGACCTTAGTGTTTACTGGTGATTACTTCTATCTGACGATCGCCAAAAGCGTGAAATAGCTTTTCTAGAATGTTACTTTAGTAAACACTTGATCTCACTCATTGATGCTTTTATAAACAAAAAAAATTTCCTTTGTTGTATTTTCAATACTTAAAAAAAAAAAACACAACATTTTACTGAAAGTATGCTTCAAGTTCTTTCAGAAGCTTCTAATTATTCGGTTTTCCTTTTACAAAAATTAGAAAAACTGCAATTACATTTTCTTACCTTTTTTTGTATTATGTAATATTTTTGATTTCCTAAACGAAATGGATTACAAATGTTTATGTTAAGATGTTAGCTTAGAAAAACAGTGGTGGCATTTTGTAGTTTTTGTTTTCCGTTTGTTTTTAATTTTCTTTCTCATTTCTTCTCATGGGATCGATTCAATGTTTGAAATAGACTATACAACCACTGGGACTGAAGGCCTTTGCATTAGACATGAGCTACATGTGGTCGACTGCATTCTTTTTTTTTTCTTTTACGGTACATTGAAGTCGGTTTCTGCGCACGCGTTTACCCGATCCGCTGCGGAGGGATTTCGCCGACGTGCCATCCGCGCCAGATGTTATGACGTCACGAATCTCTGGGTAAAATGCATCATCCGCCAAATTATATCAGGAGGAAGGAAAAGAAAGAAGAAGGAAGGGTAAAAAAAAAAAAAATCAATAACAGCTAAACAGAAACTTATTCCAGAGGGAGCCACCGACACTCAGCCACTCTGGTAGAGAATAGCAAAGCTACGTCTCCCTCATGTCAAACGGCCGAGAAGCCGGGACAGATTTATTAGATTCGCAAGTGAAAAATGCGGACGAAACAACACAAATCTATTGGGGGTTTACCAACACCGAATCAGTTGACGATAAGCAGGATACTTTATGTAGGGTTTTGCCACTAAAGAACAAAAAATCCACTACACAAAGGACAATTCAGAATCATTACTTACGTTATGAGATATCCAAACTCCAAGTTTTCCAAAAAAATGTATTTTTTTTAATCTTATTTATTTGTTTGGGGGGAGGGGTTGATAAATCACCGAAAATAAAAAAACGTTGAAATTTTTTTGTGTAGGTTATTTCCGAGAAATCATCGCCAAAATTATCAACGAAAATGATTAGAATGATTCTAACAATGCATAATTATCTGTTTAGTAATCGTTACTTTCTAATAATTATAAAATAAAAACCCACTTGTTTATATTTACGAAATACGAAAGAATACTAAATTAAATATTCCATTTCGAATAGCCAGTGATTTTAAGCTCTGATCTGCTTATGTTATACGTATAGTCCGATATGTATGTATAATTTATAATTTACTGTAGGCCTATGACAGTAAGTTGTGTATAACTTTTTGTCACGGATTATTAATTGAAGTAAAGCCATGAATCCATATAGCTACAGAGCTCATCGCGAACAAATCTTAAATGGCATGTTACCTCGCTACTTAACTACAAAATAACTCACTTGTCAGTTAAAAATACCGAAATTTGATCCAGAGTTAGCCGTTAGTTAATTTCCCTTCACTGTCACTTAGTTTCTTTTCCGACTTTGTTGCATTATTGATAAACAATTTGCAATGAAATCTTAAAGGTTACATTCCGATCCAATTCAATTTTGCAGGAACTTCATCAAATAACCATATCTAAGTGTCTGCATTATGTAAGCTTGAAATGCACTTTACTCCAGTGTGCATCAAAACTTCGCTATTCAGTTTAGTTACTCTACGCTTAGTTAGTCTAAGATTCAAGGTAGGCCTAATGCAATTTACAAATGGTTGTTTGTCTGTAAATAATTCCTTTTCGTCAAAAAGAAAAGCCACTTTCTCCTACTGAAAATTTAATTCAAGGCTGATGCATTTTGAAGAACAAGAAAAGTAAATAAAACATAGAAAGATATTTCCAAGACCCGGTTGAAAGTAGAAGTGAAGAAGTTCATGGTTATGCAAAACATGTTTTTAACTTATCTCTCCTTGAACGATCGATATACAGATGACTTGCATTCGTATCACATTCACCCAGTTGTACATTTCACACTCCTACCATTGAAGTAAGCTCTTCTCAATTGGAAGCTTCATTATGCAATGCTTAAACCCCAGCGGTAAGATGCTAAAGTAATTTATTTGCAAGACAATCAGCAGAAGGAATAAGAAGAGGAGAAGAATATATAATTAGACTGCAGCTATTCAGATATCTGTATATAATCTTTACAAATTGGATCAGAAGAATAAGATAAATGGACTTGGAGATTACAGAAAATTAGATTAACACGGAGAAATCCACCCCATCAATCTAAATTTGGATATCGAAGGAGGAGGCTGGTTATATGTTTGGATTCATACAAGACTTAATATGGGCAGATGAAGTCTTGGCTAAACGAATGAAATGTCAGAAATTTCATTTTTTCTCTTTATTTCCTTCGTTGAGTTAGTCTTCGCCAAATGAATACCAGACACCCATCATAAAATAAACCCAGATGCTGTGCGCAGACATCGGCATTGACCATTGTGTAGGAGGAGGAAAATTGATTTCCAGTGAACTGTTGAAAATCAGATTAAGCCCACAGAAAGACATCCTGATCACAAAAAATATATTTTTTTTTTCGGATTTAGAATAGATTAAGCTGAATGAAACCAAAAAACATCTGAATCTATATTACTAAAATCTTTTATTTCTCTGTCTGTCTGTCTATGTGTCTGTCCGGCGCAGTTTTCTGTGAGAATGAAAAACAGAAAGAAATTTTTCAATGAAACATCCGCGACAGGAATCGAACCGGCAACCTTCTGATCCGAAGTCAGACATCTTATCCATTAGGCCATGGGAACTACAACTCTCTTCATATTGCTTTTTTGACTTATCTGTCAAAACTGAACTGACTTTGACTGAAAAGTAACAATTGTAATTAAAAAGAAAGTCAAAAAAGAAAGACGCAGAAAGTCATTAGGTAGAATACTGAGAAATCAGTATTTGTAACTTAAAAATCACTGAAAAGTATCAATTGGAATTGGATAAACGAGATGAACGAGAGTGTCGATAACATCAATCGAATGATAAGTCTAAGAATACAAGGAGAGACTACAGAGCATACAATACAAGTGCGAATAAAATTGACACTTCTGATAATCCATCACACGAACATCTCCATATGCCCAAGTGTCTGAACGCATTGAATCTCAGCGGAATTCCTCAACATCGTTTGTCATTGAAGATTGAATCTCCAATAACATTGTTGCGAAACATCAATCCCAAGTTTGCATACTGCAATGGAACTCAACTTAAATGCTGTTCATTCGATAATGATCTCATAGAAA
>JAFIDM010000003.1:42370270-42450783 GCA_023159025.1 Thereuonema tuberculata | reverse complement strand
TTAAGCTGAATGAAACCAAAAAACATCTGAATTCATTATAATTTCAAAATTTTCGACAAGAAATAAGAAGAAATATCTGACTATCTAAATTTAGAAGAGCTTCAAAATAAATAAATAAATAAGTGGAAATAAGTTAGGTTCAATAGATATTTATAAAGGTATAGAAAGTTCGATACTAGAAGTTAGAGTATATGATGTACTAATAATGTATAACATAAAAAGATACGTGTAAAAGTCACCAACACATGAACAAGAACATAAACTACGCTGATAGCTGATGATTTGAGCTTTGAAAAATTATATTTAATTTTCAATAGCAAAATTCTAATTTAACCTACTGAAGTTCATTTTGCAAGTAAGACTACAGAAGTACAGTAGCTCCCCGATTATCCACGAGCGGATGATCCGCGAGTGCCACGAAAATTTTTTTTAATTACGAACCTCAAAAAAAACCAATTTTAATCTAAACCAACAACAGGGAAAGTACAATAGACCCTACAGTGCGAAGGTCGAAACTGACAGGTTTAATTTGCATCGTAATCCTATAGGCCTTCTCGGAATTTGTGGATGCAAACGTAGAGCAAAGGTTTCTGCTTTACTGTACATATTTTACAAGTTTTACATATTATGTTTTTTGTATAATAAAACGTAGTTTTTAATGGTGAAATATTTTTACACCTCACTTTTTTCGGGTTATCCGCGATTTTAGTTATCCGCGATTTTCGTTATCCGCGAAGCCCTTGCCACCTAATTCCGCGGATAATCGGGGCTCTACTGTATAAGAGTTTCTGTTCAAAGTGCAAATCAATAGATCTCTGCAATATAACAGCGAAAACATCAGCAAAAATACAGCTTGCTTCATTTGGATATTTTTTTCTAAATTCTCCAAAATAAGGGGAAAAAATACACTAAGGTTTCTTGAACTCTTATAATATTTTTGGTCGTCTTCTCAAATAAAACCCACGACAAACAAGCGCTTGCTCTGTAGGTGGATGGGATCTAAACCCAGTTTTGAATTTTATAGTCGGAGCCACGCGTCTCCGGAGTCATTCTAATTTCAGTTCATAGAAACCTATGTTGTCGCATAACAATTTCGTAAAACAATTTCGCAGTCCAATATTATCTTTATTTCTTAAATATCAACAATAAATCAATTATATTATTTTATTCTATAAATGTGCTATCTATTTTAATGATTTTTTTTCTTTTCAACAAAGCAATAGTTTTACGAAAATAAATAATTTATTTTTAGGTATGATCCTGCTTTATAATGTCAATTAGATGTAAACAATAATTCATTAAAAAACAATAAAATCTAAATCTAATTTTTTTTTGTAAGAAGTTTTATTATATAAATCAGAAGTCTTATTTGTCCGTAGCTGATCTATCGTATACATAGTTTTCCAATTCTGTGTGTGTAAGTGTGTGTGTATCCCTCTGTGCATATTTCCCTTGAATTAGCAGATAATGCAAGAATCTTATTATAATATATTTAACTATATTTATGGAACTATATTTATGGAAACCAATTAGAAAAATGGCTTCAGAAAAATATTTCTTTAATGTATAGAATTAAAATGTTTTTATTTTTATATAACTTCATCATCATGTATATTCATATTCCAATTCTGTGTAAGTGTATCCCTCTGTGTGTAACACATAACATCAGAAAGTTGTCCGGCAAGTCTCACATCTATCTGTGTGAGATGCAATAGATTGGCGATGTCGCTAAGACACTGGCTTCTCACCTCTGAGTACCGGGTTCGGTTCTCATGTGGGTTTCGTTGATGGTGGCGATCCGCGCTGTTTTTCCGTCTGGTGCTTACACGAATAAATCAGAAGGTTTTCCAACGCGTGAGCAGGCCATACACAGCTGTCCATGTGTCGTCCCTGTGCTTTGTTGATGGTCATTGCAAATGCGAGTCACACTGGAAACTGCAAACGTTGAAACCGGAAATACACTCATTTGTTGCAACGACTCGCGCATCAGATATTGTAAAATGGTTCTACTAATTCAGAAACCTTCGCGAGCGTGCGCACAACAACTCACCAAAGTTTCATCGCAATCTGATGAATGATATAGGAACGCATACGAGACAAACCAACAAAGAAACGTTCGTTTTTATATATTAAGATTATATGTACATATTATAACATAATATATAGATTTGTGTATTAAATGAATAAATTGTAATAAATAATATGCTGTCTTATTTTATTTCTAATTACCGGTATTTCGTTGTAACGAAAAATAAAATCACTTTTTTTGGCCTGAAAAGAAAACGTAACGAATCATTGTTTTTTGTTTCAATTGCACTGTTTGATTAATTAGAAATCACAAAGTTTTTGGTTCGGTTTAATTAGAATAGGACTAAAATGAAAAATAAATCATTGAGAACCACTGCATAGAACTAAGAATCGAAAATCCGTTGAATTGTAAATCTTCGTAAATACAGTCATTTTTCTATGTTACATGTATAGATTATATCTGTTTTCTTTTTTTGCTGTAAACTTCACTGAATTTCGAATATTAATAGAATTCTTTGACATTCATGATTGAAATCTTTATTCATTAATAAAATAAATCCCTTCTTTTGAAAATTTCGTTTTTAACCCTTTGTCCTGCCTCGCCCCCCAGCGTTGCCTGAATGAAATTACAGAAATAACCCTTGTGTGAGGATAAATTACACGATTGCTAATTAAATTTAATGGAAAGTCGCTTTGCCTGGCGAAAACAAGCATTCTGCAGTGAAGATCTCATGAGAGATGAATGATTTTCCGTATATTTCGGTAGCAATGGTAAATCGGCTGTTCCTATGGGATTAAATCTAAGCATAAAAATATACTGAATAGACAAATAAACTGTTTATAGGCTTCAGTAAGATTTGACCATACATTGAGACGA
This sequence comes from Thereuonema tuberculata, assembly GCA_023159025.1. Classification (NCBI taxonomy): domain Eukaryota; kingdom Metazoa; phylum Arthropoda; class Chilopoda; order Scutigeromorpha; family Scutigeridae; genus Thereuonema; species Thereuonema tuberculata. The sequence goes on along the minus strand of JAFIDM010000003.1, from coordinate 42,447,878 downwards.
CTACAATGAATGCAACAATAAAGTAACCACACAGCCAACGTATACTGAGCCTTGCTTATTTTTAAGTCGTTCGATTTGGAACAAAGCGCTGACCGCAGGAACCGGGTTCAGTTCCAGCAGAGATCGGGGCCCGGGTCTTGAGAGCAGGAGAGCTTCGGGATTATCATCCATTCTCAACTTGATTGGCCTATTTATTAGGCTTACTCTTTACATTGAAAGAGGGTAGGAAAAAGTCGAGTTGTGATTTAGACAGTAAGCAAATTGTCATTTTTAGGGTATGGTCTAAACATAGCCTACGTTAAGAGCATAAAAGTCCAAGAGCATATGTATAAGTCTATTTTTATCTATTTACAATTTGGACTGTCTTCCGTAAATAACCTTTTAACCAAAGATTGGATGATATTCTTGATATGGACATTCCTATATAAGGATAATAGATGATTTCCTTTGCATTGAAAACCTTTACGTATGGTTTCATAAGAAGAAATTTGGCCTTTAGGTGACAGAATTGTTTGTAGAATTCTAATTTTTCATTAGAAGCGAATTAACTAATATTCAATGATTTTCTTTTGGCGTCTCCTCTTTCTAAATTTCGAACGCTTTGATGTGATTAAAATTAATGGGATGAGTTTGGTAATAAATGGAATAAAATTGGTTAGATGTTAATTAAGAAATGAGGCTTTTTCCTTTGTAGAGTTTTCACAGCATTTTAAAAAAAGAAATCATGAAGATGGTTATGATAATCTAAAGGCATTTTAAAGATATTCAACTAATCAGAAAGTTTTGGTAATTCCAACGGATTATAGAAAGTGGACCAGAAATCATATGTAAAGCTTGTAGTGCCCGATGATTAGATCAGCACTTCCGGGACTTTGAATTGGTCCTGTTAAGTGGATTGTAAGGCCCCAGATCTCTGACCATTTGATTTATTACCTCTGGTAGATTTCTCTAGTTTACCAGGAAAAGATACGTAACATGAGTCACCTAAAGGAAGCCACACAAAATCCTATTAGATGCATGTAATAGATATGTTTATGCGAATACACCATGTAACGGAGAAACAAAACCATATGCAAACGTTTTCAAAGTAACGATAATCCTCGTAGACAATATTCCGTGAAGAAAGTGGAATTTTTTTTCGCTATATTTATGGAGATTGTTGGAGCCTCTTACATTATGGTTTTTCATTATTTGAGCCAATCATAAAGTTGGTTACACATAGATGAAAAGAAAGAAATTTCTGTTTTAGCCTTGTGACGGACTGGAAATGATTTGAAATCTGTTATCCATACACCGGATTCGAACCACACGCATCCCATGGAAATTTTTGGGAGGAAAAACCAAGAGCATACGACCACCACAACAGGTACGAACCGTGTCTTTAAAATGGCTAAGTATGGGAAAAACATACTTTTTAATCTACAAAAAAAAGAAAAATTTCAAATTATTTTAAAAGAGAATATGGCGATACAGTAATAATTGAAAAATAAAGTCTTTAGATTATAGATTACTACAAAACAACTATAATTGCTTTCGTATTTACGAAAATTCTAAACAATCCCTCTTTAATATATCACAGAAAGCAAGACAAAAGACAAAATATCGACCTACAAACTTCTTGTCTAAGGTGGCAACTCCATACTGACATATTTAATTAAAAAGAGCTGATTTTACGATAAAGATCTTTTGCCAAAGATAAAGTATTCTTAGGAGCGCCATGAAAAAAAAAATGAGGTATCAAGGGGAAAGTTTTAGCAAATCAACAAAGAAAGCAGCCAACTTCGATGATCTTCAACCTCCATAGAAGCAGAACTCCATGACATTCGCTGTCAATCTCGCTGCTGTCAATATCCGATCAATACGGTAGCAGGGGTTGGCTTGCAACCTTCGCCTTCAGCATTCCATTATCTCTTGTAAGGAAATTTTATTCTCTGTAAGCTATTTCCGCTTTTTTCTGCACTTTTCAAAGTGCATTTGTGATGTAAAATATGGTAATGTTTTGTATTTAAGAATAGACTAATGAATGCATCAAAATTAAACTTTATACATTAGATTTGTAATTTTCATTTACAATTGAATTTTAAAATCACGCGGGAGACCGGAGCTTGATTTCCCCATCAATCGATTTAAAAATTTAATCCGTTGCTCAACCAAAGGATATTACAAGTTTAATCTCGCATTATTAATCATTTAATACAGTGATGTTCAACCTGGGGTACGAGAAGACATAGAAAGGGATATACGAAAAAAAAAAAAAATCTGCCAATTCACTAACGGTAGTTTCCTATTTTTCATTATTTTAAATAAAAACTAAAAACTTTTGTTCATTTAATAACTTAATACAATAAGAAGTAAGTAATACGTTAGTTAAAGTTGCGATCAGGCCCAGAGGATCGCGCAATGCAGTTGGAGGGTAGGCTCCAGTGTTCAGAACCTACGGGACAAAGTTGAGGAAGGGGAGTCAGCCCGTCGCTCGCCCGCCTTTAACTCCCGGGAAAGAAACCCGGTACCCATTCTAGAGAGGGCTGGGTAGACCCTAGGGCCCGTTTGGAGGAGAAAGCAGCGTGGAAAAATTCCCGTCCTCCGCCGAGGCCGGGAATCGAACCCGTCACCTCCAACCCGCAGCCAAGCGCCCTTACCCACTCGGCTACCGGGCCCACAAGTAATACGTATTTGTAAAATTAAACTATATTGTTTAATTATTAAAAACATTAAACCTTAAATGTATTAAACTTTATTAAAGCTTCTTATCATTTAGTTAATGAAAGCTTTTAGTTAATATTCAGTTTACAGTTCCTTCTTGTTATATTGTTTCTTAATAATTGCTGGAAATTATTTTTGAAATTTGATGTTGTCTATATTCATAAATTGTTTAAATGTTATTCAGTTCTATTTCACTTGAAAATGTAGCAAAAGTTGCTATGAAACATGTTTTTTTTTTTTAATTAAATAATTTTTATTAAATATTATCTAAGAAGTCTAATATTTTATATTAAACTTTAATGCTTATATTGGATGGAAATAATGTAATTTATTTTAGATGCCGTGGAATTTTATTTATGATTAGGTAAATGGAACACTTGGAATTTATCACCAATAACCTTGGGTGTATAGTTGAACATAAGTTATATTTGACGGTATGCGAACAAAAAAAGTTTGCATACCAAAGATTTAATACACGCCGAGAAAAAATATAACGTATAAGGTAACATAATTTTAAGTCAAAATAAGAAAGCCTGTTTATTAATTGAATGTCACCTGCGGCATCTTTTGATATGATTAAAATTAATTGACTTCAAGGAAAAAGTGAAGGTAGTGCTTCGTTAAATATTACAATTTACAAATACACGGATAATTTTCTTTTGAATTATCTTAACAGCTCTAAAACACAAAGAAAAAGGAAGAGAGCCCTTCACCCTCCCCCCGAAAATTCTAAGGAAAATATGCTTCAAGTTCTTTAAGGATCTTGTTTTGTTTTTTTCTCTCTTGATTTTATGGATGAAGTCACATGACCTATTTAATCGAGTTATCAGTAAACGTTATTTAATAAGTTTAGAATGCTCTGGATTTTTTTCTCTATTATTCACTTTCATTCCTTGGCTCACTGATTTATTAAAAAAAATATATTTAAAAAAAATGAAATCGAAGCGAAGCATGCTTGCAAACAGAAGCCATAGGCCTAATTATTCCTTTTATTCGTTGGGGAAACAAGAAATGGATTTTTCTTATTGATAAAAGCTAATTAAATGTTCCTTTTCAATTGAAAGAATCGACCATCGTCTAATTAATCTAATAGCGAATCAAAATGAAATGACTCAACAGAATCAAACCATCTTCATTCTCTTGAAAGATCTGCTTCAGGACTAAAAATCCTTTCAACTGATGAGGTAACTGTGTTGTTTTTCTATTGCATCTACGAATCAAAGTCTGTTTGGAATTACTTCTGAAGCTTTTCTTTCGATTCTGTGCTCTTCAGTTTATATTCCGTTTCGAAACTTGAATAGGGGACGGTCAGATTATTTTCCAAATCTGTGTACTTGTGCAATAATTTTTTTAAAACCTAAAAACTCCTACCATTTAAATCCACACACCAAAAAAAACCACACAGAGAGAATAGATTAAGTTTCTCGAAACATGATTCGATATTGTGGTTATGCGTCAAGAATTCCATAATGATCCGCGATTAGCTAAGGTTTAATATTCATTGGTTAAGACACTTAAGATATTAACAGAAATACGATAGAAATCCACTGTTTAGATTCCAATGCTTTTCTATTGGAATTTTTGTCACCATTTTCGCGCTCGTGTTTCAACAGGGGGCGTTTGAAAAAGACTTCAAATATAAAAGTCAGATCATCCCTAGTTTTCAAAAATACCTACAAATTAGTTCCAGAGGTTATCAGGGGACTCAAGATGCCAGATGTGAATTTAAAACATTTAAAAACTCAGACAGAGTAATTTTGAAAAGCCTCAAAAGCAAAGCAGGCTAAAGAAATGAATTGATTATTTTCAAATTTAGTTTCAAAAATAAATGCAAGCCCGAAAGGCACAGAATTGTAAAAAGAAAAAGCCGCAAGGATTTGGTGTTTGTTATTAAGAATTTTCCCTTCAGCATTTCTTTTCATTGGGGATTAAGGAGATGGATTCATTGAGGGATTATTTCAAGAATCTCTATGCTCAAATGGAAACCCTTCAAAATGATTAAATCCTGCTTAAGAGAATCTCGTCTTCAAACAGATCTCATAGAGTATAGCTTAGAAAGGCTTCAATGTTATAGAAATCTATTATTAATCGTTAGGTTGAGACTTATTAGTAATTTACTGAATAGGAAATTATTATTAGACTTAGCCTTAGGTAGTACAAGACTTAGATAGTAGGTTAATTAATTATTATGCTTAGTAGAAGTACAAGCTCAAAAAATTATAATTGAAATTTTTACCAGTAATGTATTAATTTATAAATATCCTCTATGTTGCTTTATGCAAATTTTTGTTTTAATTCAATAATGAGATTTTCTGATAGACTTTATCTATGTAACATTAGCGATGGATTAGATTATAACCCACCACTTCAAATTCAATGTAATTAAAATCGAAAAGTAAAGCAAAACAAGTAAAATTATTAATTTTGAAATAGAAAAAAAAAATACTCAAATATCACTGTTAAAAAAAGAGATATTTTTAATTGAAATTGAGTCTTAGTATTCTCATTCATCATCAAAACAGTTTTCACTGCGGAGCAACGAAGCTCTGTGCGAAAGCTTTATCAGCTATGTTTAGTATTTGGTGAATTAAACTTGGAGAGGGTCTTAAGGAAAGAAGGGGGATTGAAATTCTATCCTTAAAATAAGTTGAGTTTGATCTTACAATATCCTAGATTGCTGGCTGTGGGATTTACTTCAGAATTCAGGATTCCGCTTAGCTGTAGGCAAGATAGTTGGCATCTTCTCTGTTATAAAGAACGAGAGGGAATGCGAGCTGAAATAATCAAATTCCAAATAAAACATCCCATATGAACCAATGGATATGACTGTATTCTGTTCTGATTTCTTATAAAATTTCACTAATCTTTCCCGTATTAAATACGGCTCAGTCATGAACAATACAAAAGTAAATGGAAGAAACGAAACAACGAAGTATACTAGACAGAATTAAGTTTCCCGATCAGCGGTCTAGATTATTCGACCTTTTTAATCCAGATGTTGTAGTGTGATATTGAAAACGGGAAATGCCATTTAAAGACAAATTATCACAAGAAACAATTTCAATTTTTTTTTTTTATTATTTGAATTTGTGTGTACAGTAATTTAAAACTTCAAAGATTTATCTTAAACAGACAGGAAAGAATATTTTCTTCAAATATCATTAGCCCCGCCCCCCGGTCTCTCCCTTTTTTAGCAATCCATTTATGATATTTTAGCATGTCATCTTCCTTAAATTGTTAATTTTTTCGTAACTTATGTTCATTACGTAGGCTCGAAAAAGTGAAGACGTATTTTATTCTCCTCGAAAATTTGCATTTATAATAAATATACTATATGTTATTACATTTATTTGTGTTGGTATGTTGCTTAATATTAATATTAGAAATCATAGTAGAGAAGAGATTAAGAAAAAGTACGGTATAACAATGAACTGCGCCGGACAATCGGAAAAGAAAGATTTTATATATATTGCTACTGTAATAATAACGGTACCGCTAACTTAACACATTCAGTAGAACTTTATACGAATGTAGAAATAAATGGATTGGAAATAACTCATTACTTTAATGAGAAAAGGAATGCTTCTCAATTTTCCTTAGGTCGCAGATTATGATGTTCTTCTGCTGTAACAGAAAAGTATTTAAAAAATATTTACCCGAAGTAATTCCGTAAAAACAATTCAATTTTAGAAAATCCTTATATCCACCGAAGATACATTCTTTAAAAAAGTTCTAAATAAACAAATCTACAGAAGTAATCTTCAAATTTTATTTCAAACTCATCATCTACTGCGTAGATATTTTCTGTACGTAAGTTTATTTCTTGTTAGAAAGCCAACAACCCCATCGGTTTTTGTAAGTTTTTATAAATGTCGTTCTAATTTTTGCTTTTGTTATTTTGTCTGATACTATCAAAGCAAATTATCTAATTATCAAAATAACATTTAAACAAAACGTTTTAAAAATAATGAAATTCAATTAAAAATATTCCTTCCCGATCTTTTACACACATGCGCAAGTGCATTTTGAAGAAAAATTGCTAAGCATTCGTTAAAAAAAAGGATTTGAAGGACAAATAGAGAACACGAGATTTTCTTGGGAAGAAATGGAATATTTTCTTTTCATCAGATCAATTAACGACTTCTTGTAATTAATTTCGAAAATGAAAAAGTTAAAAAAATTAGAAACCAAGGAACTTTTAATCGATCACAGATTTATGATTAAAAATAAACCTAAAGACTAACTAATGCGATTTTATGACGAATAAAGAATAGGATGTGAAATTAGATTTCGTAGAAATCAAAAAATAAGTTGTGTCTGCAAATAATTCTAAATACAGAAAAATCTAAAATTCGCAATTCACATTTTTCATACACATATTTTCCTCCCCATAGTAGCATACCACAGAATCAAAATCATATATCTATATATATACGGTATATTCTAAAATTAATATATCAACTTACAAACATCTCCAAAATGTATTATGTTTCAATCAAATTTTCTAACAAATACAATAAAATAGCCGGAAAGATATTTTTTAATTTGGTTGGGAAGATCTTTTACCTTAATATTTGTGGAAATTTTCTGAAATGTGGATTGGAAGGATAAGGGATTCAATATCTACACAATTCCTGAATCAATTCCCATTTACTGACATCGTCATCCATGAGTTGAAGAACATGATACATTTATTGATCGACAACTGAAGGAAGAAAAGTTACGGTTACAATTTTCGACGAATAGAATGCAGAAATAGGACAAAGTCCCAGCGGTATTCAAGCAATCAATACAAATACAACTTGATACAATGATCATAAATTGAAAGGAGACATTGAATGAAGAATACAGAGACTTTCCACTGATATTCCAACAATGAAGAACATTTGCATTAAATTGAACTATAGACTATAGACTTTAGAAACAACTATTCTTCTCAGATCTACTAGAATACAAAACCGTAATGCAGTTCATTAAAGACAAAACAACATTGTAGTTTCGTAATGTAAATAACACAATGCTACTATAAAGGAATTCAAGAATGACAATATCTTGAAATTTCTTGTGAACAAAAGTTTCTCTTAAAATTGTGTGCTTTGAAATTTTCTGTATTCCTTTAAACGTAATCATGTTGACGATCTCGATTACATTGAAGAGACAGTTCAGTGATTTCCATAATAATAAATTTTTAAATGCTTCATATCTAATGTGTTCTTTCTTGATTTGATAATATAATTTTGATGTTATTTGAGTTAGAATCGTCAACTTGAATAACAGCGATGTACAATTATTACATTTTTTTATAGAAATAAAATAGCGAAAAGAGGAAAACAAAAAATGATGACCAACATATTATTCTTTCGTCGGAATTACACAAAATGAACTTTTAATTTCACAGGTACTTCCTTCTTGGAATTTAAGTTGCAAATTTAACGAGTTTAGAAATTAGTAAAGTCAAAATAATTATCACCACATATAAATCAAAAATCTATATTTAAAAATGTTGTAAATATAGTTTTTTATTTTTTTTATGTGTGCTGATAATTATTTTATCATTATTAATATTTTCTTCTTTTTCTTTATTGAACAGTATGTTTTCTAAATCTACTTTGTTTCATGATTTCTCAATTTTAACGACAGGATTGACCATATATTTTTTTCTGTTATTAATATTCTGTAGAAGTCCGAGACTAAAAAAATCGAAGCAGTAACATATGCACCAGGAAATCAGAAAGAATACGGAACAGGTTGATGCAGTCTAAGGAAAACTAGTCAACTTAAAAGAAAATATGATGGTAAACCAGCAAAAGCTTTCAACCAACGTGTAATGTCTTAGCTGACGTTCGACCGTGAGACGCAGAGACACAACAACAAAGTAATAAAAAAAAAAACCTCAGCCTGTGTCAACGAAGATTGGAACGATCCAAGTTAAATATAACAGAGACAGAAACAGAAATGACTAAGGCCCTAGCCGAATAAGAGTGGAAAAAGGTAGTTTACACCATGAAGAAACCAAAATAAGGTGGGCGAGGCACATATAGCAAACGACAGATGGACAGAAACAGCAACTGCATGAGAATTACTTTTTGATAGTAACTGTGTTGGTGATGAAACCCAGAATGCGAATTTGTTGGAAACGAACCAGGAAAAATGAATTTCGGAGAAAACTCTGTACAATAACTGAGGGGAAAAAAATAGATTAGAAAAACCCTACAGACAAATAGAAATTGAAATTTTTAACCTTTCATTCTACACATTGAAAATTAATTTTAGAAATTAAGTTATCTTCTGAATTGAGTAATTAACTTAATTCATAATTCATAATAACTAAGGATATACTTAATATTTTGCAGATTTTTTTTTCCTAATTTTAATATTACTTCTAAACATAGCACACGCTTCGTCTGTAAATCGGTCATTCAATTCATAATTCAACTATTCCATCTCCTTTCAAATATTTTTTCATAAAGATTGAGTTAACAGTCAAGGATTTATGTTAGGCTTTAGGAATTACATATCAATAGTCTGCCTCTGAGCTAAATGCTTATTTCTTAGATTACTAAACAGGGCAAAAGCTGATATAACTTGTTATTTACAGTTATAGATCTCTTGTAGAGTTGTTGTACCGATAGATGAAATATCGTTTCTACCTCTAAAGAAACAAAGCTTTCAAAATTTGAAAGAGAAATGAGATTCAAAATTTAATTCAAAGTTCCAAGAGAAAGACAACAATCGAAAACAATCCGCTTTGAAAAGATAAGACAAACAAAAGCTTGAAAATATTATCAGCTTATGAATTTACATTTATTAATTTTTATAAATAATTGTTAATGTCCAAGATTTCAGTAAATTATGAATCTTAAAATTTTTAAAGTATGAAATAAATCATATCATCTCAGGAATTCAAATCACTACTCAGATGCTGAGTAGTTTGTTTGTGATTAGAACATTTAAAGCCATCAGATTTACAAAGTTTACAAAATTTATAAATTTTTTTGCAATCTTGAAAATCATGTTTGAATAGCGTCGAGTTATCGAACAACAGAAGTTTTGTAAAAGTTAAGAGAACTCTGAATGAGTAATATTTAAGAATAACATTTACAGAAAAGTTAATGAGGAGAATATCATAATGAGAACATGAACTAAAATTTTACAAAGTTTCTTACATACACAATACTTAATGAAGAATAACAAAAGCAGTTAAGATTACGTAACTCTTTAAATTCCTTGAGTGATATCTGGCAGACAAACTGAATCACAGATACAATGATATATATAATAACTTTTATTTTATATTTTATTTTTTCATTTAATTAAAATGTTTATCCTAAGGAATACAACATAAAAATTTATTTCCTCCTGAATTTTCTTAGATCAGTATACTTTCTATCCTAGATTCTACACTGATATAAAAAAAGGTATTCAGGACGAAATACATTTTAGGTTGTATTCCTTGTCATTTTCGTATGATTGTAGGAAGTTGATTCTTAACGAAAATCTCAGAACTGAGACAGACTTTTGAAAAAAGTAGCTAATAAACTTAATATTTTGCCAACTTTTTGCTGACGTATCATTTGCTGACAGTAATAATTTGATTTGATTAGATTAGAGATTTAAGAAACCTTTGGATAGGGATTAAAACTTGTTTTTTATTCCTTTTAGTCCCGCATTTTTCAAAATCGTTGTAAGTTGACATTCAGAATAAGCAAATTAAAAATTAACAAAATACTTAGTCATTTCATTTTCTCCATTGGGAGCCAGAAGAAAAGAAGGGAAGTTAAACGAACACACAATAGGTCTTAAATCAAGGTGTCTCGACCAAAAATTTCCGTTGAGATTAGTGGTCAGTCTTGCTTTCAACTAATACTTGTCCCCATTTGAAAGCGGATTGAGTGGATACCTGTTTTGTAACTGGAACTGAAGGGGCCACAAAGAACGGAAAATTCCTTAATTTTTGCGAGAAGACTGTTATTATCTGTAATTAACACATCCAGGTCCTTCAAAATCCAGTTCAAAAGTTCAATGTAAAAGTTTTGTAAGACTGAAGCTATTCACGATGGACAGATTACTTTTTAACTTTTAAAATTGTGAAAAGTAACAACACAGAATTCAGATATCAATGTTAAATGCCGATTCAAAGACTTACTTTAGAGACTGAAGTGAGGTAAAATAAGAATGAGTTTTAAGTTAATGTGTAAGGTAAGTGTAAACTTGATAGACTAAAGAGAATGAAGGAAAAGCAACAATAATTCCCATTTTCTTACAAAAGACGAGCTGCATTTGTTTCTGTTCCCTTCGGTATCAAGATGTGAAAAGTCAACCTGTCTTTGTTCAATTCAAGAAAGACAATTGAGAAATCGTCATTTACCATTCGCTTTAAAAAAAAACAAAAAGAAAGAAAGAGCGTTTCTTCGTATCCGATGTAGACAGGAAAGTCTTTCTTAAAAGTATAAAATTAATTTTTTACAGCAACTGTGATGCTCAGACACTTTTCTTTAATATATAAAACCGAAAGAGAAAAAAAACATTCTGTATTTAAGTGTCCTTTTTTTTTATTGTCCTTCCTTCTTTCTGTTCGGTTCTCCTTTTCGTTGAAGGGAATCTCAGTTCAGTGGGTTTAACTTGTTCTATGTGGTTAGTTGATTTGAAAACTTCGTTAGCCTTTGCGCATGCGTGCGTTCCTTCCTAAACTGACCTTATTTCATCCGATAAAACTTCGTTCTTCGATGGTCCCCTATCCCTTCTTTCCTATCCAATCGTAGACATGGAACGTAAAACTCGATTAATTTGTTTATTCCTCTTTGCTCTCAAACATCCTTTAGTCTAAAGCTTTGCTCTATTTCCGGTGGTAATTGCACGAGATCTTTCGCACTTCCGTCTCTTTAATTTACTCTGAAACATTCTCTAGTCACAGAAACACTTGGAAAGTTTAGTAAGTCAGCCTGGCAACGTCGTATTTTTAGAAAATAAAAACAAGTCATCAAATTCGGAATCTCTTTTATTGTAACTATTTAGTTAATCAATCAGGTGTACTCATTCATCCTCGATTCCGATTAAACATAATATTTCAGTGGCCAGGGAATATACGGCATTCTGTAACACTCAGTGCGACCTTTCGCATGCAATTTTAAATTCATATATGGTTTTAGTAGGAAACAGACAAAACTCGTAATGCGGTAATAGTCAGAGATGAAAATTTAAAAGCTTCTTGAGCAACTATTTACAAAATCGATTGAAATAAAGTCGCCCAAATGTGTCTATGTCGGTACAGTCATGCCTCGCTTAACGACAGAGTCAAGTTCCTCGAAAACATGTCTTGAAACTTATTTTTCTTAACCGAATAGTGGTTTCCAACTATCTTCATGGTAATATCAATTTTCTAAACATCAGTGTTCTAAAATTTACTACTACGTTTTTAACTAAACATATGTCTTTCACGATCTATCAGGAATATTTTAATAAACTACAACGCTCTGCTGATTGCAGCTTGACCAAGTCTCCGCTAAGTAAAATGTGACTTTCCAATGACAAAACGCTCCCCACCCTTGTATTAGGCCCAAAATTTTTCAATTGCCAAAGCTTTGCAAATTTTCTATATGAAAAACAATTTTTAGCCAACTTCTCTAGCACAGATTCATCAAAACAGTCCCTGTGTATTGATGTGTGGGTGTCCCCCTTCTCGTAATAACTTTTGAATCTCTGGATGAATTTTCTTGACGCTATTTGTGGACTGATTAGTACATTACCTAAGTAAGGGTTTTTGCACTGACATCCGAAGATCTGATGTTTGTATTTTAAGCTTTTTCGAATGACTCCCAATCACTAAAAGAGCGCGAGAAGATGACAAAACTTCCCGTAGAAACGTATTAGAACCTAGACAATGGGTTTTTACCGCTGTCTTGAAACAAAGGATATTCAACGGTTCATTAATCCTATAATGTATGTAAAAGGATTAAACTGAATTACATTCATTAACTATTTCAGAATATAAAAAAAATCTATACTATTTCTAGTCAGTCGAGATTATAATTGAAAACAAATTTGTCGGAGACATTTCATGTATATTATTTCTTACAACTTAAACAAAAAAAACAATATTGGAACCTGTTTTGCAATCTTCGTCTCCTCAGGGAACTTCGTAAATTACAAATAGATTAATTGAATTTTCTTTAAATAATTAGAGGTAACCATAGCTACGTGAAATTTCGTTTTATATAAACAATCGTAATCTCATTTGGTTAGCTTCATTATATAATAGAAAGTTTATTATTAAAGGGACGGAACAGAATGGGACCTCCAAATCTAAAATAAAAAAACAAGAACAGTAAAATTAAAGAATAGAAATTCACTGCTAAACACTAGGTCCATCTTTTAAGAAGTTTATTATTATTCTATTGATTTTTAGCGACCCAAATCGGTAGCTCTTGCGTTTGTGCTGTTTGTCCGTGTCTGTCCACCCCTAAGAACTCCCGAACGGAAGGTCGGATCGACCAACGGACTTCACCAATATTTTCAGAGGCCCAAACAACGTAGGAATCACAAACGGTTTTATCATAGTTTGATTATTAATTATTTTACTCTTTCTACACTTCGATGGTGTACAAAATTAGATGGTGTTGCGCATCATTTGACCAAGTGCCAAACTTCGATTTTGAGATATTCGCATAAACGCAAAAGCTTATGTTTTAATTCACATTTCTTATGGAATGAAGAGTGTTGTATATCAAAATCAAATATACCGCACATTAATGACGTATGGATTTCGAACCAAATGACCATGTAACAAAGGTCATTACTAACATGATGCAAATCTTATCTTTTCGATTAGTTTCAAACCATAAATAAAAGAGACATAAATGCCTTTTACAAAATGACATCAATAATAAAATAAGAGCTGAATTTACCATTAAAATATCTTTTCTTCTATGAAATTCATGTTTTGTATAAGCAATGTCATTGTATAAAATTAAGTCAATAACATTAAAAGTTCCTCCCATGAGCCATTTCAACTCAGGGTAACTTACTCTCTCAAAATATAACATAAATGCAGTCAATTCTAGCGTGATCTGTTGGTCCTCTCTTTGGTGTTCATCCACATTCTCCTTATTGGAATCGATTACATCTGTTGCTGGTCACTCACTCAACGTTTTGTCGCCAACTGATTGTGTCAGCACAATTGAAGAGTTCGTCCACGTTTCACTGTTTCCACATCATTACTGTCCTGTCCTTCATGTACCTCAGATGACTGTGGATCGATTTCAGAGTAATTCCTTCCGCTTTTAGAAATTCAATGGCACTTATTTCGTAGTAGCCTATCTATGTATCCATTTTAATTAGTAACCCTATCTAGAGTAGATAATTGTGTCTTTCATGCAGAGACATTGAAAAGTGCCACTTACTTGCATTTAATTATTTGAGAGATATATAAAGTAACTAACTGAAACTTTAAATTTTTATAACTTTAAAAGTTGAAGTTTACTAAAGCTTTCTTTATACGTTGCAGATAAAATTGTGTCAATAATTCGTAAATAATTCGCTACAGAGTCTGTTTGGCATTGCTTTGCCTCAGATGCTGCTTTATTCTGTCCTTCAAGGTTGCTAAATCAGCAACCAAAAAGATCCCACAACCAAAAAGAAAAAGGGGTTGAGATCAGGTGAACTCACAGGCCTGAGCTCATAGACCCCTAGAAAAACGATAAATTTTTTTTTTCTTCTTTTTTCTCAAATCTAATTCCAAAATAAGAATTAATCAGAAAACTTTTCCTGATGTCGTCAATCTAAATCTCAGAATGGTATTTGAAAGTTTTAGAGGATCTCTGTAGTGTAAAACAAGGATCTCTGAAGTCCTTGTTTAAGTTATTTGTGGCACGTTTGTGAATGAACAGTTCTTTCTTGTTTGGTTTTATAGTACTTCTATGCCGATTGGACGAGCTTTTCACAATAAAGATTTTCATAAAACAAAAAACAAAAAACTCATAACAAGAGTTTGGAATAATAACAATTAACTTAGTAATCTTCAGAATGGAACTTTTATTTTTTTTTTCCTTTTCAAATTCGAAAACAAATCTGCAAATATCAATTTTCGTTTATTGCACTACTACAAGAAACTCATCAATTTTTTTTTGTTTTGTTTTTTAAAATTTTAAAGTGCATTCAGAATTATACTAAAAAAATGGCAATCGATATTCTTCAAATTTTTAAAGAAATTGTTCAACTTGAATTATACAAATAACCCCCAGCTTTCAATTATCTTTCCTCAGATTCGTAAACAAAGAAATATTTTTTTTCCATTTCTATCATGAAAACAAGAGAACAGAAAAAAAAAAGAGAGAAGCCGAAAGGATTCGTTTGAATGTCATTCATTGAAAAAAGAACGTGAAGATCAATTTACATTATAGATAAACTTTCTTATGGCCGAGTGCACCAAGCTTCAATTAACTTTGATGGTTGCATTGTGGACGTAGCTAAAATTAGTGTGTGTCGGGGAGGTGATGCCCAAGAAAAAGTTTAGCCTTTGTTTTAAAATTGTGTGAAAGAAGCAAACATGTATCAAAAGAAATTTAGCAAGTTTCTGAATAAATTTTCTTTTTATACATGTTTGTTTCCTGTAACACAATTTTAAAACAAAGGCTAAACTTTTTCTTGGGCATCACCCCCCACTAATTTTAGCTATGTCCACAATGCAGCCATCAAAGTTAATTGAAGCTTAGTGCACTCGGCCATTAGACTTGTAATCGTAGCAGAACTGTAACTTTAGATATTATTTCAAATGTCAGTCATGCAGTCCGGATAGCAGGAAAAAAACCCTGATTACACGAAAAAATTAACTCAGGTAAAGTCAGATCCAAGTCCTGTTTGAAGGAGGGAGAAGCGAAGGATTGTTCACGGATCCTCGGGGAAAAAATCCCAAGATCACTGGAGAATCTCAATTGTAAAACTGATCACCCTTTGGGAACGACGAAAGAGAAACGAAAGTGATAGTTAGGTGAGAGCGTCAGAAGCAAGACACAGTGACTTCGGTAGAAGAATCTGGAAAATGAGAATCTCGTCTCAACTATTCCGTATTGCATATTGGTTGTTTTATTCTACTTCCTACCATAATAACCACATTTTATATAACCTTCGCTCTGATGAGTGATGGATCGTAAACTTTAAAAATCATTAAACTTTAAAAATCATTAATCTACTCTTATGTAGTTTCTCTATTGCTTACGGCCATTCTTTAGCTATTTTTCTCCGTCGATACTAAAATTTAATGTATAGTAATGGATGCAAAAAAGTTAAATGTGTAGTTTAGCCTAGAAACATTACTATAATCCGTTCATTATATTTGTGAAGACACGTGATCACAGTTAACCAATCATTATTTCCTTTCTTTTCTGGAGTTAATGCTTAGTTTGAAATGTCGTTGTAAGTTGCTTCCGGTGTTTACATCCTACAAATATTTTATTTTTATTATCTTTGTTGGTTTTTCAATATTAAGAATTCTTTTTATTTATTTATCTGTTTTCGATTTTATAAAAACTTTGTTTTTAGTCGTCCTTTCTGTTATTGATGCCGGCTGCTCTCTTTTCTTGCCCTGCGTTTCAAACAATGAGCTAGACTAAGTGGTAAGCGAGGCTTCGGTTTCCTTAACAATATTGACCATTGAATGAGATGAAATACCTTCTGCTTCAGCCGTTTCACGATAGAGATATACGACTTGAAATAAAAATAATAAACATTCCAAATGATTTCTCTCGATTAACCCTTCCAAGTTTTGTTGGCACAAACGAACAACGCCACTTTCAAAACGGAAATACAGTAATAACTAATGCTCAATCGTTCACCATATGAGGAGTTGTCACGTGTCTTCACAAATACAGTAAACGGACTATAATATTAACATGTACTGGGAATGAGCATCCTACGCTGGGACACCAATTCTGCAGACGGAATTGGAGTGGACATGAGAGTAATTTTAAGTTGAACCATGTGTAAGCATCGTATCAAATCTTGGAGAAATCCATCTAGCACTTTCAACGAGGGATTTCGAGGTAATTTTTGAAGATTGAAGCTGGAAACTAAAATAAGAAACTGAAGATTAGAGGGTGGAATGTTTTTAAGTTGGGCACAGAAAGTAATCAAATTTTCTGGAAATCCTTCCATTATTTGATTGATGCTCTACAAACAGAGAAGAAAATTGTTCAAGTAATGTTCAGTGTGTGTTCAGTTTTCTTCAAAAAGAAAAAAAAAAAAAAACAAGAACGAAGGAAAATTTATTTGAAAAATAAATATTAATCCAACGAGTCATTGATGATGAGAATCATGGAATGTCCATTTCCTCTTTTATTAAGGTTTCAACAGCCAGGTTCACACTGTTGAGGACAGAAAAAACAAAATAGATCAACTGTTTTAATTAAATAAACAGTAAATGTGGATGTGGCTCCTTTTGGGTTTTGTTAAGCTAAGTCTTTTTAAGATTTCTGTAATTCAACATCTTTAAAGTTTAAGAGGAAAAACGCATTATTAACTATTATTTGCTGAAAACAAAATGACCAGAACTAGATAAGTACAGGATTGAATGGTTTATTTACCTTCTTCCGTAGCCAATGTACCTTTCGTAGATGTAATGTTGTTTTCGGCTATGAAATCTTCCTTTTGTTGTTCAGTTCATTCGCATCTCCAATAGTCATCACCTGTGACAGTAAAATCACAAATCCTCTTTACGACAACTCAACAGCAGGTGGAGGCAAATACTTTCAATACGGCTACGACAAGTTTAGGAGATTTATACACTATCCTAGAAACCGATTCGGTGCTATCTTGTTTTAATTTTTTTTTCGTATAAATTTTGTTGTTGTTTTTTCAATCCTAAGGTAATGGTTTTTGTATCTTAGTCAAAGCGAAATGTCGGAACTTTGTTTTTTATCGACTTTTTTCTAATCCTATGCTTATTACAAGAGCTTTACATAAAGAATACTTGAAAAGATAAAATTATTATCAATGTTTTTATCTTAGAGTAAAAATATTTTTTTCTTTGTAATTAAATTTAAAACAACTACGTTTGTCTGGAGAATACTGTTTGAGGTTTGTGTCCCATATCTGTCACATCTATAGTCTTTCCTCGCTTTCTCCGTAACAATGATTTCCAATTACTGTTATTGCAGAACCTAATAGAAAGAAAGCATGTAATTGTTAGGCTATTATTAGCCACATAACAATGGTCTATAAACGGACTTTGGGCAAATTTCTGAACAGACTTATAATATAAGAAAGACTTAACAGAAAACAATATCTCGCGTAATGAAATAGAACATTATTGAAATTGTAAATAAGTAAGTATGTAAAATATTGTTTCATTTTGAATTTATAGATACTTTTCGAGAGTTAAGTGTTCCACGATAAATAGATAAATAAGTTTATCCACTGCCTCTGGCTTCAGCAATGAAAATACGCTATCGGATTTTACAAATATGTGCGAGGGAGCTTTCTCGTTGTTTTATTGCTTTATTGAGCGAAAGGGAACATAGTGAAGATTACCATCCCAAGAGGCGTACTCCAACGTTTTTTCCATACTATGAATATAGGTTTGCAGCAATCAGTTTGTTTGTTTGTGGAAACAATTCAAAAATTACATAGTGTTACAACGGATTATACCTTGATAACAATGTATTCGACTTTAATCCGCTGTTTGACACATAATTTGATTTGTTTAGAATTGATTGTGGCTGAAGAAATGACCGAAATTGTGTTTTAGTTTTTCTTGACGCTAACTGCTCTTCATAGCACATGATAATATATTATCGGGAATAAATAAATAAAACTCACAAATCCAATCAATTCATATTAAAATGAGAATAACTATTCTTACGAGTTTCGCGTTATAAAGATTTCATTTTAATCAGATGCAATTTTGAAATAGTAAAGAATATAATAATAAAATTAATTTTTATTACAAAAATACATAAAGTCGGACAGAAATATAGAATTTGTAAAACTCGAATTCAAAAACCATTTTTATGTTTCTGGAAGGATAATGCCAATTTATCCTTGCTTCAAAGCGTGAAACGGCCGTTTTGAGATTCATCGTGTTAAAAACTTGGTCTAACCGTTATTGTTTCTTCAATTTTAGACTTATTATGTCTTTTAATGCCTAACGAAATTCATTTCAGGCTGTCGGAGGGCGGTGCATGCGTTTTCCTGTTTTATATTTAATTATTGTTTTGTTCTAATTTTTGGAGGTGCCATATTCTGATCACGATTAAATCAAATGACCTCCGTATTGAGACCTTGCTATTTGCGGCTGTTCAAGACTATCAAGGCTATGATACATGTAAGATAATAGATAACAGAAAAAGCAAGCTTGATTTCCTTCCATTCTGGTCTGAATTAGTTAAAGAAAAGCAAAATTGTGTTCATCGCGAACATCCTGCAGAAAAAGAAACAGGAAAAATGATTATCTATTATCACGTCAATTGAAATGGACGGGAATAACAAATCAAATTCGAAACCCAAAGAAATCTTTTTTTTTTCTGATGATTAAGTTTTCCGGCCGGAATAACGCCGAGAACTTGCATATTTCAACTAAGATTGTTCGTGGTAGGAAAAAATAGTAAACTTGGTAAAAATTCATAAATGTGATAAAGGTTGTTTGCTGTCTATTTATTAATCACTTTAAAGTTTACAGATGTAAAAAAAAAAGTAATTTTTGAATTATAAAAAATTAATTTTGCTAATTTGTAAAAAAAAGTAGCTTTTGGAGGAACGTAAGGCAATATGTGTGTGTGTGTGTGTGTGTGTGTGTGTGTATGTGTATTAACTTTTGAAACAACTGGATAGATCTTCTTGAAATTTGGCTTTCATATTTAACGATAAGGAACGATGTAACTGTTATATTTGCAATGTTTTCCATATGGGCCAAAGCACAAGAAATCAATTTGGAAGGTAAAAAAAAAAAACCTTCCCACAGAAAAGCGTAGCAAGGAAACAAACGAGTGATGTCTTATGCAATATTATAGTATTATGCAATATATATATATTATATTAATCCATCTATTTGTTTATGCTTTGGTGTAATTAAAATTAACTAAACATTTACAGGCAACTTATGAAATTAATGCGAATTTAATTAATGTTTTCATAAATTATAAAATATTTTTATTCAAAAGATTGTTATAATTTAGAACTACACAGAGATCTCCTGTTTGTGTTGTTTCATGATTTTTAACAAAAATTAAAACAAAGCATTTTATTGAAAGTAGTCTTTAAGGTATTCTACGAAATCATTGTTGATCTGTTTTCTGATCCGTTGTTATTGTAATGATACCTTACGGTGTAATGGTAAATTCCATTTTCTAATGCTAAATTCCAAAGTCTGTACAAAGAATAAAGAAAAGTAGACGGAAATAAAACTTGTACTTTTCCATTTGCGCGTGACTGGGAGGCATCTTCTTGCATTTGACTGCTGCTGCGCTGACCCTGAAATACCTTCGGCTTAAAATTGCACTGGACACCGATCGTCAGAATCGCATCTGGGAACGTAAGCCGGGAGCAGAGAGCGAAGCCGTCGTGGCGTTGCAGTGTTTTTCCCTCGGGTATCAGATGCCATCAGACCATGACAAGTGGGGATATCAGAACCAATTGGAAAGGAAAGAAACCGCAGGGTTAAGCCAAAATGGCGAGATTCGTTCTGTAAAATGGAATTACAGCGTAATGGAAGCACTTCTGCCGGATATTTATTAAATTGTAAGGGTTACGTTAACCGAGGCTGAAAAATACAGACTATCTGTAAGGGGAAATAATGCATAACAATTCACAAACGTTCGTCAGATGTAGTACGTAATACTGAAGTCCTAAACTTAGAACGGATTTCCAGCCGATATAGATAGTAGTAAGCCGAATTTATATTACTAAAATCTTTTATTTCTCTGTCTGTCTGGAGCAATTGTTAATTATTAGTTTCCCTTGCTGAGAAAGTCAGATTATAAAATTTTATTATTTTTTTTTGCGCCTTGCAGGGAATTCGAACCGAGGACCTCGCAGTCTGGAACGCTAACCGTTGGACTACTTCTGGTCCCCCAATATCCAATCCTACTTTTAATCTATTTGTTCGCGCGCTATCAATTAATGAGTTCACTCAAAAAAAGGAATAAAATATCACTTTTTGCCATAACCGCTTGGATTATCTCGTACTTACCAGGTGGAGACAGGGGGATGGGCTAGTTTCATACGAAATATTAACATCCGTCAAGAATGCAAAGATATACATTATTAATTTTAGCTTTTATTTTCGGTAGATTTTTACCCATGATACCGTTTTTATAGATGGTACGATCAATGCTAACGAAATAAGATTTTTAATGTGATACTGTGTTTAAAATACTTCATTATCGTAACGTATACAAATCTTTGATTTGTCTTCAGCAAGAAGGAGAGGGGAGGCTGATTGATTGTTATTGAATGTTTATTGAAGGACACCAAATGAAAGCATACAAACGGAGACAGTGATCTCAAGAGTCTTTACTTCCTTCGAGAAGTTGCAAAAAAATATCTGTCAGAATGATAACAGCAATTATATATAAACTTTATAGTACATTAAAAGCAAATAAGGTTTTTCTCCTTTTTTTTTTTCCTTTACCGTTTTGTTTTGTTTTTCGTCCTTTTTACTTTCGTGTCAGAGCCTTCCACTTTCCGTGGCATTGTGTTGTTCACGTCATTCCAATTAATGGTGTATCTACAAGAGTCAGCAGCGTACTTAACTTCGTCATCTCTGGGGTCCAAGAGGCGTCTGTCTATTCAGGAAAACTCCTCTTGATGCTGCAGCGCGCTTTGTGATTGGCCAATTAATTAAAACTCGCTAACTCAGCCAAACAAGCAATTAACTTTAGAACGTTCTTTGAAAAATAATCAGAAGCTCAAAGGAAAGACTTCGCCGGCTTCAAAAATCCGCCTTTCCAATGAAAAATTGTAGAATGCAGTTACCCTGTATCTCCAGTTAATCCAATAGTTTCTTTCTTTTTGTGAACCTGACTTTTCAAATCTTTTTTAGCGAAACTCCGTTAATGTAAACAATGAGATAACAACAGGAATTCATAAAAAAACTTAGAATAAAGATCTGTAATATGTTTAATTGAATTCATCAGTTGAGTAATAGTTATCAAATGATGAGTGTCATTTAGATTAATGATTCTAAAGTACAACAAGAAGTTTAAAAAAACTTAAAGCTCACTATTCTTAAAATATTCCGGTAAAATGTAGCTAATCGGAAACCAAACAATGTCAATACGATTCATAAATTTTCATTCATCGTAGCCTTTCACACAAAAAAGAAGCACCATTGATTTCACGAACAGAAGAGAATCTAAATGCTGTGGATGAATTCCTATTCACTCAAAGTATTCTATCAGAGCCCCGAAAGGACAAAACACACATAGTCCATAACTTACAAAGAACTACAAAACACACACATAGTCCATAACATACAAAGAACCGCAAAACACACATAGTCCATAACCTACAAAGAATCACAAAGCACACATGATGATGATGTAGTGAATATGGGTGGCAGAGAAGCCAAGCACTGCGACTGGAGGTCTAATGTACTAACCCACGGAAAGAAGGACAGATGGAGAGAAAGACTGAGAAAGTATGGTGGAGAAGTGGCAGGGGAAATGGGAGAACTCCGAGAAAAACCTGCCTAGCGCGGATCGTCCACCATCACGAAACCCACATGAGAACCGAACCCGGTACTCAAACAAAACACACATAGTCCATAACCTATTAAGAACCACAAAACACACGTAGTCCATAACACATAAAGAACCACAAAACACATATAGCCCATAACATACAAAGAATCATAGAACACCAAATCCACCCACAATAACAAGAAATATTTCTCCTTTCCATTGATCAACAACAAAATGTATAAGGAAAATATTTAAACCCTACCTTATCAATGTATCTCTCTCTCCATCTAACAAACTACGTGTCTTGCAGCAGCACACAAGATCATCAGCACCCAGCAACATAAGTAGTCTAAAAAGTCGTGTACAAACTTCTTACATTGGCCAAAGAAAACGCAAACTATCCACTAGAATCAAGGAGCAAAAGAAGCAATAGAAGCTCTTAAGAATCTTCTATCAGTCTGTCCGTCCGTCACAGGCCATTTCTACAGCCCAAATCGTACTGACATGACTGACATCGTATTGGAAAGTTTACAACTTCTTGAGGTGGGAAAAAGTACGAGTTCAGATCCTGTCCTTAGGAAGTGGCCAAAAGTGAAACATATCACCTCCCCTACAACCCATAATATAAGTCAGACAAATATGAGAGATACCTTATTGGAACCCTTACGAAAAGTATAAGTTCAAGTTTGCCGTAACTTGCTGTGGCAGAAAATGAAACATACATGGGGCCACCACGGTCTCGTATGTAATATGAAACCAGGTTTTTTCCTTATTTCTGTAACGGGAAATTGCCGAATAAATAAGAAGCGTTTCTTAATTTGAAGCTCTAAATATCCTTCAGAATGCTCCAATTTAATGACTTGCTGTGAAAAACAGATATCATGGATTGACGTATTTAGAGAATTAAGTTATTTAGATAAATTGAAAATTATTCATTCAATAACTTCTGTGATTTGTCTAGAATTATAATTCAATAAAATTGATATTTGATAATGCAATAATAATGAAAACGATAATAACGGAATATTAATAATTAATGCATTTCGTCTTAACTTAACATTAAGACTTACTCATGGTTCTATAGAATATACAAATTACAAATGAAAAGAAGAAAATTATTCTTAATTTAACAAAGTAAAACATTTAACAACTGAACAACATCAAAAATAAAATAATGTTAAATAATAATAATAAAAACGATAATAACTATGACAGTAAATTGAAATCGGAAAGACAGTATCATTGGTCGTAAAACCTTTTATAAATCTCTAATTTCTTTTACTTCTATTATTTTAATTTCTTTACTTTAATTTCTTTTACTATAATTTCTTTACTTCAATTTCACAATTTCTTTTATTCTTTTATTTTCCATTAATGACTTTCTAAAAATCCCTAACGATATCCCACTTACCTTTAGGCATGAGATTTGGATTAAATTATTATTTCTTGTGTGTAATTTAAAGTTTCTGATACAGAAGTATTTGTATGGTAACTACTTTAATTAAATTTGGTTCTCTTTCTCAAATTTATAAATAAGTAATTCCTACAATTATTTATAAAATTCAAATAATTCGTTATTTTAATTGAATTCATCTATAACATACGTTCTAATTAAGAGTTCTAATTTGAATGAAGTAAAGTTTAATAAATGTTAACAGTTAACAAGTGCAATGAATACAGATTTATGAATATTTTAATGATATGGAATCAATCACGAAATAGTTGCTTGCACCGTTTTTGCCAAATAAAATAGATATGGAAAACCTTCAAGGGCTTGCTGGATGGTAATTGAAGAACAAAGAATTCTATGACATCCTTCTAGTTCGTTTTGTAGGAAACATAGCAACTTCAGCAACATACAGTAATATTTGTATTTCCCTTCTTTTCGGCATCTTCTCACTGTAAAGTCCGCAGTCATTCATTTTGAGTGTTGTAATCTCACAATAACTGCTTTGACTTTGCAGATTTGCATGTACCCTTTATCAATGCTTATGTAAGTAACAATGGATTCAAATACGAATATTTGTAACATTATTATTTTCCTCTCAGTAATTTATCTGTTTTCTATATTTCGCAACGAAATTAACAATAAGCCTTCGTCAACGCTTACTGGGAGCTTTATTAAAGAGGGTTGTTATTGAGGCACCGTAATCACCGTCTGTTTCTTGACTTCCATAAAGTTCATCCAAACAAATATTTCCCAAATGGAGTTTGGTTTTATTTGAATGGTGGCACCGGATGCCTTAGAGCTGTCAATTTGTTTCATCTTCCTCTGACACTGGTAACCCATTAAGCTAACAGGAAAGCGGCTCACAAACGGCTCTCGTCCGCCCGAGATAATTGCCATTGCTGCACCGCCCCCTGGGTCACGAGGAAATCGTGATCCTCAAATCGCGTGCTTTCTGGTCGATAAGGCAGCAGCACAGGCCAGTATTCATTGGCAGAACCTCAGCTGTATCTTCGAAATTCAGAGAAATCCAATGAATGGGTTTAATAGTTCACCGCTTGCAACATCTTGATTGTTGGCTGGTATATCAAGGACTCTGGTGGGTACCACTACATGACGGTAATAGAGCTTCTATCTAACATTTGGGAAATATTACAGAGAAAGTAATAAAACAAATTCAAACTAAGAAAATCAGAAACCGTAAATAATATGATCTATTCTTGAAAGTCCAAAAAAAGGAAATATCTAAAATGACCTGTCAAACACCTGTCTTATCTATAGAAGTGTAAGAGAAATTTAAGAGCAATCTAAAAAAAAATGAATGAAACGCTGAAGTAGAATTTACAACTAGATAAACCAAAATAAAAGGTGAGGAGGAGGAATACTATTACAAAAGAAGAATCTTACTAAAAATACATAGCAAAGATGGCTCAAAGTCAATAAAGTTAAAAGTTGACAATTCCTCTACAGTCTAATTCAGGTTTCAAATTCTGTTAAAAAGGAAGCAAATGCAATCAATAGTTGTAACCCGTGAACCATTCACGGAAGTTAAACCTCCTGCCCTAAAATAATAGGCTCCTCCAAAGTGAGCCTATGAGAGAGTGCCCCACAATGCCTTACAGGGGCGTAGGAATTACCCACCAACATTAAATCAACTACTTTTTCTTTTCAAAACGACATTTGTTACTGTATTTTTAAAATTAAAAATACACTAATAAAATTAAAATTAAAAATACGCTTTAAAATATTCTCTCTCCGACTCTCCCCACTCTCTCCACTTTGATGACAAACATAAAATCCGTTTTTTGCCTATTAATAGTACGATTAGTATCTTTATAAGGTTGTAATTTTTCACTTAGAGAAATAAAAACAAGTACTTTTTGAAAATAACGTGAACAATTGTGAAGGCAGTGTTTGGATGACGAATCAGATGTCGAAGATTGTGTCAAACATTCTGTGACAGATGCTACCGGTATGTTTTCACTCAGTGCAATATCACTGATTAGAAAGTCGCTAAGAATTTTCTGGAATAGAACAGCACTCTCAGAGTATTTTGAGACTATTGTGATCGAAAGTGTTCAAGATCTTTGTAGTATCACCATCTGCACGAATAACCAATTGAAAAATACACTACATCTCCAACTACAATGCCAGTGATAAACACTGGAAATACTAATGTAATACATCTTAATTTTGCTTAATGAATATTTCTGAGTGACCACAAAAATTTTCGATCATGCTAAGATTGTCTTCAAGACGATCAGACAACTAAAAAAAAATCATGTAGTTTATATGTTGTTATTTTAGTCTGTGGAATATATCGAAGTCCGTAACGGAATAAGATTTATATAAGTAAAGTTGGAAAAGATAGAAATTTTTATATTATCGCTATATTAAAAAATATTCACTAGAATCAGTGTAATTAAATAAATAATAGTGTGTGTTAAAAAAAGTATTCAATATTCAATAGATTAATTAAGTAATATCGTATATTTCCAAGTAATATAACGTAATGTAAAAAATATATTGCCTACAACACTTGACGAATATAATGCTTTTTTATTGTATGTCCACCCTAATTACTCAAAACTCTTTCTTCAATAATTAATTTAAATATTAAGATTTTGAAAAGTTTTTTAAAAGATAATTAACAAAAAAAAAATAATTGTGATAACTTCTTGAATGATATCAATGAATGAGATTAATAGCTCGTAAATCGACATAAAACTATACATCCATCCATCCATCCATCCATCCATAGTTTTCTGTCCGAAGACAGGTCCAGTTCTATGGAGGTCTCACATGGATCTCCTAGAAACACCTGAGGAAAGATACGGGATTAGTTTCCCGTTGCCTGCCCCCAGGACGCCATTACGGAATGACGTCAGACCGAAGAGAAAGTGAAGAAGAGGCTGGACAACACAGGAAAGGAAATTGAAACAGCCATGCCACTGCCGGGATTCGAACCCAGGTACTGGCGCACTGGTCGGCACGGCTGGCCGCCGCCGAGACCGCACGGCCACGCCAGCACGCATAAAACTATATGTTAAATAAAAAAATTAAATACACGTAGAAGCAAAATGAATTAATAATAAGAGTAACAAACTGGATATGTAGCAATCTGGATATTACTAACATAGTCGAACTGTGCTATATTTAAATCTAATTGAAAAATAACAACACACAGACAAAAATATTTAATGTTTTTAAAAAAAAAAATTCTTAAAATTAAGAGGCCTTTCGGGCTCCTTTGCGGAAAAACCCTCTTCAACATACGAAGTTTTCAACAAAGGAACCCGAAAGGCTCCTGAATTTTAAGTATTTTTTTTAAAAAAACTTTTTAAATGTTCTTTTCTGTGTGTGGTTATTTATAATTTAAGTTACTTTTCACACACGTAAAAATCCTTTTAATATTTAATTCTGATTATTATTAGTATTTACGATTATTAATAAGATTATTATTTGTAATTACTGTGTTAATTCAAGTAAAAATTTCTACTAAAGCTTGGATATAAAAAGGTTGATGTTTATTGCTCTGCGTGGGCGTGTCCATTGCTCAGCACAAACTGAATTCGTTTCCTTTTAGTCAGAAATTCGAAACTAAATGAAACTGAAGTTTTACGATCCTATAAAGTGAAGATAATCTAAAATTAGGTCATGTTCTTCACCTACATATGTGTAAACCGTAACTTCTTCTTACACCACATGGGCAATTTAGGAAGGCAATCCTTGAAATGATTTATTTGTTTTGAATTTTGTATATACAAATTCTAAGTTTAAACTTAAGCAAGTGGATTTTTTTTTCTTTTTTTTATGACTTTAAAAAAAAAGCCATAAATTATTTTAAAAAAATAAAACTGTAAAGATTTATACTTTTTTAAATACGCAATAAAATAGTTTCCAAGAAAATCTATTGTTTGAAATCTCTTTATTACATAGCAGGAAATTCGGAGAACTTAAAGCCTACCTTCATTAAAATGAGACTTAAAATTTGTTTATTAAAAAAGAAAATAAAGTCTGAAAATTATTTTCAAATTTTTTGAACCCTAAGATCTGCTGAAATCAAACTGTACAAATTTTGCGTTTTCTGAAAGAAAAAAAACAAACAATTAATTTAAATCGCCATTGTAGGCCGACAGACGGTTCTTGATGATCCCGAATTTTCGCGATTTCACGTGATTGACGCGAGAATAGCCTCTATCCATGTCTTCTCACAAAATGGCGAGAAAGAAGGCTTATCGACTCCCGGAAAGAAGCGATCACGAGCAAGCCCCGTTACTGATGTAGACGATTTTGACCGATGCCTTATTCGCCGCTGCATCCATCATCTCTACGCTGAAGGTAAAAATCCAACTTTAACATTTTTTCTCTAGCATTTTCCTAGTGACAGACATTCAAAATACTACATTCCTTGAGACCTGCTGAAGAGGCTAATGGCCAGATCTTGCGTTTTTCGTAATTCTCGTGCAAACGTGATCATCAAGAACCATCTGTCGGCCTGTAGTTGTAAATGTATAAACTGCGCGCTGATTAATGGATTTCCTAAGTGTGATTAAAATTCATTATTTAAAACTATAGAGTATTAATAGAAAGAGGATAGACTCCATTGTTTAGATTCCAATGCTTTTGTCGCTTTCTCGCGCTTTGTTCTCGATAAAGACTCACTTAGAAAGACTCTTAATGTAAAATTTAGATCGTATCCTAGTCCTTAAATATGTATACTAACTTTCAAGAAGATCCAATCAGCGGTTCAGAAGTTATTGGACGGAACATTCACAGGGATACATATACAAACAGAGTGATCTATTATCGTCGCGGTGAGAGTTGGACCCGCAAACACATTATCATTGACTAATTTCTCCAGTATCAATGCCGTAAGCTCAGCAGAAAATATCAATCTCAATTATCAAAAATAGGAAATATCAAAAATCTCACATACATCTTGAAATCGACGAGCAACGTTAAGAATAATATCCCTACTTGATTTTTGAGACCTTTTCCTCGTCGAAATGTTGAATGTGAATCCAACGACCGCCATTTTGTCTTACATTTGAATGTGACCGACAGGCCAGGAAGGGAAAATCTAACATCTGCGTTGCATTCTGGGAGGATCATCTTTAGCCGTACTGATAATAAGCCTCTATTTCCTCGCAAATTAGGCTTAAACTCTTCTCTGCTGCTTTAGAAAACACGTCGTTAAAACTTGGTTCAACATCTTACATTTATGGCAAAGTAAAAATTAAAAAAAATAAATCAAGTTTCATTAAGAAGTCCTTTGACGACTGGAAAGTAATCTTAGAAAAAAATATGATGATTAAGAATTATTCTTCAGATACATAGGTTAAATTTTAGATTTTTAAATTCGACCCCCAACTTCATCGCGGTGGTCGAGAATCGTTGTGAGCCTTAATCTCCAATGCCCCGAAGGCTTATAAAACGGATCTTTTAACTTGAACTACTATGCTGCTGGATAGTGTACTCTAGAAAGCGAGCTGGAGGAGGCGGGTTCAGTCACTGAGGGGTTTGGGGATGTTCCTTAGGTTGTTTTGTCCTGCAGATAGGTCCTGGGTTCATACAACCTCTGGAAAGAGAGTTTAATTTTCTTAGGTTAAAAGCGGGCTGACCCAAAGATCTCAACTTAGTTCAGTTGCAAGTGGATCGCTGTGAGCTTTGCCTCCCGCATTCTTTATTCTGCAATTGTTTGTTCTGCATGGATAGTAGAGGAGAACTTCCGCTTCACTTTAAAAGCACAGGAACCATTGCAGAGTTATTGAAATGGGTTATCACATAAGTATTATTCAAAGCATCTCACTAGGGTAAAACGCGTGCAAAGTTTGACCTCCTATATTTTTTTTATTATTTTTTTATTTATTTAATTGCAATATTTTACTGTTTTAAGTATTCTAGTGAACTGCTGAAAAAAAAAATATGAGTTGACGATTGACAACAACTTTAAACAATGCAAATGTTTAGTGAAATCCGATCTTAGAGTTCAGGCAAAAATTGTTCTTCCAAATTTTCTTTAAATAAGGCAAATCTTTTTTTGTGCACCAACCTCACGACTGAGAATTTACTCAATTTTCAGGAGCTATCAAATTTGAAGGTTACTTGCGTTCGACGGATGCTATTATTTTCTTAAATGAAGGCTCTGATGAAAATAAAATAGTGAGGTAGATCCCAAGTCCAGGCTACCAAGTTCCTTTTTTTTTTTAATGAATCATTTACTATTGAATGTATTATTTACATTCAATATCCAAATAAAACTTATCACATAAATCTTACACCAAACTTCTTCTACTATTTCTATTGGGACGTGGACTAAAGTCACAGCTGAAGAAGGCTGGAGAATCTTAACAGCCGAAATATAGTACATTAAATATGTGGTAAACATTAGTAGTAGAAGTTTGGTACTAAGATTTGTATAATGTATGTACTACTTGTGTGTGATATTAAAACTAATTAGTTCATGTATATTCAATTGATTATCGCTAATTAAATTTACAAATATGAAAAGATACAAATTGTTGTGATAAATAAAAATTCATCAGAATTTAATCAATATCCATTGTTTTGAAATTAACAATTTTAAAAATAATTGTTTAACTCAAAATTATGTTATTAATTAGTTGTTGGTTAATTATTTATCATTTTCCTATGAATCTTCAAATGAGAATTGGTAGACAAAATATGTAAATCAGTAGCTATAAACAGCAACCAAAAGCCAAAATTTAAGCTTCAGAAAAACCTAAAAGATCAGCCTTTTCCACTGCGTAGTTCATGGGAAACATTCTAAAAGAGCGCTTTTTTTCTTTACTTTCTTTCGTTTTTTGTTTTTTTTGTTTTTTGAAAGAGATCCCAACAAGGCAAAATAAAATCTGCAAACTTTAAAATAGCTATTTTTTTTTAAAAAAAGGAACTATTTTATTTGAAATTTGATACTCTCAATTATAAAATACATGAAATAAGTATTTTAGTAACAATAATAATAATAATAATAGCACTTTTTTTTTTTACTTGACAATATGTGCTTTGGTCCTTGACCCGCCATTTTGTCTTTGCTGGGGAAACCCATGGTTTGAAACTTTTACATAATATTAATAACAACAAGTAAAAGGTTAAAGAAGAAAGTCTAAAAGCAGGCTTAAAGCTAAATATGTCAAAAACTAAGATAATGACGAATGGAAATAGCAATAAATTTAGAAATTGGTGGCAATATAGTTGAGATATTGAGAGTTTTATCTTATTGGGTCTAGAAAAGACAAGGATGGCTCGTGGGAAGGAGATGTTAGGAGAAGACTTATGTTGGGGAGAACAGCTATGTTGGCCCTTAACAAGATTATGACAGATGGAGACATTACAAGGAGAACAAGATAAGAATCATAAAAGCTATGGTCTTCCCTGTCGCAATGTACGGTTGTGAAAGCTAGACTCTGAGAAAAGAAAAAAGAAGAAATATAGACGCTTTTGAGCTTTGGGTTTCGAGGAGACTGTTGAGAATCCCATGGACAGCAATGAGGACCAACGAGTCCGTTTTGGATGAGGTGAAGCCTGACTGCTCGTTTGAGGCCCTGATTCTCAAACAAAAGCTATACTTTGAGCTATACTTTACAAAAGCTATACTTTAAAACAATACTTTGGACACGTGATGAGAGCTGACAATTCATTGGAAAAGTCATTAATGCTTGGAAAAGTAGATGCGAAAAGGAGGAAAGGAAGACCAAGAACAAGATGTATGGATGGTATAAAGGAAGCCACTGGATTGTCTCTGCAAGAACTTCGGAATGCTGTTAAGGAAAGATGAAATTGAAGAAAATTTGTTCATGGAGTCCCCAGGAGTCGAAGACGACTTGACGGAAGTTAACAACAACAACAAGAACCAAAACTATTTACAATTTATTGGTTGTTCATCGATCCTCTACTATTTCGATTCTGATCCAATTACTTCTTCTTATGAGTTTTTATTTATTTATTTTTTGATTAAGTTTCGTAGCATTTTCTTTGAAACATGAAAAACAGAAATAATAAGATAACCACTGGAACTAATAGATCTGAAGATTGGATGAAATTCTTTTTCTTACGGTAATCTACTTTTTCTTTCCTTATCAAGCCTAACATAATAAATATGAGTTCTCTGAATGTTTCATGTGTTTTGATTTCGTAGGAAAGGGAGTTTCATAAAAACAATCTGTTTGAGTGGTTTCCCCCTCCCTCCCCCAAAATAGCTTTTGAACCAGTGAATAAACCCTGTTAACATTTCTGACCCACCTAAATTAGCTAAAGTTGTACTCGTCGAAAAATTTGAGGTTGGAAGTGATTAAAAGAAATCTTAAAGACAACTAGGCCATCCCCCGTGTACACTCGCTTGTTTTCTATATCACATAGAATTTGGTTAAGTAAGAATATTACATTTAAAATATTGCAACGTTTCGGCAATTATAGTTCTAATTGTCATTTTCGAATTACAAATAAATAGACGGATCGGAAATAAATAAACAATCTTGAGATTCAAAAAAAAAAAGGGTTAATACATTCATTATTGATGAGGGGAAGGGGAAGGAAACATAAGTCAAAAAACAATATAAAGTGAGTTATAGTCCCCGTGGCCTAATGAATAAGACGTCTGACTTCGGATCAGAAGGTTGCAGGTTCGATTCCCGTTTCATTGTAAAAATGATTTCGATTTTCCATTCTCACAGGAAATTGCGCCGGACAGACAGACAGAGAAATAAAACAAAGGTTTTAGTAATAAAGATTACGAATTGTGAGTTTCTAACGAAGTCTAACAATTCAGATTAAACCGTTTATTAATGCTCGAACGCGTATTTTGAAATGAATAAAATTAAAATGAATAATAAATGATTTAGGAAACTTAATTATTTACTTATTATAATTAAATTTCAGAAAAAAAAATCAAGACAGAATATTTTTTTTGACTGGTAATAAAAATTAATGAATACAAGGAAAGGGTTTTCATGCCTTTAACAACAAAAATAAAATAGAAATAAGTAAGTAGGTTTTAGGTTCTTGAGGAACTTATTGTTATTATTCTCCCTGCCAGTCACGGACCAAGTGTCCCGCTTCGTAAATAAGATTTGAAGGTAAAAAGGAAAGAGAAAAGATTTGAAGGTAAAATGAAATCAAAGAAAAACAAACAAAAAGAGAGAAAAAAAAAAAAAACACACAAATAAAACTTTGTGTTTATTTCCTTTATGTTTAGGAAATTGGGCTTTACGTTCTTGCAGATACGTTATTCGTTGTTTTCATGATGCTACAATTTTCAATTACATTACTAATAGGATCATTTTCTTAGCGATACAGAACTGTAATGCGTTTGAAAATTGTTTCTGTTCAGACGAAGGCATTTCCCTGCTTATTATGGAAAGAGGAAACCAATGAGCGATCGTTGCTTTTGATTAAGAAAGAGGCAATTTGCCAAAGTCAGTCTTCTGTGGCGGGATCTATTATGATCACCGAAAGATGATCCTATTACAAATAAATGAATGCAAAGAAATACCGTCAAAGAAGAAAGAGGTTTAACAGTCTTCAAAGACTGTTAACTTTAAAAAGTTAAGGACCAATAGTAAAAATGTTATCATTATTAAAAGTCTACAGTTTAATAACACTATAACAAAATTTCATTATGTGAAATAAAATTTTTATGTATAAACTTATAAACATTTAATATTAATTCAATTAATGTTTATAAAATCACAAAGGACTTTGGAGATCAATTTATAAATAGAAAATATATGAAAATATAATAAATTAAACAAAAGTAGACAGTTCATTAAGAATTAAAAAATAAACAGATCTTGAGAAGCAGATAAGGAGATCATCATCATCATCATCATTATTAAGTTTGTATGTTTCAAACCTTGGGTTTCCCCAGCAAAAAACAATATGGCGGGTCAAGGACCAAAGCACATTTGCCAAGTGTAAAGACGTGTGCAAGAATGATTAGGGATGTGCGGTTGTGTCCATAAATTTCCTAACTATGCGTGTAGTGTTGAGTACCACAGCCTTCTGCAGTTGTGCATAAGTGTTTTTGTGAAGTCCTAGTGTCCTGAGACTGTATTGTAATGTGTGAGGCACCAGACCAGTGGCAGACAGGACGATGGGTACAACACCTACTCGATCCTGCCTCCACTGCTTCTGGAACTCGTGTGCTAGGTCTTTGTATTTACTGATCTTGTCTGCGTGAGTTTTCTGCATGTTCTTGCTGATAGGCACTGCAATATCAATGAGATAGGTCTGTTTGTTGACATTATCAACAAGTGTAATGTCAGGTCTGTTGTGATGTATGGTTTTGTCTGTGTGAATGGGGCGGTCCCAGTACAGCTTATTTGAGGGTGGCTCTAATACGCTTTGTGGTACGTACTTGTAGTACGGGACCATGTTCTTAATAAGTGAATGTTTGTGTGCTAGTTGTTGATGAACGATCGACGGTATCTGATTGTGTCTCCACGGTAGTCTGTTTGAGAGAGAAGGGGACAGCCTGATATTATGTGGTCGATCGTCTCATGCGTAGTGTGGCATTTCCTGAATGTGTCGTCATGCGTATTTGCATCGCGTAGGATGTGTTTCTTGTAGTTGCGTGTGGGGATGACTTGGTCCTGTATCGCGATCATGAACCCTTCGGTCTCCCCAAACAGCTCGCCCCTCGTCAGCCATCTGTTCGACGCTTCCATGTCGACATGAGGCTGGCTGAGGTCGTGGCGATGTCTGCCATGGAGTTCTTTACGAGCCCATGATTCACGCAGCTAATTACGAATAAGAATATTTTATTTAATCGGTTCTCAACTATTGCTGTCAGTTCACATTTATTATTATTATTAATTATTATTATAATTATTATTATTACTACATGTAATACTAAGTTTTTACCGAACATTTAATGCTGCTTTAATGTATTTGCTTTATATCTTCAAGTATTTTTTGACATTTTGTAATTTTACTCTAAAATAATAACTATTCTTATTTTAAAAAGAGGATCTATATTTTGAATTAAATACTAAAATATTCGTCTCTTTTTATCCAGATATACCGGCTTAGAAAACATGGGAAATTTATCTTACAAAAAAATTTGTTGTGATATAAG
Source organism: Thereuonema tuberculata (assembly GCA_023159025.1). NCBI lineage: Eukaryota > Metazoa > Arthropoda > Chilopoda > Scutigeromorpha > Scutigeridae > Thereuonema > Thereuonema tuberculata. Next base: position 42,412,960 of record JAFIDM010000003.1, on the reverse strand, counting down.
AACGATTTAAAACAAATCCATTAAAGAGAGAATGTTTTTTTTTTTCACTCCAAGAAATCCTTTTGCATAAATGTAAAAAAACAAAAATTCTTTTTTTACTGTGAGGGTGGGGGGCGGGAATTCATGAGAAAAACCACACGTGGAAAAATATAGTTACTTTAACGGTTATTTGGTCTCCGTTTTTAAATTAAGTTGAAGGGATCTTTTAATACTTTTTTTTATGAAGTAACGCTTTAAAAAAAAAATTAGGCGAAGGAAAAAAAAAAAAGCAAGAGGCACTAGTTGCTTTCACAGCATTAAGACGTAAGAAGAGAAGAATCATCTCTTAGAAACAGTTGGAAATGGTAAAAGGAGAAAAAGAAAAAGGAACATGTCAGCAAAATTGGGGAACTGCACCACGTGCACTGACAACTGTTTTTTTTTCTCTGAGCTGAAAGTATTTTAAAGAAAATTTCAATTTTCTTTATCCTATTTCCTTTATCTTTGGAAATGTCAGTCCTTGCAATATTGGAAAACAGAAAACAAGACCACATTTTTAACTATAATATTGAAAAAGAAATGAATAAAATATTTATCCCTTAAATACAAAATCCAATAAAGGTAATTCAAAAAATTTTCTTTTTTCTTTTCGTTATGTTCTCTATATTGACCCATTTTATTTTGCAAGTTTTTGAAAGTAATAATAATCGTATCAATATAAATTTAGGGGCCTGAAGGTCCAGCGGTACAAAAGTTGGGCTACTGATTGTAGGAGCCGGTTTCAATTTCCTGAGTATATCTGCTCTCGGATGTTAGAATTCCTGTTAAAATGAGGAGCACTTTCTTTCTCTGGATTCAAAGCGGGAGTTCGTCGGATTGACCGACCAATCCCCAATCGGTAACAAAATGGTAACAAAATTTAATGCCTCTAGAATAGAATAATTTTAAATTCATAGACCATTTTGTTACCATCCCCTGAGGATGCTAGACGATTCGCTAGTGAAACCGGTCGTTTTGTAATTGTATATATGCTTATTTATAACTTAATTATGTGTGTTGGCGTCATTTTATCAAAAATAACTAATTCTATATTAAAAATTAGCGTGTGTGAAATTGTTATGAATATAAAATTACACAAGCCAACACACAGGATAAAATCGTGTTGATTATCCTGTGTGTTGGCCTACGTAATTTTATATTCATAACTAATTCTATGCAGGTTAATAAATTTTTAGTAAAACTTTTTTATTAGTGATTTCAAGAACGTAGAATTTCATTTTATTTTTATTCTATGTTTTCCTGTCTTTTACATTTATCGATTTTTCTTTTTATACTTTCGCCTCTCAGGGTGTACACTTTTGTCTCGTGTTTTATTACATTTATTGAAGTCATAATTCAGTCGTAGCACGACATTCCTTTCCTTGTCCAGTTCTGAGGGAATTTGCTACGATGAATGACAATTGTCCTTCAGCTTCTGTTCCGCGAAGTATATATACATATATATATATAAGCAAAATGGCAATTCAGGGCAGGAACAAACGGAATAATAATTTCCATCAGGCTGACGTTCCTTTCTGGAAGCCTCGTCAACTTGTTCTTATGCGTTGCGGAGAAAGTAATCCACATCAGTCCGGAGAAGACGTTATCGTGACATAAGTTTGCTTACATGATTTAAACTCTCTGGAATAATCATTCTGGACAGAGTTTTATTGGTATAAGCGAGTTGGGGAAAAGAACTCCTTGAGAAATCCACGAAACCCACCAACCCCTCCCCCCTATAAATAATCTCCCAAAAAAGAAAAAAGAAAGAATTATTCAACGCACTTTATCCATTCTTGACGTCAGATATCTCGTTGAGAGGACGGAAGCCGGCTTAATGAGAAGGAAGTCTTCCAAAAGTTTGCTGAAGAAGATATAGCTGAGCGTGGGTGCTAATGAGAGAGAATTCATTTCCCTTCCGTCCTCTTTCTCTCTCTCTAATTATATTTCAGAGGTAATGAGGTCCTTATGGTCTTAGATTCTATGTCTTCCAACATGTCATTTTATTTGAACGCAGTTCAACTTGAATCAACGTCAAGAAAAACTTTCTTAATGGTTTTACTAAATTAAGGCTTGTAAAGAATACCAATTAGTTTTGTCGGACATTTACTTATAAAAACTTATAATGAGGACTGTTATGAGCATTGAATTTTCTAAACTTCCCTTGTCTCGAAAACAAAAGAATCTTTATGAAATGTAAATGAAGAATGATGAAGATAATAGTTTTATTGTTCGTTTCTATTTAATCGAGCACTTGTTTAATACCCGAAGGGTTCCAGGAGATTCCTTTTACAAGACTTTAATGGTGCTTTTAAGACTCTATTATTAGGGCATCGAATTTTGAATAAGAATATTTTCCAAAGATGTTTCGAGGAATTGTTATTATAGAAATTTGAATGTAAATTAACAAAAAAAAAAATACTATTTAACAGACACTATACTTATATATTATCCCAACATATGTTTCGATGGATTCATTTAGGCTTAACTGAGTCGCTCAAGTTTGAAGTGGATATTATCAAAACTGATTTCTTCAGCAAGACCTCACAAAAGGAGACAATAAATTAACAATTTCTGCATTCACTAATCATCACACAACAAAATTTAATGTTGCTACACTCAATTTCTTTCTGAAGTGCGTTGTTGAGGCAATTATTTTATACATCTTTAATTTTTACTTATAAAATTAACTGATTTTTGAAAGTTTCATTTTTGGTTTAAAAAAAATTTATCAGGATTTCTTTATTAATGAAAAATTAAAGTATCTTTATTAAAAAGTGTAAGAACATAGGAGTGTAATGAGGTAATTGTCGTACTTATTACAATACATTTACAATGACATGAGTAATGAAATTTGAGATTTATTAGTGAATTTTATTAAATTAGTCATATTAAATTATTCGTTTATAATTAAATTCATATATTTTTTTTAAAAAAATGTGCATTTTTGATGCGCAATGTATTCAATAATTTTATGCACGATGTGATTGTTGGCACGCGTGTGCTATGGTCCAAGGGATGCATTAAGCAGTTCAATTGTTTTTTTGCGAGGTGGGCCGTTGCACAGTGGTGCTAAAATATATGTATAAAAAAAAAGATACATACTCCGATGGACTGTGAACGAATCAAAACTATGCCGATGGTAATCGATTTCGTATCCATAAAGCCTAATTTGGATACTAGTGAATTAAATGAATGGTAAATCGTTCAATAGTGAATCTATTTATTTTATGCGGTTCAAGACAATGTTAGAAAGCGAATGGATTTTCGAAGGCTATGGAGTCGTGGGTAGGATTCGAGTCTTAGATGTTGATATCATCGTAAGGTAACTTTAGTTAATTTAAGAAACATTAAACGATTAAAGGGAATGTGATCAGAAGATTAAATGTGTTTCATGAAGATAGTGCATGTTACTAAGGGAAAATGTAACGGAAATGAATACAGAGGAAATTAATTATAATCCATGTTTGATATTAATTATAAGTTTAAATACAAAAGTTTATTCGTCTAATCCTGGATGTGTTTATTTTTATTCTGGGCTAAATGTATTTTAAAAATTAATATGGGCTAATATTTGTCTCTGTATTAATTCCCACGAATTAAATAGCAACTCTTTAAGAACATGAAAAAAAAAAAAACTCACAAAATTACGTTATATTTTTAGCTAAAATAGAGTTAAAACCCTCTACAAGTCGTAGGTGCCCCTTTTTATCCGGGAAGATCTGCAGAAAACGTGCACGTTTCATGTAATTACTGATGGTTCTATTTTAAATTGGCTTAATTATTACTTTTGCACATTTAATACCTGGCATACAGTTACAATAAGAATTAATATTACAATACTTTTTACTTTATATTTAACTTCATTGAAGCGGTTTGTTTCTTTGTAAATTTTTGTAATTTCTTTGTAAGTTTTATGTTATTGGAACTACTAAGTACCGGATAACTGTAGTTGATGACTGCGATTAAACATGAAATGAATGAAATCATTCAATTTGTAGTTACCTTTTAAACGTTTTCTAGTTGTACCTCTGTGCCTTATCCTTCTAGATCTTTCTTCACTGTATCATCCATTTTGTTTACGATCATCTTCCTTCTTAAATTCGAAACAGGAAGACGGTTTATATTTTTGAAGTCCATTTTGTGATCAAACTTTCTGAAGCTGGAGCCATCACTCAGTGGAAAGGTAGACTTCTCCTTCCCTTCCATTTTCGTCTCTGTTTTTGAACCATTTCTCCGCTATTCATTTTTCATGCAATTGATTTCTGCAATAAAGCCTCCTATGAAATATTTAACAGTTTCACAGAGAAATCGCCGCTCTTTTGTTTTTTCCTTCCTCCCCACTTTATTATTTAGCAATCTTTTTTTTTTCTTTCTGTGAAAAAGAAAATTTTTCTATTGAACCTTTTAAAATTTTACTCTAATTTTTTTTTCATCTAAGTGACTGGCAACGAAAATCAATCTTTCCTGGTCCTTCGCTTTGTGGTATTTTGTCCCTGAGATGTTTATTGTTTATTCGTTCTCCTGAGCGTGTTACAAACAACAGAACATTTTATTTCTATGTCAACCCTATATTTCCTTCTATCTTTTAATTAATTTTCTTTCTTCTTCTTTGAGAACTACTTTATTAACAATATTTCGATCGTAATTCCGATCTTCTTCAGGTTATATTTTCGAAACCTTCTTCTTACATATTCGTAAAAAAACAACAAGTAACAAGTTTCAAATTCAAACATAGATCTAGATTAGATTAGATTAATTGAAAGTGGGTGATATGACTGCCGAGCACGTCGACCTGAAAGATCTTTTGTACTATCCCACGGAAAGAAGGACAGACGGAGAGAAAGACTGAGAAAGGATGGTGTGAGAAATGGAGGGAAAACGGGAGAACCCAGGGAAAACCTGCCCAGCACGAATCGCCACCATCAACGAAACCCACATGAGAACCGAACCCGAACATAGATCTAACTTAAAACTACATACATTATTATGACAATGTACAGTATATGGTGATTTTGGCAATGTACACGTACTTAACAATTATGATCATTTTCTTAAGTTATAAATTCTTTATCAATTGATAAAGAATTTATAATGGAAGAAAGCGATCAAAATTGTTATATAAGTGTACATTGTTGTTTGTTTCATGAGAGTGTAAGTGTTATAAAAGCAATATGAAGCTGACTATTAAATTTTGGTTTTAATTGTTTACCAAATGTAAATAAAACGAGAGCTAACAATTATTACAAACAGTACTGCACTGTGACTAGACTTAAAGTCGAAATTACAATAAGGTCATGGTTACAGCAAGAATGAAACTTTTCTAACGTGAGCATACGATCGAGAGACTTGAGGTGAAAGCCGTTGTTGCGGTTGGTTTTTTTTCTCTTGTATATATATGGAAGAGTGTATAGAAGATTACTGTCCTCCCAATGATAGATGGCCGCCCTGTTTTTGTGAGATCTGCGCATATATCATCGATTAGTCTGGTCAGGCACTTCCGTCTGATGCTATGACAGGACGCCGCCATTACGGTAAAGGCTTGTTACTTTGGAAAAGAGCATTGTATTTATAAATAATATATATTTATTTATTTATATAAATACTTATTGTTAGCAACTGGTATTGAAATTACGCTAAATAGTCGAGAGAAGTTTTAATTTGGCGTTATCAACATGTCTTTCTCAGTGAAAACAGACTCTGTCGTCCATTGTGACAGGAAAACATAATTGATCAGCTACCGGAAGGGCTGCGCAGTTCAAACTTCCGCCGGTCAACTTTCATTTTGAGGACAATAGGACTGTAGAAGACTCCTGCGAGAAGAATGAAGTGATGGATAAGTTCTATCTGTAGTGGATAAAAGAACGATGAATTTCTTTTCGATAAAATATTTTGCTGCAGAAATTGAATGCAGGAAATGATTAATTTCTCTGTTTTTGAGATTCTTTTTAAACAGGAAAGCAGGAGAGATTTCCCATGGAGAATGAGATGTCTAATGTCGCCATATTGACTACGAGGAACCCTTTTTTTTCTTATTTACGATGATTATTTACAGGAGATATCGATAGTTCGGTTCCATATCACACCAATAAAACGAATTTTGTAATAAATTCACACGAATTTATTAATTTCCCTATGCATATAAGTGTTATGTTTACACTGTACTGTAATCTTTTAAGTGTGCATTATGTCTCAACATATTTTATTGCACAAAAACTGCTAAGCATCATCTTCAGTGAAGGATCACTGTTCGTAGATCACCGCAACAGACAGAATAGAAAATTTTTAAATATCGCGAGAATGAGCCAAAATGTGACACAGAATGACGAAATGAGCAACATACGCTGGAAAAAAGGCGCCGAATGACTTTCTCGACGCAGGGTTGACACAAACCTTCAATTAAAAGCGCAGTATAACGAGTTACGCCTGTTTAGTCCAACTGAAAATATGAACACTATTATTAAGATTTCCATCCCTCTCATATTCCGAATGATTAATCTCAAGTAAGAATAGCTAAGCATATAACTACATTTAATCACATCACATCGCGCAAATGATTGTAGATGCAGGAGTAGAGTTAGTAGGCACTGCTAAAAATCGATAGAAATGCTTGTTTGAATGATTTCTCTATAAGATTTTTTTTATCAAAATTCCTAGATAGGAACCACACTAAAAATTTTACAAATACAACAGTTAGATCGTCCTTTGCTTGTAAACATATACTGTGGGTGGCATTCCCAATGTCACATTAGCTGCCCGATGCTTCCCCGCAGTGCAACAAGCTCTCCGCTCCTAGACTGGTTTAATGCAACTTACAGGGCCGAAGCCGTGATCCAAGCGAATGGTAGCTGGTCGAAATACTAGGCCTAAGCATTGAAGCTTTTCTTTACGCTTCTTTTAATGCTTTTTGATTGTTTTCCACTTTTTGCTTTTTTAATGCTTTTGCTTGTTTTCTTTTTTGTTTTGTTTTGTTTTTGTTTACACCTGCAAGATTGCAATAAACTAGTCTAAGAGCGGAGAGCTTGTTGCATGCGTGGAAGCATCGGGCAGCTAATGTGACGCTGGAAATGCCACCCACAGTACGTCAAGTTTCAAAAATATTCATTCACTTATTCGCAAGTTATCAAGGAGTACTATAACAGACTCACTTTAAGAGCTCTAACTTTAACTCTAACTTTAAGAGCTTCGCGTTCTTAGAGAACAAAAGGCTAAAAAACTTTACTTGTTCGAAATAAACTGTCAGCATCGTTTAAAGACGCCTGCAGCTTTATTATCTCAATAACGAAGAAATATTGAACACTGAAGCTGAACAGTTAAGCCTAGAGTGAACTGTTTGTTTACATTGCTAACATCTGCTTTGCTCTTCCTCACTTCTTAAATAAACCTTGTTCTTTTGGATTACAAGCATTTCCACGTCTCTCCGTTCGTGGTACTTGTATTCGGTCGTGATTTCTCTCTGTTATTAGATCAAATCTTAAATCTTCCTTTAAAGTAGAGCATTAATATCCGCGAAAAGAATGCCTTCGCTAAGCGACATGAAATTATGACTTCGCGGTTCTAGAGGCTTCTATTTACCGTTTGATCGATCGCAGCGATACCTTGCGGATCAACTGAGAAACGATCAATAATGATTAACTGCACTAAAATGGTGGCTTGACATTTCACTGAGCATTTTGTGCATAGATGATAAGGTAATTAATCAACCGTGAGACGCTAAGGGCCAAATAAATTACTTTTCTTTATGAGGCATCAAATCTTATATCGTCCAGTCATTTAACACATTCAAATGATTCCATTTTTTTTATTATTATTGTCGATAATATCATCGCTTAAACAACAACATTAAAATGATAATTTTAAGTTTTTTCATAAAATAGCGGGTCATTACTCATTTTAAATATGTCTCAAATTATATTTGAAAGTTGTAAAACTTACGATTATGTTCGCACTTCCAGCGGATACTTGTACAGATACTACTTGCGTTTTGTTATTATTTTAAGCTTCAGAAAACGTAATTTTATATTAATATTAAAGTGTTAGCTAAATTTTAATTTAAAATTCTCTTTTCAGAAGCTTTTAAGAATTTTTTTATAATTTTAATTAAATTCTAATTATTACTAAATTATTAATTATAATTAACAATATTATTTAGCTCATATTATTTAACGATATTATATTATTTAAGTATCTTAATACTAAACTACGGGACCATTAACTAAATGATAAAGTGCGTGCCTGTGTCCTGGAAGAGTCATGCTCAATTCCTAGACGGTGGTCGAGGATTTTTTAATATTGAATTCTTTCCCGGACGGCGCTAGGGTCCACCCAGCCCTCTGAAGAATTAATATCTGGTTTCTTTCTCAAGGGATAAAGGTGGGGGATGATGGGATGACCACCTGATCTGAGCTTCGTCCCGTTGGTCAAGAAAAGCAGGGTTAGCCTAACCAACCTTGTAGTTGGACACTTAAATTCTGAAACTATTCTACTGAAAGTTTAATCTTCATGCCCATATCCTCTTTCGAGGACAGGCATCTTAGCAGGCAACGCTCCTGCGATCACCAACCGAAAGAGACAAAATTGAAGTCAGTAATTCATCGCAACCCTCGGGTGAGAAAGCAGCTGTTTGTTAGATGAATTGGTAAATCCTGGAATTCCTCCGAAGATGAAATAATCAAAGGAGCAAAACAAAAAAAACCTGGTCCTTTCAGCCTCTTGAAAAGCATCCCACAACTTCAGCAACATGACTAACAGTTAAAATATTAACCCTTTAATAATCAACTAAAAAATTATAATCCTCTAAACAGAGCGGAAAAGACAGAATGAAATAATGTCGAAAAACTGATAAATTCGATTTTGTTTTGGATTTACTGCGGAACATTAAAACAATAGACTAGGAGTTGGAAATCTGTGGGATCTCTGTAATAATTATTAAGAAATCATTAATCTTATGAGAACAGAGTAGCATATAAGAAAATAAAACCTCGTTCTTTTAAAATGTGATATCAATTTCATGAAGATAATGTTCCTGCAGCTAAATGTGACAAAAAGAATATTTTCGCACCGGTTTCGTTGCAAGCTAAAAGGACAATCATGACGATATTAAGGACGACTCTAGCAAGACATTGATGGCTTATATTTAGAAATTACAGAGTTTAAAGTTATTCTGAAAGCAGTCTATTTTAAAGAAAGCAGTCTGGGTACATTTACTTGCATAGTTTTATTTCAAACTACCGTGAAACAATGCAATAATTAAGAAATAACAGAAGAATAATAATGATTGAATGAAGCGCAAAAGAAAAAGTGAAAAACAATGAAATTGTTGTTTTACTGGTGACTGATCCTGGCTGATGATCGCCAGAGAGCGTGAAAAAGCTGTTCCAGGATGTCACTTGGTAAACAATTTGATCTCCCCATTGTTGTTTACTGAAGAATAATACTTTCCTTAATTCGCTTACTTTAGTTAAGTTGTTGACTTTCATCCTATCAAATCACGAGGTAATTAATGGATTTGCTGAAAGGATTAACATTCATTAAGACAATGAAATGTTAATAGAAGTAGGGTAGAAATCCCGTGTTGAGATTTTGCATATTTTTTCTACGGGAATTTTTGTCGCGCGCTAATTTTTCGAAAATTCTTGGGAAAAAGAGTTCAAATATAAAACTTAGATCATCTCCGGTCCATAAATATGCATACTACGTTTCAAGAAGATCTATCTAGAGGTTCAAAATCACTTTCCAAAACCATTTTACAATATACCGTACTTTTATTTTATAAATGAATTTTGAATATTTTGTGATCTCTACTGTACATTTCCATCGAGATACGGTCAATTTTAATTTGTCCGCTTATTGCTATCCAGTCAATCAGATAGATCAATACACTAAACATTTAATGAAATGGGTTTATTTCTATCACAGTTGGAACGCTTTGGGTATGTTAAACTTCACTCTACAAATGAAATCTGATTCTTGCTTACATTCTGTAAGGACTATCTAAATATTTACATAAAACTGATTCAGCAAATTTCCAGTATTCAAGGTTGTCAATGAAATGACTGCGAAGAAACGAAAGCTTTTCTACTATTACAAAGTAAAAAAAAAATTACCGTTATATTTTTAAAATATTTTTACAGGCGATTTTCATTACGATAGAGTATATCTTCTGCAAAAAGTGAAAATGTTTAACGAAGTTTTACCGCCTTAGAAAAAAAAAGGGTTCCATTCCATATTTACCAGTAGTCAAACTGTAAATTGTACGCCTTACATAACTGAAATGTAAATTCTATAAAAAACTGTTATAATTTTAAAAAACTTATATGTGACAACATTAAAAGTTATACCTTACTTCTTTCTAATTTCTTGAATTTCTGGAATTCTTAATACCTTAATTTCTGGAATTCTTAATATTAAGCCACAACATACTCAATATAAATAAATGTAATAAAACATATATATGCATTTTCGAAGAGAAATTTTCAAAGAGAAATCGTCTCTACTTCTTCAGCTTACAATGAAAATGCAACGAAATAAAAAAGAATTTAAATAACAATTAAGGAAGACTACGTGAAAAACAGTATTACATGGATTGTTAAAAACAATTAATATTACAACACTTATAATAATTTGAAAGTAATACAACGAATCAACCATTAAATACATCGAATTTTACTTTGTTTTTACAACGCGCACAATTTTTATTGACTATCTCCTTAGCCATTCCTACTATCCTTTCATTCACTTGGATTCCATCATTTAAATTACTACTTTTTGTGTTCCTAATATACATGCTTTCTATGATTTTTCTTGTCTTATGTTCTTTTTCCACGCATAAAATTTTAATCTCATTATTCGTACAATGTGTTTGCTGAACACAATGCTCTGCCACCTCAGATTTGGTTATTGATTTATTATTTATGCAGCTGTCGTGTTCAAGTAATGTCCTTTCCTTTAATGCCCTTTTACTTTCTCCAAGATAGAACCTCCTGCAGTTCATACATTCCATCTTATATACAATCCCCATTTCATGTTTTTTGTCATACATATTTAATTTATTACAAACAATATTTTTTATTTTATTTTGATAAACAAATCCAATTTCAATATTAAAATTTCGTTTTAATAAATATATATATATATATATGTTTTATTACATTTATTTATATTGAGTATGTTGTGGCTTGATATTAAAAGTTATACTCAAAAATGCTTGGTAAGTTGGTAAGACTTGAGATTAATCATTCTCTGTTCAAAAAAGGGAAGACGGAAGCTTAACCCAAAAAATATAAAAACAAAAATACAAAATATCAAAAAAAAAAAAAAGTTATTTAAAACTTCAATATTTATACGAATTTTTTTCAAAGAAATTTTACAACGGTACTCAAACATGTATCTGTTAGTCTTACAATATTTCTAAATCAATTTGAAACGAATGAATACACATTATTTGTTATTGTAAAGTAAAGCGCAAGCGACGTTAATGGTTTTATAGTACGTAATCTTTAGTCACAATACATGAGTGGGATGTAAAAATTTTAATAAAATAATAACAAAAGCAACACAAAATACTTATATTAAAAATTAAATGAGTATTAACAATAAACAATATCTTTTACTTATCTTTTATTTTTGATTTAGCTAACATATTTTTTTAAAAAAAACCCTCAAGGATGGCAGAGCAGAGAAAAGCTTCACTAGAGCTGTTTTCATCTTTCCAAAGTGTTTCTCTTTGTTTCTGTTGTTCGAACGCGTTCAATCGGATACGGTGGAGTGGACAGAACGGCTTTTCTTCTCGTCCCTCCTTTGATTTCTACCCGAGATTGCACTTCAACCTAAAAAGCCAGCTTGTGGCCAAAGATGGCGTTGTTCGCTGCTTGACCATCGTGTCAAAATAGAAACTTCTTCAATCGAGAAGTTTCCACTAAAAGTTTTGGTCCAATGACTCATTCCCAGAAGCACCAGCGGAAATCGAATTTTTATCTTTTTCCCTTCTGACATTTTGATGAAGCTATTACTAAGCACCCCCAAAGAATCGCGCATTCATAAGAAGAGGAAACCGCACTTTGTGTATCAGCTTTCGTCTACGTGGTGTTAGTTTTATGTCTTTAGGACCGAGTTCTCGAAAGAAAGTCGATTTTGATGTTAATAAGATTTTTAGAAACATCAAGTTTACGAAATAAGTTCTACTAAAAAGTTAATAAATTAATTGATATGTAAATTTCAAGGTTTACATTATTACAAAAAACAGATTAAAATAACATGTGAAAGGCTCAAAAAAAGTATTAGCAGAAATTAATTCCTACAAGAAAGTACCTCTTTTCTCAAACTGCAAATTTCATTTCGGATAAGAATGACAAGACATTTAAAATATTTTTTTTTTTTACAAATGCCCGGGCTCATAGCTTGATTAGCTTTTTTAGGCCATAACTAAGGGCGAGATATGATGCCTTTAACCGACGAATCGTTGCCCAGGGTACCCCAAGGGAGGCAGCATCAAGTGATACCCGCTGGAACGGACAGAAACAGAAGAAGAAAGAAACATCCATGCCACGACCGGGATTCGAACCCAGGTACCGGCACACTGGCCACTACGGCAGACCGCCGTCTAGACCGCACGGCATCGCCAGCACGGCACATTTAAAATATAACATACGCTAAAGTAAACTGTTCGACTTTCGATCTTTGGTTACTTCTGGTCAAAATTTCAACTTGCAGTTTTACTTCCTCTTTAAAGTATTACAAGTAAAATATAACTTCCATACTTCTACTTACTTCTCAGACAACCCTCTTTTTTACGGGATAATAGTCTACATTGTATGTCCTTTCCTTCAGGCATTTTTGACAGAAATATCTCTTATATTGTTATCAATAACATATAGTAACTTTATTGGTTACTGAAAGAGAATTACCGTATTTTTTTTCTCTTTTATTGATAACTTTTTAATAAGATTTAGCAATATTTTCTAATGACCATAAGTTTTTTCCGAATTTAGAATCACTGTTATTTCTTATAAATCTAGTTTATACATTTACGAAAGAAAAAAATTTTCAAAAAATAAAAAGCCTACCTCAAACTGGAATTGATCCAGTATCCTCCAATCGACAGTTGATTGCTCTTTTTGGTATCCAGCTAACAATGCACCTAATGGATTAAAAAAAAAAGGACATTTTAAAAACATTGAATTTTTTTTCGAAGTACTTTTGTAGTAAACTATGCTCTTCCCTAACTATGGAATAATATTGTAGTCTGATTACTTTATTATTTTTATTGTAAAACCTTTCATCATAACTGAAATTTTTTTCTTCTCTGGCTTTAGAATTTATTTTTATTTATTTATTTATGTTCGTTACTCTCCTTGGACTATTTACGCATGAAAGCTGAAAATTTAAAGGGATACAGATACAATGCTATCTTGATTAAAACACATACACACACACATTAGCAGGATGTAATCATCACAACATGAATTACTTGTTGTTATCATTAAGTGATCAATTAGTTTCCTGAAAATCACCACTTAAAGTTTATTAGATCAGATAGTTAAGGTTTTTAATTTAGATATATCCAAAAATCAAAAACTCTCCAAAGAATGTAGTTATTTATTGAAGAAAAAAAGAACGTAAAAAGTAAATATAAGCATAATTATAATTGGATCAACAATTGATACAAATAAGTCTAGATCATTCTTTTCTTGATCCTCTGAAGACAGTGGAAATATTCTTATCCAGATTTAGTTCTTCTGAATCTCTCTTGAACTTTCAGTATTATTCTGTGTCTCTCTCCATTAAGATCATTCTCCATAATGATACTAATTGGCTTTGTAAATTGACGGGCTTGAACCATTTGTTTTGTTGAAAGGTGTTTAACTGATCGTTATCATCTTCGCTACTTAAATCCTTTCCAAATTTGAGAAAATCTTCATTGGAAAGCGCCTCTGATAAATCATCTGCGTTTGTAAAATTATTTGATTTACGATCTCCTCATCCACGTCTTCAAATTCAAATCTTTCTGAAACGGACAGTGACATCATTCAGAAAAATGCATAGTTATTGAGGCTAGAGTTTATTTTTTTTTTGGTTGTTTTGAATACGAGGAAAGTGAGATGGCGTTAACGAAGCATACATTGCATTGTACTGAAGACATGCAAAACAGAAATGAAGAAAAATTATCATACAAGATAATGTGAGAGTTTTAATTCACATTTACTTTCCAAACATTAAAAGGATTTTTCATGTGAATATGTAATTTTCTCCAAAATCGTAAGTCAAGGAAAAATTATAATAACAATACCCAAATGCTGACTGTAGGACAGCATGGTCATCACAGATGTTGAGCCAAGTAACTAACTGCTGTATAACTCTAACAGAACGAATAAATGCATTAATTACGTCAATATTATTATAATACTTATGTTACTAATAAATGTAAAGGAGAATTATAGTGTAATCAGTAACAATTACTAATGTGACTTTCATATGTTTGTTCATAGGTTTGTTTCTTTATTCAGACCGAAGAAACACTCATCAATGAATGTTGACAGTTGCAAATTGTGATGTAGCTTCTGTCACAGTTTCTCTGTCGCAGAGTTAAGTATGCAGCAAGCAAGTTTCCAATGAATTCTGATAGAAATAGAGCCATTTACAAATTTCCATATTGCCTGAAGCATATGGAAACTTGTTAGTAAAGAAGAATATAATTTAAGAGCTGCTGTGACAAACATGTCAAATTCTCTTTATACTTTTGTGCTTAGTTACTTATCACTAAGTTACCTATTTTTTGTAATTATGCGTAATATTGGCTTATCTACTTTCATTGTCCCAGCTATCTACTTTTTATAATTATGTATACTTTTACATCTTCTTCTTCCAAAGCACTACAGACCGATGTGGGCCAGGGCTGCCTTCATGATCTGTCTCCATTCCTCTCTTCTCTTAACCTTCTCCCACCATCCGGTAACTTTCATCTTCTTCAGGTCATCCACAACATCTTGGATCCAACTTTTCTTGGGCCTGCCACGTTTTCTTACACCCAGAATATTACATACTTGCTTATTTACTTAGCAATGTCTAAATTAATGTTTACTTATAATTACGAAACTTTTCTAAAATACTTTGCAATGTATTAGCAAATGTTTACTTATAATTATGTATACTTTTACATACTTGCTTATTTACTTAGCAATGTCTAAATTACAATTATAATTAAATTCCTTATAATTATACAGTAAATACTTTTAAATACTTACTTATTTACTTTCACTGATAAATGACGTACATCCTACATTTGTCTAATTCAGTATTTCTTACATTTTTTAAAAGTAATAAAGAACATTTAACGTCCTGAGAAAATTGGTAAAAAAAAGACAAGAAACAAAAGAGCAGCACATGAGTAAAGTAAAATTAAAAAGTAATTCCTAAATAATTCACGTAAGGACACGGAATTGACTTTTTTTTAGTCATTGACATGATGAACGTTTTAGTCGGCTACAACAACAACCAACAATTCTTCCTATTTGATTCCTGGCATTATAATTCCAACACTGACCCCTCGTCCACCCACTGTAAGCCAAGAGCGAGTGGAATGAAAATATAATGAACTTCGGATATAGAGCTGTCAGACTTCGGTTGGTGAGGTGTACTGTGACCTCTAGCATTTCCATTCTTTTTTGTAATTTATCATAAAAATTTACTATGTTTACTAAGAAAATATGATTTATTTATCACTAAGGAAAAGCTAACAGTAAAAACTAGTAGTTATTAGTAAGAAACACAGGCAGAAGAGCATTTTCCATTTCAGATAACTTCAAGTTGAAAGAGCCTTTAATTCTGGAATGTTGTATTCAATGCTGCTGCTAAGGCAGCGTTATCTTCACGTCGTAGCAACCACAAATACAGGCTGTTCATTTTCCTTTATTACTGGGCATTTCAATAATTGATTATTCCTACCAACAGTTCTGTAAATTTTAATTTGCTTCCATTTACTTTCGTTATAAATTTGATTATTAGAAACTTGGAAGATAAACAAAGTTAATGACACAACTAACATTTCAAGAAACTTTGAAGGAAAAATATATAGTAAGTGATTTCATCATAACCAGGCTACAACATCATGAATCTATTTCTCAGTATGGATATTTAGAAATAGATATTCAGTTGTGATACTTGAAGTTCTCCTTATCAACACTGAATATTAATTTTTCCTTAATAATTTTTTCCTCTACCACATTCCTTTCATATCTTACGAAAAACATTCTTAGTAATTCAAAAGCGTTTTTCTTGAAAGCAGGTTACTTTTCTATTTTTTCGACCTTTAAAATTTGCATATAACTATTAGAATAGCTTAATATCATGAATGATTTTATCTTTGAAAGCCTCTTAGATATAAAAATTTGTAAAGAATGTCAATACCTTAAGACACGTGAAGTCCGTACAGTAAAAACATCCTTTCAACGTTAGTTTTACGACTCAATTTTAATTTAAATTAAAGCTAACATTCATTTTGTATGGTA
This sequence comes from Thereuonema tuberculata, assembly GCA_023159025.1. Taxonomy (NCBI): domain Eukaryota; kingdom Metazoa; phylum Arthropoda; class Chilopoda; order Scutigeromorpha; family Scutigeridae; genus Thereuonema; species Thereuonema tuberculata. Next base: position 42,396,437 of record JAFIDM010000003.1, on the reverse strand, counting down.
AAGCTACTTGCTTTCCTTTTATTTCTTTACTAGCAAACCCGGAAAACTTTTAGTGATTACGGACCTTGGATTCTGAGATAATTTTCTCAGGCACGTGACCTTTGATCGCGACCGGCCTACCTGTAAAAAAGTTCATCTCTTAACATTTTGGTAATCTAAAATGAACGGTTTAGAAGCTGACCTTAAGGCACGTGGCTTCCAGTTGATCCAAGTAGATGAAAATTAAAAAAGTAGGCATCCTCAATAGTATACCTAACATTTGACACCTTATATGTGTATTTCTCTGTCTTTTGGTTTCGGAGGAGAAGTGGCCAGAAAAAACTAATGTTTTCTTTTATATATATATATAAATTAAATTACACTATTTATTTTAGGATATTACAATTTTAATGATCTAGTGCAATAACAATTTATTAGTCAATCTAGCAATCATGTATTACATGCAAATAACTACATGTTACAGTGACGTTATTGCAATTCTACTTTCTACAAAACTAACAAGTAAGTAGTGTTTGAATTATCAGACGGGAAGATAATGAAAACTGTATTGTATTTTATCAGATTTACTTCTCTGTATAGTAGTAAGTTTGGATAATTTTTATTACAATGTAATGTTAGGAAATTGGCGATCCAACTGCAAACTTCTTGTTTTAGAGATGTTGGGTCTCTTCAACAATTCTTATTTAACTTTCAAACCATGTTCTTAAAGTCGAGGAAAACGTTTTTCAAGTTGTCATAACGGGAGAGAGGTAATTTCCGATGTGTGGCTTTTACATGTAAAGACGAACTAAATGCGATCATGTCCCAACTGCGTTACAATTTCTTCTCAGTTGCAAGCCAACGAACACAGTCACGTATCGAGCATTTGCAGTCATCGTATATTGACCGATTACGAGGTTTGTAGCCTTCGTAGCTCGTGATGTTGCATTCTCATGCTGACTGTGAAGTTGAATTTGTTGGACAGATAGCTTTGCCTTCACGCATGTTCCATTTATGTTATAAAATGGTTTTTTTTTTTAATAAGAAAAAAAAGCAGGGTAAAAATAATGGTTTGAAAAAAAAAGTTTGATAATGAAAGTTGTTGGCCAAAGAAATTCCAATTTTATAAACGTATAAATGCAAATAACTGCAATTTACTATAAAAAAGAAAAGTAATATTTGAATTATCAGATGTTAGAAGGATAGATATATGATCAAAACTTAACATAATTGTTCAGATTCACATATGTGTGGGCGTGAAGAGTTAAATGTAAGTTCTTAGACATTTCTTTGATTTTGTTAATGATGTTGCTATCTTCTTCTTAAATAAGTTTCACATAATGTTTTAAAATATATTTTTCTTCTTCTGTTAATTTGCAAAATTCAATTCACAGTTGATTTCACAATGAAAATCATATTTCCGCCAAAATGCTTGGGGAAAAATATTAAATAAAGAAATCCCCAATAAAATGTTTGTATTTGAAATAGTACAGAGCATGCGTGAGAGGTTGAGGTTCAACAAAAGCATTTGAAGAGAAAATGTTGAGGAGAAGCATTGGGAAACCTATGACTTCATTTCGAAATTCATAAGACTGTTTTTCCTTTTTCAGCTGCTTTTTTATCACGAGAAATGCCTTTATGGGTAAGAAGAGGTAAGCTAGGAAAAAAATAATGAAAATAGCAAATGGATGGATAATCTAAAATATCTATCCAGAATGTTCTTTTTCTCAGATAGAAGAAATGAAAGTAATCATCTACTCAACACGTCTATTAATTAAATATATATATATATATATATAAATTTTCGTTGATTCTAGAAATAAAAGGTTAACATTAGGAAAAGATAAATACCTTTCGAATGATAATTCTTAAAAAAACAACAATGATGAGACCAAATTATTCACAAGTTACATCCTGGAACAGCTGTTGGTGAGTTTTCATTGTGTATTTTTTCATTTGAGGCACCACTGCGCTTCCGATATATTGATAATTCTTAAGATTTCTCTATTTCTTCGAGATAGAATAGAATCCTTTGCTCTTAGATTGTTCGTTATTGAAAAGCTTAAAATGAACTGGAAAAATCATCCTTATAATAAAAATGAAAAATAAAAATGAATAATAATAATCTTACTTATTAAAATATCTGTATTGAAAAAGATTTCGGAACTACTTCAAAATTTAAACTTTAATGCCAATAATTTAAAAAGGAACATATTCTAAATGATACGCTGGCTTAAAGACAGATTTGATTAAAATTAAAATTTTAAGCTCGTTTGACGTTTAAAAGATCTGTTTAATTCTTAGGGATCTTGTTTCAGAAAATATGTTTCAAAGTATAACGATATATTTTACATATAAAGCAGCCATATAATAGCTGTGTAGTTGAAGTTGTATATAATATATTGTATATTTGCTTCTTTAATCTCTTGTACTGTTTCTAACTGAAATTAATTGTTCTGCATAACTATTCGTTAAATATTTCCTAAGTAAAGCTATTAATATAATCAAAATCATAGGAAGTGCAATCAATTGCAGAGCCCATAATAGAATAGTTCATTTTTGTGAAAACCACATAGGAGTAATACATAAAATGGAAATGTAGTAGATTTCCTTTGAAGGAGGTCGATACGCAAGTTGTAGAATGACATAGTCAATTGTACGAGATATTGATTTTTCTTGCGAATATAAAAGTAAACTGTTCTTTTTACCTTTGAATATATTAATAATATAACTATTATTATTGATAAAATATATTTTGACCAATTTTATTCTTATTAAATTATCAAATTTAGAATTAAAGTAACTGACAACTACCTATATTATTTACATATATATTTATAATGTTGTTACAAATAGATATCCGCGATCGCTTTCTGTGAGCTTGTTTTTGTTTCATGCGAGGAATACTTACAAACCTACGTATCAGAATTTAAGACAAGTTTCGAATTTTCAACTCATTTGACTCTACATGAATGCTTTTTTTTTTTAATATCTTTCCGTTGAGTTTCCATTCCCTTTCATCCCCTAATGATTCACTCCTTAGGTTTCCCTTTGAAGCCTTGTGGGAACGCGTGGGTGTCAACAATAACCAAAAATGATAATTTCCCGCCATTCAGAGAAAGGAAGAAGCTGTGCCATTCACTAGTAACGGATTGGCGCTGATTGAAATTGAGGAGGGAGCTTTGAGAGAAGCAAAACTGCTTTTCATATTTCTCGTTACCAGATGGCAAGACGAAAAGAATACGGCGCTGCTAAATGAAGTCTTTGCCTGTGACAGTATCTCTGCCATTTGGGAAGTAGGGGACGGTGATAAGAAGTTGCAGCAAAGTTAAGGAGGAAATTGCCTATTACCAGTTGTTGCGAGACTCTTAAAATGCAAGAGCGTCCCTAAGGCTAATAAATCAGCTGCCAGCCTTCCTCGGGCAGGTGCAGATGAGTTGTAACGATACAAGAAAATGAGGAATCACACCCTACCTCATCTCCTCTATTCCGGGACTTGTTATTTTGCTTATAATTTCCTTCCGGATTTTCTTTTTTTTTGTTCAGCCACTGTAAATTAAATCACAGTTTCTAATAGAATGTCGGAAGTTCAAGTCATTAACAACATTTCTGACTCTTAAGACAGAGTAGATTTGTAGTTCAATCTCGAAATCACAAAAGGACGTCTCCTTTCTTACTTCTCTAAATTGATTCGTAACCTGTCTTCACTATCAGCGCTAGAAGATCTTACTACAAGAACTCTATTGATGTCTGGTAATAAATTAAAAACTCGCGACTGAAAATAAGAATTTTTACACTACATCATAAAACCAGATACCAGTGTCTATGTTGTTTCCATACCATTGATTGATTCTGTAATGCTGTCACGTGGCGTAATATAGAGATCCAAGAATAAACAAATGATAGTAGACAACCTTAAAAGAAGAAGACAGGAAAGAAAAGAACAACCGTGTCAGTCCCGAGCTTCGAATCCATATTCAAGAGAATCTGCTAAGTTAATGGGCCACCACCTAAACCGATTCTATACTTTAGATCAGGATGTAGTTTGAGCCATCATTACCATTGCAGACATAAGTTATCAACTGGTCAAAATGTAACAACACCGATAAATTTGGCCGGAGAAGTGTCCTACCAAAATTAAGCGGTTTAACAATAATAATATTTAAGTTAAAGACTACAATTTCCTTTTCTCTGTTTGTCTGAATTTACTTTTCTTTTAGCTTTTTGCATATTTAATACTTTCCACAAATTTTTATAGTATTTTCACGTCTATCTGCAAATAATCCTCATATTTATAAGATCTAAATTACCTGGAAATTAAAAATTCATTACAAATATAAACAAACATAAATATAAGGATTAGATACAATAAGAAAATACAAGAGGAACAGTGAATATTATGAGAGGTAATTTTAATAATAAAAAATTATAAATAAATGTCGAACGCTTTCCGAGATAAACCTATTTGAATGTATAGTATTTTGAATTTGGACCGCAATAATGTTCTTCCCTCCCATCTAAATGCGCCACACTCTGAAGCACGTGAATTCATGATAAGGAAAGTGCATTGATGTTGACGGTAGAAATTCTGAAAGTTAATTATAAAAAGTAACAAATTTGTCACATGAACATTAAATATTAGAAATAGAATGCAATATTTCTTTTCTTGTCAATAATTTTGCAACTATACATTCAAATACCAGTCTTTGTGAATTGGACACAAAATCTTTTTTCTTTTCTTATAATGATGACTACTGTGACCTTCAGCTCCTGTGACACCTTATACATTTACTTTTATTGATATTTAATAATTTTAGATGCTGTTTTAATTAAAATTTGATAGGTAAGCCATTCAACTAAAATTGAGTTGAAGTCATTATTCTGTAAAAGACCCATTCTTTTGTATTTACTAAACTCGCATCTCCAAATTTCTTCTACGTTTTGTGAATAAAGTCGTGTGTGAACATTTTTGCTTTTTACAATTAAATATAAAGTTCTTCTTGTTTTTGTAAAACTCTTACGTGGAAAGAAATTTCGAAACTGAATGACAGAAAGATACTGAAATAAAGATATTTTGTATTTAAGATTTACTTATTCTTCTGTAAGCTAGACTAGAATTAAAAAAATTATACGATTTAAAAAAATTACATTAAAAACAACCGGTTTCGCCTTGTCACGAGGCTTTGTCAAGTGTTCACAAAATCTTTTTCTTTCTTAGAATGATGACTGTGTCCTTCAGCTCCTGTGACACCTTTATACATTTACATTTATTGCTATTTAATAATTTTAGATGCTGTTTTAGTTAATGTTTGATAGGTAAGCCATTACAAAGCCTTTGACAAAGAATTTGACAAAGCCTCGTGACGAGGCGAAACCTGTTTTTTTTTTAATGTAAAATTTTTATAAATTGTACAAACGTTTTTATTCTAGTCTAATGTATCAGCCTAAACAATATATTTTTAATTCAAAAAGCACATTTAAAATATTTTAATAAATAAATTATTTATTGAATTAAGTAGCTACATAGATTCAAATAACTTCTATTAAGAGAGTCATGTCAGCAAACTCATAAACGAGTAGCAAGTGATCTAGAAAAGAATAGAAATGAAAAAAAAAAGGCTCAGATGTGTTCAATGGCATTTTTTTATATATATATTTATATTCTTATTCCTTTCTTGCTTTTTTGTTTTGAACTTTTAAAGCTTTTTAGAGAGATTTCAGAATTGTGAATATGTGTTGGGGATCTTCTTTTCCAATTAAGAAAATTTTCAATGACTCAGCAAGATAAAGATCCATATGAAGTTGAAGGAAATGGAATTATTTTTTTTTCGTCATTCTATAGAAATACCATTCATGCAGTGCATGGTAGCATCGGGACTGATTCATCTTCTACTCGTATCTTCTTTTCCGTTTCGCTAATAACTTCATTTAATGCTAATTGGCAGGACCTCCAATTCGAGGGATGTCGAGAGATTTCAAACTAGAAGGAAAAAAAAAAGCGAGGAATGCTACAAAATAAGATGGCAGCAACTGTAAGATCCCACCCCCGTCGGAATGTGGAACGTTCTCGTTAGAAATAGGCAGGCTTTTGGACGGTGTCTTCCAGCCTTAATCTAAGCAGTGTTTATGATGAAAGCGAACAGTGGTTCCTTTGAAAACGCGGGGCGAGTTATTTTTAAAATGGTAACAGAACTCGGATTACGCAGGAACGTAATTCATCTAAATTGAAGTGAAAACGATGACGTCATTGACGAAGAGTGAGAATTAAAACTTTAGCAGAAAACTTTAAATCTACTTAATATTCAGCTTTACATGACTGCGGCATAAAACTGTTAATGATAAAATTGTGAATTGTTAGTAAACTGTAGTATCAACACTATAATAGCCGGTAAAACTGTCATAATCATAGAGTAGACTTTACACAAGATAAACATTACTGTTTTTATAATAAGACTGCCTTATTTCTTCAGTATATTCTTATACAGTTATTGTATATGGTTTACTAGAAGAATCTGTTGAAATGATAGAATCATATAAGTCTATATAATCTTTATATTTTTGCAAGTATTCTTTATTATCTTTTTTTTCAATACTTATGTAATATAAGTATTTAATACTTACAATACTTACAAAAGACTAAAACTTATATGTTACGCAGAAAATATAAGTAATTAGTAATTTATAAAATTATTTATTATTAGTTATAATGCCTACATTTTATTAGTTAGAATTATGAAATTACATTTTATTAATAATGAAATTTTAAACCTAGATATAATAACTACTGAAATTACTAATTAATTAGTAATTTCTTTAGTTATTAATTATTTTTTGTTGTATAAAGATTATATATTAATTATTTTAACAAGCAGACTAAAAATTCATTAGTTGTAATATTAAGCGCATCAACTTATTTCGCCATTCATTAATAATATAACTAAAAAGAGTTAACAAAGTTATTCAATCGTTGTGGCCGTAAATTAATAATGATTAAAATAAAAATAGATTTAACGCCGTTATTGTTTCATTGATATTACAATTCTGCTTTATAACTATGCTATTCAAATAAAACGAGATTCCTGATTTTCGTCTAATTCTATAATTAAACGGTAAAAGAATTCGGTTATAGATGTAACGCTTCAGTTTGATGACTTTTGTCCATAAAGTAATAATGTTTAACATAAATCACCAGACTTAGGCCCCACTGCTGTTTTCAATCAAACAGTAAACTTCAGTTTTCGTTAGTTGTTGCTCACTGAGGCAAAAGTTCGATTTTATATCTGAAACTATTTAACAGGAAAATTTGCCTTAGAGATATTTACCGAATTACAGTTTGTCATTCGTAAACATCTGTAATTCGGTTTTAATGATTGCATTAGAGCTTTTTTATTTACGAAAGAGTGAGCTTTACCAAAATTACGTTTTTTGAAAGATAACTGACTCATAGTATTGGGTTGGCCAAAAAGTTCGTTCGGTTCTTAAGCAAAAATAAAAGACACATTTTTCGTTGTCACCAATAATTTTATTGAACAACGTCTTCACCGGTTTGTTCCACTACCTTCTGCCATCTTTCAGGTAACTTTATAATTCCATCTTCCCAAGCCTTTTTATCTTTTTGAGCAAAACATTTTTCCAGATGCCTTTGGTGTCTCCCAGGTAATTGAATTTTTTCCTTTAAGAGAATTTTGTAAAGATCAAAATAAATGAAAATCCGAAGGTGCAATGTCGGGTGAATATGGCGGATGAATCAGAACTTCCCAGCCAAGCTGTAACAGTTTTTGTCTGGTCATCAAAGAATCATGCGGTCTTGCGTGCTTATTTATCTTCCATCTTCAATATTAAATTAGCGACACAAAATTCACCAATTTTGATCAGTTTTTGTTTTAAATGCAAGATAATATGACAGCTATCACAATACGAGCACAATCTAACAAAATGGTGTCGAATGACGTTAAAGACATCTAAGCGAGCCAAGTCACCTAAAATAAACCGAACGAACTTTTTGGCCAATCCAATCCATCTGGTCTTTCATCTTAATTTGGTAAACCTTTAATAAATCACCACTCATTCAGGACGTAAATTTATGCTCTTTCCTTCTTTATCATTAAAGGTATCGCTTACTAATGATGTCCGAGGACGGATTTATAATCACCAAAGGTGCCACTTTTTAATGTTTAATTTAGCAGAGGCGAGAAAAGTGGGAGCAAGGAATTATTAAAAGTCATTAATTATTAATTTTTAATAATTAATTCTTTTTAAGTACTAAGTAATTAATAGTTGGTGATAAAATATTAATTTATTAATGGACCACTTGAGGTTTACGCCCCTATCGACGTCACGTATGACGTGTATCCCACATGCGGCGAGAGCTTGTGGTGTAAACAAACATATAACTTTGTGTGAATTACTTAAAAAATCGTCGATTTTCAATATTTCAAGACGTATGGTTCAGTACTGTGCAGATCCTTATTGTAATAATTCTGTAAAAACGCTTGGAATATCCTTCTTTCATATAATATTTCTCTATATCTACACCGGTTAAAACAAAGCACATGGCTTTGTTTATCCCACATACGAAGCAGTAGCCTGGTGGGATATTTTGTAAATACAAAGCCCCGCCTATCCTCAAGTGATCCATTAAATTATATCCTTCTTTGAAAATTTATTGCTGTCGTCTTCTTCAATAGGCGGTAATCAACTCTACATCTAGTCTGAAAATTTTGGAAGGCTTACAATCGTTGCATCCAAATCAAATCTATTAGTTCAGCCTCTATATCTACTAGGGTTAAAACGAAGCACATGGCTCTGTTTATCCCACAAGCCAAAAAGTAGACTGGTGGAATATTTTGGAACTACGAAGCCCCGCCTATCCTCAAGTGGTCCATTAGTTATTAACTAATTAATAAATAATAATAAATTAATAATCATACATTCATAATTTAGTTCATTAGTAATACAAAGAAGAATTAATATTTTCATTATTATCGTTATTATTCTTCATTTAAAATAAGCTACTCATTTCCATTGTAATGATAAAGGTTTTCGTCTGTTTTTTTAACGAAAACATTTTAAACAATTTGTTTATTTTTCGTCATTACCGGTGAACGTAATCTTCAAAATGATATCTCAATCATTGATTTTGATGAAGTATTAAGGGAGATAAAAAAAACACCTTTGAGAAATAATATATGAGAAGTTGACAAATTTGTATATTTTTTATTTTAATAAATCGTTCATTTTTATTAAAATATAAATCTTTATTGGTTTTTTATCTGTTCTTATTAAATAAACGATGAAATATCTTTTTAAAGTGCATTTTTATTCAAAAAAGAATATATTTGAAATTTAAAGCGCTGTAGCGTTATTTGAAATGTTGTTTCGCTTTCGAAAGATAAGTCGTTTCTGTTAAAGCGTGTCTACATTATTATAAAAAGATTTTTAAAATAAAGTTTTTTAAACGAAAACATTAATTTTCAACAAATTGTTTATTTTTCGTCATTAGCGGGGAACGTAATCTTCAAAATGATGCCTCAATCATTGATTTTGATGAAGTATTAAGGGAAATATGCGGTACCGACACAAAAACATCTTTGAGAAATAATATATAAGGATTAATGTTAATATATTTATGCAGAAGCAAAGAAAGGAAAAACCATGGAACCATCATCACCTAATTGATTGAAGTAAATAAATTTATGTATAAAAAAGTAGTTTTTGAATGCATATATATATATTAGTGAGAGGAGAAACATAACTCTTCCCCATCTCCCATGCAAATTAGACCCATCCTTCTCACCCCTATGCTTCAGCCAGAATTAATATAAACAAAAAATCAACTAACTTACATTACAGAAAGACGGATATAAACAACCATTTTGTTTCACAGACTACCAAGGAGAGTTTAACATTAATATGTGACAAAGTTAACAATCCAAAATTTCAGGAAACATTTTGATATTAAAGAAAAACTGCTATTATCTCAAATGACTTCTGCATTGAAGAAGAACACTGATATTGCTAAATCCAATGTCGTGTCATTCACATTAGTTTAGGTTCATGTCCCTCTATTTTATTTAGAAAACAATAGAACACTTCCCTGTATTTATTAAAATTTAATATTTATCTTTTCAAATAAAAGCTCCGCAAACAACAATGCAATATACACTGCAAGTTTTAAAACTTCAGTTATCATGAACAATCTACGCAATTACTTTTAATTCACGTTGTAGTCGAAGTTGTTTGAGATAAATTCTGACGGCTTTTTGTGCCTAATTCAAATCCCAAGACTTCATCTTCGGGTGGGAGGAGGGATTGTGGTTTTAATCTTAACAGCAGCGCCCTAAGCCACAGCTCCATTCTTGATGCAACCGCTGTTTTGCAGTTTGATCGACAGCGTGATAGGAAGACGGAGAACAAAACAAAAAAACAAGCAATTTCTTTCCGGGTGTAGCAGATGCTAATCTGTTTATTCTGGGCCCTTGTTTTTCGCTCGGCTTCTCCAAGGAATCCATAACTGTGTGATGGCACTAATGGGGCTTCAAAGAACAAGCGTCTACACTTGGAAAAATGATACAAAGAAAGCGAACAGACAGCAACTGAATCAAGATAAAGCAAATGAGAAATCCGATCGGGGCAGATCAAATGAATTGGTAAACATTAGAAAGCAAATCATATTGTCGTTACAGCGGCAATTGGACTCAGTCAACGTTGCATCTTATTTAAGACGACGAAGAACTCGATTTCAGAATCTCTCGATCGACTTGGTTTCATGAAAGACTCCATTTTACGAAGAGAGAAAGAAAGAAAAAATGTTTTCCGAAGATTGAAGACGATTGCCCGTTGTTTCTTATTCATTTTTATATTCCTACTGAGACGTCACCACAGAATAGGACAGATTTGATCGACGAAGCAATGTCTTCGCAGGCTTTTGTAAACATAGTCTACCATTTAGTTAATTTAATATAAAAAAAACCAGTAATTTCAAAGAACTTACATCCTACTTTCCTTTAAATATTATTTCTTAAAATTTCTTTCTTTTCTGTTTGTTTTCTAAAGTCGTGAAAAAACAAAACAAAACCGAAACTATTTTTATTTTCCGATTCTAACATATATTCAATGATGTATAAATTTAATAAACAAAATGAATTAAAGCCGCTTTATTTACGTAAATTTAAAATTAAACCTATTTTAAATTGTGTCAAGCCATGCCAAAGGATCAAGGACTTAATAGGCATTAAGATTTGAAGCTTTCCTGGCGTCGACAAAATGAAAACTACACCGCCCTCACCTGGTTGATTTCCCAAGAAGAATTTTTCATTAATATTCATTGGTTGGGACAATTAATAGAATTAGGAGACAAAAATTCATTGTTTTTCTATGGGAATTTTTATCGTCTTCTCGTGCTCGCCAAGGACCACTTGGAAGAGTTTTCAAGTACAAAAGTTCGATTGTCTCTATCATCGAACGTGCATACTAAGTTTTAAGAAGATCATCCAGCGGTCCAAAAGCTATTGGGGGCGGACACACAGACACATACACAGACTGACTGTTTTCATGAGTTCTCTTTGCTATTGTAAAGTAACTTAAACAATGAAATAAAAACTTAATAAATAGAAGTCTATCCTCAAATCAAAGTTTGGCTAGTTTTTTTTTTATTATTATTATTATTATTCTAGGATAATTATTATACCACAATTTACATTAAATTTCCATTAAAAATTCCCTAAGCCTAAGGCCATCAATCCCAATCGCATTACAATAATCTCAGATTAGGATAAAATTATTCGGATACCCATTTACAACATTACTCTGCCGGAAGGATTAAAAATACACCAACACTGAGATAATTAAACTCATCAAAATTACTCGTTTTTAGATCCTGACTCATTCAATCAAATACTATTACTTTTCCTTATTAATATCTTTGAGAACTGAATATATTTATTCCGTTTTGAAGAATATTCGTGAGATAACGGCTTTTGTTTATATACATTAATATTTTTCCCAGAAAATGAGGTAAAGAAACATACTTGTAATTTTTTCGATATTGGTGTTTTTGACCCTACGAATGCAAGTAAATTTAGTTCAAAGTGCTACTTCAAAGTGCAAAGGTTAGTGGAATCTAACAAAAAAAAGTCTGCATCAATATTGTTGTTGACCACCTAACAATGATCTATAGCAGTGCTATTCTTAATCTTTTTACCTTCACGGTACACTTATATACTGGCGGTACATGAAACGTTGTTCCTAATATCTCAATGGCACTCCAAACTTTTTCGTTGCTTTAATACGTAAATTAGAATAAATTAGAAATAGAATAATTTGTAAATAAGAATAATGTTTTGCTAGCAAAAAAAAGCACTACCAATATTTGCATATGAACCCGTATTTCTCATTGAATTAATAAAATGATGACACAAAAGGCACAAGTAAGTAATACGAACTAGAATGGTTAAACTTAATGAATCAATAATTACGATTCATTGAGTTTAACCATTCCAGTTTATATTACTTACTTGTTCCTTTTGTGTTAACAAATAACATTGCTAAAAATATTCAATAGCTATTTTATATTTCCTCTTATTTTCCCGTTTCACAAAAATACCTTTTATTGCGACTGCATTGTTAAATTGCTTCCCACGCAATGCTACTTATTAATTTGTGAAAATAATCTACATTTGTTTATTTCTATAAAATTTTTATAATATTTATATTTTAAATCTTATGTTTTATAAGATTTTCAAGCAGAATTGTAGAAAAGATAAATTCTTTAATTTATCGATGCTGAATGTAACCACGTGAAATTTTCTGCTTTACTTCCTTCAAAACACAGCAATAGCCCAGAAAATACAGATAAAACTTTCATTGGGACGTTTTATCTCTTGGTTTAATTATGAGTATTTTATTTCTTCGTTGACAAAACCTGGGAAGATTCGCCAAAAGTCAGAATTTATGAAGTTGGAAGATGTTAACGATGCGTGGAAATTCTTTTCTAACTGAGAGGATTTCAACAGAAACGGTGGGAAAACTTTTTTTCAATACTGCGCGTTTAGATGTATTTACGGCCACCACGAGTCAAGAAGCAGTCGCAGGCCTATTCATGGAATAATGTATGAAGCCGTCAGGGAAGAAGTTCGGTTTTTCCTAGCGAGATTTTTTTTCACGTGAAGTTGTTTATAAAAATCGCGTTGATGCTGTAATGGAAGCGTTGAACTCAGACCAACCGAAATCTTATTTCATTTTATGATTTTAAAGAACCAGGAAAAAAAATATGACTGACTTAAATTCTACTAGAAATGTTTGGTGAAACAAAAAGAGAATTATGTTTGAAGTCTAATTGATAAGGAGAATTGAAATCCATTACAACATTAACGAGTAAGGAGAAATAGTTACAAAACCAAGGACTTGAGTTCAACAATGTGATCATTCTGAAAAAGTTGTTTCATCCTTTTTTAGCACTCTGACACCCTTTCATTGTTCATGGGTTTTGTAACAAGTAAACCCATACAATAATAAACTCAAATCGTTATTCTAATAATTCCCTGGGTCCATTCGTAGAAGCATCACCTGAGACACCATCAATCTGTGAAACGCTATGGTTAAATCTACCCACTACTTAAATCTACTCACTACCTATTACATTAAATAATCCCCAAAAAAAATAAAGAACACAAATTTAAATTACAGGTAAATTTAAGATCGTTCGACTTACGTATATTCGCTATGAATGTGACATTCTTATAATATTTCAGACGATATCTTATTTTTTTTTTCAGTTTACATTACATGTCGCACACGATAAATCAAAGACATACATATATTAGATGAAATGCATTGTATAGATGATGTTTAGTTTATGATTTTAATGCTTTAAAATGGCTGATGACGTACATACTGTAAAAGTTCAGTAATACAAAACACAAGTAATGAACAAAACGCATAACAAAGAACGTCTTAGAACAGAACTCGTTCGGAAAACAAGAATTGTCTCTATCTAAAAATCCTAAACCCTTAAATTTAAAGTAGTTCTTTGGGATAGGCGTTTATAATCTTGTAAATTTTATTATTTTTTTATCTTCAAAACTTTTTTTTTATAAAAATCAAACATTGCTTCGTCTCATACAATTTAATAACAGAATTGTTGACAGATATTAGAACCAAATGAATCAATAATCAATATATTACGAGGAATGAATATAGCAACGTTGATTGTTTGATGGGAGATCAATACGTTGACGGGATTTACATTTGATATTCTTCTCTGTTTAAGGATGGAAGAACAAAGATGCTGATCCATCTCATGTGAAAGCGATACCGGCTTCACAATTCTCTTTCATTCATTTCTATTTGAAATAGTCTATTACAGAATGTGTTTACAAAATGTTAGGACTAAAGCCCATTGCACATCCGAAAATCGGTCGATGGGATCCATGTGTAATGTGCTTAAGAGCAGCGTTTGAGGCCGAAATTATCTTATTGAAATGAAAAAAGGTACGGTGTATGAGGGTGTTTTCAATATGATAATTTTGGTCTCACGCGCTCCCCTTAAGCCCATTGCACATGGATCCGACCAACCGATTTTCGGATCCATGTGCAATGAGCTTTAATCATAACAATTCTAAAGTTAAGTTAAATTAATTTAATGAAAATTTTAAATAATTATAGCTGTAGAACTCATTCAATATTGATCGATCTTCCTCTCTCAGACAACTAGATTGTAAACAAAAAATATCACCCATCAGTGTTGGTCCTGTAAAGAAAGATATTAGATGCACATATTGTTATTACTTTCTTAAAAGAGATTTAAAAAATATATTTTCCCAAATAAGTTAGACCTAAATACAAGTTTCTGTAATTTAATATATTATTTTGTTATTCGTAATATACATAAACAATTTCAAACATAATTAACTAAATTATCAGGAATAATAATAAGACTCCTAATAGTCATGTTTATTTAGCTGTGATATTTTCTTTAGTTTATTTAATAACTGTATTTTCCCTTTTCAAAATATACAATTCTGTCATTAAAGGATTAATTCTCAACATCACAAGCAGGTTTAACGACAAGAAGGAGAAATATAGTGCATTTTACAAGACAAAAGAACGCTGGCCTTCTCCACCTTCCATAATATAAAATTAGAACTTTTACTTTAGGTTGGATCTTTAGTCAATCCTCCCTGAAATTTTGAAGAAAGACTTTTTCTTTTTCTTGTTTGAAGGGTTATCTATCTTGGTTTAATCTTCCCCCAAGAATTAAAAGAAAAATATATTAAAATAAGCCCTTGACAGCTATGGTATATTATTGTTTCACTTTTTGTGTAAATTGCTTTCTTTGATTTTATTTATGAATATTATGGTAATCTTAATCATAAAGAAAATGTTACTTCGATGTTACTTCATTACTTCGAAGGGATTTTTCCAGATTTTTGTTCTCTTTGGAAGCATCTGAAGAAGATGACAAGAGTTCGAAAGGTTACTGCTAAATAACATCTGGCTACTAAACAAAATACAACTATATAAAATATAGTTACATTATATTTATAATATAAATTATAAAAAATTTCTGATATAAAAAAATCTGTATTTTCAGTTTAACTTTATGTATGCTTTAATTTGATTAAAAACAAGAATTCTGTAATTTAATTGTTTCGTCACTTAATTAAATTCCAGCAAATAGAACATTGTAGAGTTTTAGCAAATGGTGATGAATTCGTTAGGCAGAAATATTTTAAATATTTTTCGATATGATTCTCCCTTGAGCAATCAATTTCAAAGAGAAGTGTTTGTCAGTTTTACAGATATTGTCTTATTGTATTTCTCAAATGTTTTCTCAAGATCTCATCGATTTCCTTTAGAACTACGTGCTTCGCTTCAGTTCAACTAATTTCATGATCGAAAAACAAAAAAGAGAAGACGAAATTTGTAGAATAAAAAACTTATTCATTTTTGTTCATTCATTCGAAACAAAATTTCTTCTTTCGAAATTCTGCATGAAGCTTTTCAATGGAATTGTGTCTATTAGTTGAGTTTTCGTTTGCCTTTAGCCGTCAAAGTTGTGAAAATTCAAATAGCTGTGAAAATTCGAAAAAAGGACTTTTCAATTCAAAAAAATTGTCTTCAATAAAAAAGAACGTTTTATTAGTGATTTTCTTATAAAAAAGACGTTTGTATTAGTGATTTTCAAATAAAAAAGACATTTTTATTAGTGATTTTTTTATAAAAAAGACATTTTTATTAGTGATTTTTTATAAAAAAGACATTTGGGTCAGAGATTTGAACATTATTTTGTAAGAATGCTTTGAGCATTACAGTTCATCTATCACGTTTTGTTTGTTTAAATTCTTGACTGTAACTAATTTTATTTTATTTTGGAGTTGTGAAGAAGGAGAATGTTCCTTTTCCCGAGATAGCTTGAAAAAGAATAGGCCGATTAGGCTATTCGAAATATTGCATAGGAGGATGATGTAGTTAAAGAAGTTTGTGGTAATCAAATAGCTTCTTGAAATTACCTAAAATCGATTATGTGTATTACTAACCCCTTCATGACGCACTGAATATGAAATTTTAAAATGCTTCTGTGGAATCCCCGGCAGATCAGCTGCAGTTGATATCGGTACCTAGCAATAGCCTGTCTACTTGTTTAAGAAGTACTCCTTTCGCAGTACTGATTACAATCAAAATACGTGTGTAGGGTTGATCGCATCGTAGATTAGCTATTGAAATTACCCGGAAAACCTAAGAAACTGGCTCTGCATTTTACGCATCCTGAATTTCTCACAAGCTTTATAATCTACAAAATCAAGGCACAAAATCATTTTTCTTTTTTTACACTGTGGGTTTATTTTGGGGAGTAAAAGTAGAAGTTATGTTGCAAACCTAGGCTGATAGACATTTTTTTTGGCTCCACAACTGCCATAAGGGAGCTACAAATCTGATGATCGTTAGGAGAGCAGCTAATCCAACTAAACCAGGACTGTGTTGTTTCCCTTTGTTTTCCGATCTAGATTAAGAGATTACAAAGGATCTAAAGGGGCTATGATAGTTGCAAGAAAATGTCAGATGTAGTCGATGCATGTTTTATGTGGAAACAGTAGCAACAAATCACAAAACCAAACCTACATCTAGACAACGACAGGTCTGGTTAATGTGTCAGTAGAGTTTTAGCCATAACATTTTCATGTTTCGTATTGATATTTAGTCGAAAGAACTTAAAAACCTACTTTCCTTAAAATGTTTTTTTAATTCGGGAAAAACAACTAAAACGAAAACTTTACTTTTATATTCAAACTAGTCGGCTACCCGTCGCTTCGCTCCGGAAGCCTCGCGTATGTAACGGAAAACAATTTGTTATTTATTAAAAAAACACACAGGCCATCAGATTGTTCGATATAGATATTTGAAGAAGAGATTTCAGATGGACGTTAGTTGATATAGATGATAAATGAAGATCATAGCTTGTATACGAAATTCTTCGCAACAAATTGATTGTGAGTATTCTTTAGAGTGAAGATAACCAAATTCTGTTGAATTGTGACTCAAAGACCTAAAGTTGTATGTGAGTTAAGACAACGTTTTCCAATTATATGGCAACTTTATTTAGAGTTTGTCCTTGAGCTTTATTGATAAATATCGCATAAGAAGGTCTGATCGGAAAATAGTTTTCTTGTGAAAGTGAATGGAAGTAGATTACCGCATGGTTCCATAGACATCCTATGGATGAAAACAAAATCTCCTTTGTGAGTTCTGTCATAATTTCGGTTTCTATGAGATCATTATCGAATGAACAGCATTTAAGTTGAGTTCCATTGCAGTATGCAAACTTGGGATTGATGTTTCGCAACAATATTATTGGAGATCCAATCTTCAATGACAAACGATGTTGAGGAATTCCGCTGAGATTCAATGCGTTCAGACACTCGGGCATATAGAGATGTTCGTGTGGTGGATTATCAGAAGTGTCAATTTTATTCGCACTTGTATTGTATGCTCTGTAGTCTCTCCTTGTATTCTTAGACTTATCATTCGATTGATGTTATCGACACTCTCGTTCATCTCGTTTATCCAATTCCAATTGATATTTTTCAGTGGTTTTTGAGTTACAAATACTGATTTCTCAGTATTCTACCTAATGACGTACTGCGTCTTTCTTTTTTGACTTTCTTTTTAACTACAATTGTTACTTTTCAGTCAAAGTCAGTTCAGTTTTGACAGATAAGTCAAAAAAGCAATATGAAGAGAGCTGTAGTTCCCATGGCCTAATGGGTAAGATGTCTGACTTCGGATCAGAAGGTTGCAGGTTCGATTTCTGTCGCGGATGTTTCATTGAAAAAATTCTTTCTATTTTTCATTCTCACAGAAAACTGCGCCGGACAGACAGACACACAGACAGACAGACAGACAGAGAAATAAAAGATTTTAGTAATATAGATTATAAATATTACTGCATATAATTAGGACACATTTTTCCATTTTTCTGAAAAAATTAAGTAAGCGCACATTATTTCCTTAAATTGTTTAAATCGGATCAACCACGCACAAACAATTAAGGATAAGAGTTAGTAAGTATAAGACGAAGGATAAGAGTCGAGTAGGCTAAAAACGACTTGCCTAATATAGGAATAGTTCCTTTATAAGGACTTACAGAGTTCTTTAGCAAACTTCAGAAAGTAATTTTAGCTATTCTAGCTGAAGGACAAAAATGCCGACATACTAATTTGAAATATGCTAAAAAAGTTTATGTTAAAAAGTACATAACAGAACGACCGGTTTCGTTTTTATGACAAAGCTTTGACAAGTGTCAGAAATAATTAAAGAATAATTAAAGAATTGCTTAAATGGCTATTAAAGTTTTTCGAGAACTTTACAGCAGTTGTTATCTAAGAGAAAATTGTTGAAACCAATTTCTCAAATTCAAAAAAACTGTTACTCACCCAAAGTTTAGGGATATATTTGTTCCTGATTTACCGGAATTCAATTCATTACTTCAATATTCGTACTAACAAAGTAAAGTTGCTTTTTGCTCGTCAGTAATTGTTTTAACTTCCTTATCCTTTTAAAAAAAAACTTCGATTTATTCCCTGGTTTATTTATTTTCCATTACTTTCCTTTTAAATTTATTCAATTTTTTTTTCCTTGTTAGTTCCATTATCTCAGGAATGTAGCAATCCCACCGAAGTTGAAATGAATTCAGTGTATGTGTTTTTTTTGTTTTTTTTTTTTATTCTTCTTTGGAAACATAAAAACGCTTTCTTCTTTCAGTCTTCTTCCAAAGTTGTTTCTTATGTTTTTCTTCTAAATATTTAATAAGCACAAGAAAGTAATAACAATTTAATCTATACTCATTAAAAATGCAATTCTTAAAATATAATGTAAAAATAGTGGGACAGTAATTTTTAATTTCTGGTTGCACATTACTATATTCAACCTTAGGCGTGACCAGGCTTTTAGAGCGATTACGATGGAAGTAGTCATTGAAAAAAAAAAAAAAAAGACTTTTCGGGGTGGGGTTGGGGTAAAAACAAAGCGATGAACTTTCCAACATAAAAAAGGAAAACACAATAGATTCAAAAATCATAGACTTGATCCATGTTTTGATGAATAAGGAGTGATTACAACCTATACTTTTCTCCTCTACCATCCACTACTCGATGCGTCAATGTGTTCAAAATTTATTTATTTTTTTTTTTTACTTTTTTAATTAAGTTTTTTTTGTAACTATCTAATCTATGTATTTAATGTATGTATTACTTTATTTAAATGATAATCGAAGAAAAGTAAATCAATCTATACTACTCAAATCTTTTATTTCTTTGTCTGTCTGTCCGGCGCAATTGTTAATTAGTTTCCCTTGCTGAGAAAGTCAGATTACAAAATTATTTTATTTTTTTTTATTTTTTTCGTTTTGCATTGGATTCGAACAGAGGACCTTTGTCCTCGCAGTCAGGAACGCTAACCATTGGACTACTGATGGTCCCCCAATATCCAATCCTACTTTTATTCTATTTGTCCGCGCACTATCAAATAATGAGTTCATTCAAAAAGGAATAAAATATCACATTTTGCCATAACCGCTTGGAATCGATTTCTTCTTGTATTATCTCATACTTACCAGGGGAACACAGGGGGATGGCCTAGTTTAATTTTTTAAAAAAAAAGTTTTCCTGTGAAGAAATCCTTTGGGAGTCGAAGAAAGTGGTTGTAAAGAAACATTTAAGAGGAGTTGAAAGCGAAAATAAATACGAAGAAACTATTTAGAACGTTCTTTGAAAGACTTTGTGAAACTTAATTGAGGCACGCGAATTCTTACTGAAGCGGAATAAACAAAAAGAAAATTTTTTATTCCTCAAAAAAAAAGAAATCCAACGCAAAGCTTCAATTGCGAATTTTCAATTGGAAAGTTTAAAGTCAACAATGAAACCCGACGAGAATCTCGCGCTCGAGAGAAGCACGAAGCGAGACAAGCAATCCCATTGTTGTTGGATATTCGGGCAGTGACGAGAACGAAGCGACTTCCTTTGGTCACCGATTTTGAAGAGAGCTCCCGCAAGATAAGGTTCAATTCCAGCATTGAGGCCGGATTCCTGTGGACCAGAAGAAACAAATGAGACAAAGATGTTTTAAAGCGACGGAGCAAAATTCAACCGAAGTGCTAAATATAATTACTCAAGCCGTAGGATAAATTAGGAGAAGAGGGCCTAATTGTGACGAAAATCAAAGATAGCAAACCATAAGCCTATCCCGAACAAACCATAAGCCTATCCCGAACAAACCATAAGCCTATCCCGAACAAACCAAATTGAAGTGGATTATTTGAAGATATCAAGACATAAGATGAATAATGAACTGTTATAATTTATTCATGAACTTTTAATGATTTATTGATTTGTCTATCCATCTAGTAATTTATTCACAAGGTCAGTGCTTTTCCATCAATGAAGATAATTCCACGGGATACAGAAAGAAGATAGGACTTTCAAGTATTTAGTATTACCTCGTACCACAGAACTCTGTACTCTTATATGAATACAATTTATTGTATTGTATACGAACTTTATTAAAAAAAAAAAAAAAAAAAAAAAAAATTAGATCCTTATTTCACTTACTATTCAACTTGAAGTTTTATCTTGTTTGTTTGTCTGTATGTTAAAAGGACTCGAGAGGTTTTTTTTAAATTCGATACGATACTCACTTGTGGTCCAACTTAACCTAAGAAACCAAGATAACTTTGTCCCCATCCTCTCCCATTCTTCAATATTGATTCCTCCCTCCTGTAGTCATTCATTCTCGGTTCCTTTGCAATGGATATCAGCGTGCACCTTTTATCATTGTGTTTTTTTTTCTATAAGTAGATTAATTAATTAATTCCCCAAGTTTTAACAGTACATTAGAGTAAACTAAATACAAGTCTAAACTTAAATATTTGAGAAACAAAGAATAATTTAACTTCCACATATAGGAATAATCATGTAAATTCTGTAATCTAAAGAAATACCGAAATACTGGTATTTGCAATTGAAATGCCGAAATTACAAATCCGTTTATCTGTCCGCTTTTAAGAAATACCAAAAAAATTATTTATATAATGTTCCAAAAGGCGTCTTCGTATATGGTATATTTTCCAAATCCTCAAATTCCGAAATTGAAATCCCAAGTTTTAATGAGAGATGAATCTTCGTTGTGCAACAATTAAGTTAGCCAAAGATGCTCTCCAATTCCAGAAAGACAGATCTAGGAAATGCGTAAATTTTACTGTTCTCGATAGTAATGGTTGCCTTTATTAACTTCTTTACAGCCGTTCAAGAAGTCTTGTAGTGAAGGCGATGGCCTGCGATGAGGTTGATATGTTCGAATCCCATAGCCGGTATGGAGGTAACTGTCTGTTTTCTATGTTTTCGTCTGTTTCTGTACAATTTGAGCTGCATCTTAAAGTGTATCCTCGGTAATGAATCTTCGACTTACAGTTCTTGCCCCTTATCGAGATCAAAGGCAAGAGCCCGGGCTTAGGGGAAAAAAATACTTCTTTACAAAGAAAAACA
Organism: Thereuonema tuberculata; assembly: GCA_023159025.1. Taxonomy (NCBI): domain Eukaryota; kingdom Metazoa; phylum Arthropoda; class Chilopoda; order Scutigeromorpha; family Scutigeridae; genus Thereuonema; species Thereuonema tuberculata. The sequence continues at coordinate 42,374,421 of JAFIDM010000003.1, read as the reverse complement.
GCGTAATAAGGAAATGAAGCTTAGAAATACTTACAATCGTGTAGTTTGATACTGAAGGAGCAGTGGGACATGATACTATATAGGTCCTTTGTGGTTTTCGTTTTTTTTTTTGAGGGATTTCCCCAGCCCGGGATGAGATGATATTTTGGACCGGTGCCTCGGACCTTCTTCGGGAAATATATAAGGTAAAGAACCAGTTGTGGATCAGGAACCAATTGCGGATCAAGTCGTTTACCGTCTTAATTATCACACTTATCAACAGATGGCTCAGATATATAGAATCCCGATCCCTTCATGAGCTTCGTTTTGGTATTATAGTTTGTTTGGAGTTTCAAGTGGAGCCATCCTGTGAATTTGTTAAATAATTTGTCAGAATTTCAAAAGAAAATTAAGGTGAGTTAGCCTGAAAGTTATTTGTAGTTATTCTAGAATGGATATACGTTAGAATTAATGGATGTATGATAGTACAAGGTTTAATATAACCGGGAAAAAATAAAACAGTGTTTTCTGCCTCTGGCCATGTTTGCGGGAAATTCTGCAGCCTTTTGTTCTGGTGGAAATTCAGCGGTTCGTGGGGTCCAATTGTGGATCAAACGTCACAATACAAATGAAGACTGTGAAAATGCAGTACGTATTTTTTTATCGAACTGAGATAATACAATGTTAATTATAAGAGCTTAATAAAGGAATAAATGCAAAACTGAAAATTATTTAGCTATTTCTCGTAGTGAAAACCAAGTTCATGCTTAGGCCGATCCACAACTGGTGCCTTTACCTTATATAGATTATATAAATTACATCAAGGTGAGCGCAGAACGTTCTTGATGTTGTTAGTTTCTCGGATAAGTTTCTCATATTGTTTATGGTATGGTCACCAGTTGATCGGAATAAACAACATGAGAAACTAATCGGAGAAACTAACAACAGAAGTTGTTAGTTCTGCGCTCACCTTGATGTAATTGATATATATACATATATATATATATATACATCTCCCGAAGAAGGCCCGAGGCACAGGACCAAAAATACCTAGAAAATGTCTCATCCCGGAGTGGGGAAATCCCTAAAAAAAAAGGACCTATTTAGAAAAGTTTAAAAACCTAAGGCCCGAAATATCGGTTTTTAAAATAAAGATGTGACTAACGCACTTACTGACTTACAATAAGTACCGTACATTTTTTATTGCATTAAGTCACTATTTCATCTTTTTCTTCACGGCCTGGCATTTATGAGTTGAAATTTCCAAATTTTACTTCGAGGGTTTTTTTTTTTTCTGTCCTTTGGGTGTCTAACAGCAAACGAAAGTCATCGCTGTTGACAAAGAGAAGCTAGAAAAGGCCAAGTCATTAAGAGCCCAATAGCGTCTTCTTTCATTTAATCAGCATTTCTCTCGAGAATTAACTTCGTGATGCCTAAATTAAATCTTTGAAGGATTCATCAATAAAAAAAAGCATCTATATGCCTCGAAAACATCCTTGACAGAAAGAAAAATCGATGAGCAGTACAGGGATATTGGTGCTACAAACAAAATACTATATATTTTTATTTATATCAATATTAATATCCGGATTGCGATGTAAAGGTTTCCATTCCCTAACTAAAAACTATTTTTAAAGATAGAGAAATGCAATTTGGTTTACATTTGGAAGATACAAATGAAAACATTCTTGTGAAAACGATCTGTCAAACGTGGGTCTTTATTTATAATTGAATAGTTCAAAATTTTCTGTTTATTTAAAAAGACAGCTTTCTTTAAAATAGTAGAAAAAAGTATATACAGAAAGTATAAAGTGTAACAGAAATCCTGGGAATAAACATGAAACTTGTAATATTCTCTTTTTAAAGATTATGACGCAATTAGGTACAATCATAATTTTATAATTAGTTTGTTCTTAATCCGTATTCTGGCTTAAGAAATAAACTTCTTGAAGCGTTTCACCAATTTAAATGTTGCAATAATCCGAGAAAACATTATTCTCTGTAGTTTCTGTTATTTATTGCTAGTCAAAGTCGCTGTAAAAGCTTACGTAGACGGAGTTCATAAAACTTATAAACACCGGCATTAAAACCTTTTCCAAAGTATTATTTAATTCAGATCTTTACGATAGTAATATTCGTGCAAATGTCGAGTAATGGATGGACCAGTGAATAGCACTTTTCTGAATTAATCAAAAGAATAGAACGAATTCCAAGAGGTGACGAGGACTGCAATGAATAACCAAATTAAGATGGTTCTCATAATTGGACAGACGTCGTTAATTCCCTCCAGAGATGCGTACAAGTTTGTTTGGCAACCACAGTCAACCTTAAGACTTTCATGGTCTCATCAAGACCAACGTAAACAATCGAAGAGGTTGAAGCAGTTGGCTGGAAAAACCTCCTTTGAAATCAAACTGTCAATAAAAGAATAACTTCAACGCATTTCACCAACAATAAACCTCAATTTAATAGTACTTGAAAATGAGGCAAGTTTTTGCTGCACTCCAGTTGATTTGACTACCAAATGTTTCTTCTAAATGTAAAACTTAAAAAGTTGCTGAAGTTAGGCACAAAGAACATTCAAGTTACCCCGAACTTATAAAACTTTGTAATCACCATAACTCAGAAAAAGTAAGTAAATAAAGCAAAACTCTGTAAAGAACATGAAAGAAAATTCGAACAATACTATGCGTAGACAGAGGAAATCTTATGATGTTAAACTAATATTTTCTACAAAACTTGTTATAGAAATAAAAAGAAAATTAGAACAATACTTTAAGTAGACACGGAAATCTTCTCAGGTTTTGCTTTCTACAAAAATATTTAGCATGTCGTCCTAACTTTTTAAAAAAATCTTTTTTAAAAAATTTTCGTTTTGATTTTTGTTAGAAATAACCAGTGCGGGTTATTAAATATTAAAAAAAAAAAAAAAAACTTACTCTCTTTAATCAGACCTCTTTTTCCGAATTGTGGGAGTTAAAGTTCTTTTCTGAAGGTTTTAAGCATCTTAGGATACTGTAGTGTATCAATATGTAATCATATCACGGAACATCACGAGTCCTGGTATGCTTACATGTTTCAGTAGTAGGGATGTGCTTTTGTTATCTTGATTATTAATTACATGAAAGTATTCAATTTCCTCAAAGTATTGTATTCACTATGTCAATTAATATGTTATTAGCACGATGTCAATTAATATATATTATTGTAAATTTTATATTTTTAATATTGTATTCATAACGAATTATGAAGTTTTTCTTTTCCTCCATTAAAATCTGAAGAAGTTTCTTGCTCAAAAGAAACGAAATATTGTTTAAGAGTATTAAAGAAGATATTTTATAGATAATGATGTTCTAGTATGTATGAAAGTAATTAATAATTTACAATAATTATTAATTACTTGGATGTAAATTCGAAAGTAAAAACATTATCATAGACAAAGATCTTTGGTGTAATAGTTACATAACAAAATTCAGGTATCTGCAGATTCTGCCAAACGAAATTGACAATAAGAAAGAGAAATTTGACGCAAGGCTCAATATTCGTTTAAAGATACTCATTTTTTTTTTTTACAATTCTTGATTCTTAATGTCGTAAAGTGCATCTTTTTTAAAAATCACTTCAGGTTTAAAAAAGAGTTCCAAGGACATCCTTTGCAGATTACAAGAAATTCTCTATTTCGGGGAAACTATGGAGACAGTTAATCAAGATAGAAGAAAGATTGACTTCTCTAATCATAGAAAACATGTTTTTTTCTTTTGTTTATTCAAAACTATATGTGAGTTTCCAAGGGTTGTCTTTGTCTGATTTTCATTTTGTTTTTCAATGAAGATGGAAGAATGCTGTTTCGTTTTTTTCGTTAAGTTTAAAAATACAACGATAACATTTACAATATTTTTAATTAAAATATCTCAATGCTCTTATTTTTAGTTTCCTTTCCAGTCGCCGTATCAGCCAGTCAATGAGTGTGTGTTTCTGCACCGCCCTAAAAACATATGAATCGCTGCTTGGAGCTAACTCAAACTTGACAAGCCTTACTTAAAGGCAAGAGGAAAGTAACTTTTATATTTGAATTTTTCGTGTGTGGATCTTTGTCGAGAAGTAGGAGCGTGAAGATGACAAAATAAAAATTGTACGAAAGCATTTTACCGATTTATTGGCTTTCTAACAAT
>JAFIDM010000003.1:42348016-42370260 GCA_023159025.1 Thereuonema tuberculata | reverse complement strand
TAAAAAAAAAATTGAAGAAAGGAAGGGAAATTCTTTCGTTTAGTCTTGATGCTCTTAGAAAAGACAAAGATGAAACAGATGAACTGTCTCTCAAACACAGAAATGAATTGTAACCCTCTGTTATATTTATAATCCTAAATATAACATGACATTCGAAAAACTTAAAGCTTTTCTACTTTTCTTACAATATTATTTCTTACAAGCTCTTTATTAAGTCTTAAAAAGGACATTGGAATATAAATTTAAATATAAAAAATTCTATATTTAAAATCCCAATTATAAATGTTAACACTTACATAGAATACAAATTTGCCATTTTCTAACAAAAGGAAATTAAATCCGCATTATTTACATAAAATATCTTAATCGGATTAAATTCAATCCGAAGCTGGAGAAATGGATTAAGGATTAATATTCATGGTTTAAGATAATGAGATGTTAACAGAAACAGGATAGAATGCAGTGTTTAGTTTCCAATGTTTTTCTATGGGAATTGCTGTCGTCCTCTCGAGCTAATTTCTCGACAGACATCCACTTGGGAACTTTTTCAAATATAATAGTTAGATCGTCCCTAGTCCTCGAATATGCATACCAAGTTTCAAGAAGATCCATCCAGCAGTTGAAAAGTTATTAAGGTCTCTCATACACACATAGAGTGACTGATTGGAAGAGTCACATTTTACTGTAAGCTAAAAGCCTTTAACTGAGGCTTTAGCTTTTATGAGAATATTTAACTTTCTTTAACACTTTTTGTTATTGAACTGAAGCTGTTCTAGATTTGAAGGGATTAGAAGGGATTCAATTAAATTCAGCTTTGTTATTTCAGCTTAATCACTTCAAATGTTTACCGAGGATGATACGGAACAAAAAAAAATCCGATAGTCAGTAATCCTCTGGACGAAAACAGCTTAAGGATCAGAGAGGTCATAGGAGACCAGCAAGACCCGCAGATGCGAGTAGAAGGTCAAAGGGAACAACAAATATGCAGCAGACTCCAATACTGCTGATAAGAACTTCGTGGAACGATTTAGAATTACATCATAATAAGGTAGCCAGTGTACAATGTCTCTAAAAAACACTTTAATGTAGTCACAAACTTCATATTGATAAAAAGATTATTATTATGTAATTGGAGTTTAATAGATGACGTAATTTTCTATTTAAAACCACATGATTGACGATCTGTAAACATATTATTTCTTAAAGCTTTTTATTTTCTTTTTTCTTTTATTAACAGACTTTTGTTTGGTTTCTTTACGATTCGTCTTTTTCTTTCTTTTTCTTTTTAATCTGTTTGTCTCTTTCTCAATTTTCTCCATTCTTAAAACAGTAGAGCTCCATTCATATCGAGGGTTGGGTTCTGGATTACCTTCGAAAATTCGAACATATTCCTTTTTTTTTAATGCCCCCCCCCCCATTAAATTACGAATCCCATATCTGTGTGTGTATGAGTGTTACCCTCGAAAGTCCAAACCGGGAATCGGAGTCCCATGAGTAAACCTCGTTGGATTTCGCTTGGCCTAGAGATTTGGGAGGGGGGGGGGGAATCTTGACTTGCGATCTACTTCCGGTTTTATGTGGCCATTGACATGATCAGGAAAATAGTGGCAATTAAACAACATTTAGATCTATCTGTACTGAAACGATTTTGCTGAGAACCTTCGATCCATTGTGGCCAGTTCCGGTTCAAGGTGGCCACTGGTCACTTACTTAAAAGAGTCGCACCGAATGGTACAAAAATGGGAAGGGGTTTAGACATACCAGACGAACTCAATGCGAGCATCGCTTGAATTTACACATGACACTTGAAAATAATCTCGAAAAATCACAGACTCAAGTCCGAAGTCCAGAAATGTAGAGTACACACGTTTACTCTATCATGTTAAGTGCACAATCGAGTTGGGACATAAAAATTACCCGGAAGTAAAATGAATATATATATATATATATATATATATATATATTGTTTATCTTATAATTTTTTCGTCGTGATAACTTTTAGCTAATATGTCCTAAAATTAAAATAAAAATAGACAAGTTCTGCACGCGACTCTCACACAATACAGCTGTTTTGAGCGTCTCACGCAAAATAATACCCGAAAGAGCGAGAGAAGAGCTGAACACAATGAACCTAAATATAATGCAAGCTACAGTAGAAACGGAACACCGGTGTTTAGGAATATTACAGTTTTTCTTTTGCTTTTTTTAATTATTATTATGTTCCTCTTTTCCAATACAGTCGGGCCTCTATTTAACGAAGTCGCTAAATCCCGAAAAAAAGTTCGTTATATGGAAAATTCGTTAAATAGAGATTCACCTTTTATTATTCAATATTATTAAAAAAAGTAATAATTTTAATGAAATAAAGCATACATTACCGCATACGTACTCAATTTTTACTAATAAAGTCTGTTAATTTTATCTGAGTTTTGAAAAAGTGTTTTCGCTCATAGTACGTCTCGCATCTTTGCAATGCACCAAATACCCCTTCAGGCGTATTTTCTTCAAATTACAATCCGCGTCGGATTGTTTCAAATGATTTTAGCATTTTATCGTACGAAGGTTTTTTTATTTCTGCATCATGATATTTCCATTTTCATCCTCTTTCATCTTCATCGTAAAACATAGCTGTATTGTTTTTATTTTTCACATTGTCCAAAATATCCGATTCAGTTAGTGTTTCCGAAGTCTCAACTCCAAGATCAAGTGAAAGATAATCACAATCAGCACATCATCGTTAATTTCTTCTTTTTCCCTCAGCTGTATCCACATTTCTTTCATTTCCTCTAAGGGAATATTAATAATAAAAACATTTCAAGGAGAAAAAAAAATAGATACAATGAAAAAGTTCGTTAAATAGAAAATGCACTTCGCTATTGGGAGGTTATTTTACGAAGAAATTAGCAAAATGTTCTTGGTTCCAAAGAAAAGTTCGCAAAATAGAGTAATTCGCAAAATAGAGGTTCGTTAAATAGAGGTCCGACTGTACTTCCATTTTTGGTCAATGACGGAGCCCCTGAGAAAGAAAAATATCATCTCGCGAGCTGGCAATGTTCTACGTCGGGAGTGTTTTAACACTGCCACTCTACAAACTAATTCTATGAATGAACATTTAATTCTTTAAGCTACCGAGAATTCTTACAATTAATCAAACTATAAATCTCTAATTTATAATAAAAATAAGCCTATAGCAACAATAATAATGTCACATATTCAAACAAGTTACTGTGTAGCACTAAATAAAAATAACAATACATCGTAAAGTTCACATCCTAAAATAAAGAAAATAAAACCACTATAATTTTCCTTTGAACTATAAATATAAAAAAAAAATTCATAGGGACTTGCGTTTAGGAACCACTGGTTTGGCTTTAATATGAAATGACAAACTTTCAACTAAGCTAGTTCAGAAATATGCAAGGGATGTATTCTGTTAATTCTAGAGTTCACCAATATCATGCATATTATATGAAGCGGCTTGATTGAAAATTATTGGCTTCCAATAAAAATAAAAGAAGGGACGGAAGAGTATTTTAACCAAAACTAATTATTCCATTTCTACCTACTGTTACAACATTACTGAATCCCGAACTGAAAGTTATGAAGTGAAGCTATTACTCGTAACATCCTCCAAAACCTATTTACAATATTCCTGAGAGCTCTTCTGCGTAATAGGGGAGATGTTCCCACAAGCCCTTTCGAAATCTGAAAAGGCCTTGTTGTTTAATTAATTGCCAACGTGTGAAATATGATGTTGATCGAAATATGCTTGTACACTTCTATGGCATATATACTGATTTAGAGAGGCTAAGTGAAGAAAGGAGTTAATAAACAGATAACATTGAATTTTTTTCATGTTTTTCCTTATTGAAATAAACTGACAAGGATTTTTTTGTTGTTTTAGGAATAAAAAAAACCTCTTGACCAGACCCGGTGCAATCTTTCGAGCATTCAAAGAAATGTTCATGACCAAAAATGTTAGATTTTTAAAGATATATGGGAAACAGTAAAAACGCATAGTTAAGAGAAACTTTTAATTCTGGAGGTTACACAACGTTCAATCAAAGTGTAGTTATAGATTACATTGGATATGAAGAATATCAATATGGAAATGTTTTTAAAAAGTGAATGAAATGAGATCATAGGAAAAGGTAGGGAATTTTTTTTTCTAAATAACAATCATCCATATTGTCTTGAAAACAATAGTAATTAGAATAATGAAATACACTTTGAATTTCCAAATAATTGCTTTATTAAAAGAATATTTCGCCATGTTCATAAAAGCCTATAGTATATAAGCTTGTAAGAATTTTTTTTTTTTTTTGAATAGACTCTGGTTTTAATTTCGGAGTGACACAACCTCCTCTTCCCGGTACCTCAGCATTTGTAATTTTGATCATGATCATTTCTCCTGATGCTCTAACGACTGCATAGGGTCTGGAGATCTTCTTAAGTATCTCATATCACGATATTGTCCTCCAAATGAGAGATGGCCGCCCTGTTTTTGTGAGATCTGCGCATGTATCATCGATTAGTCTGGTCAGGCACTTCCGTCTGATTTTATGACAGGACGCCGCCATTACGGTAATCGCTTGTTACTTTGCTAAAGAGCATTGTATTTATAAATAATATATATTTATTTATTTATATAAATACTTATTGTTAGCAACTGGCATTGAAATAACGCTAAATAGTCGAGAGAAGTTTTAATTTGGCGTTATCAACATGTCTTTCTCAGTGAAAACAGACCCCGTCGTCCATTGTGACAGGAAAACATAATTGATCAGCTACCGGAAGGGCTGCGCAGTTCAAACTTCCGCCGGCCATCTCTCATTTGGAGGACAATACACATATTATGATTTTGATTATGCTACATGAAAATGTAATTTATATAAAAAAAAATAAACAGAAACAAATATGTACGTAATGCGTCCATTCCAAAAAAAAAATGATATAGTGGAGAGATTATAACATTTTCTAATATATAAAATGTATTAATTTTGATCAAATTCATTAAAGGTTTTTTTTTTCTCCTTTGAACTTTGGAGTATGAATACGTAATGCGTTTCAAAATTATATGAATACTTACTTTCATTTGGCGAATGTCTCATTTTAAATGTATGTAATCTAAATAAGCCACTGTTTACTAAAGGACTTTTATATTATTTAATTCCTGCATTAATAATGGCAAATTAATTTTTTATGATCTGCCTTATTATGATCACATATCATTCAGTGTACTTAACAAAGTAAAAAACATACAAAACTATAACACAGAAATGAAATATTATTTAATTGCAGAGATAAATTAAATTAGCTAAACGGAGCGAAAGTAATTATAAATTATTAAGTATGGCACACCGAACACTGCTCACAATTTTAGCATGAAAGTTTTGTAAACAATCTAGTTATTTAATTAACTAGTATTTAGGACTTATTAAAAAGGAAATAAAAACCTTGTTACTCGTTACTCTTCGAATGCCCCAACGGTCACCTGGCGACGACACTTACCCATCAAACTAAAAATGTTCTTCATTTAATCTCCACATAAAAAATTCTCACTTAAGTCAGTTTTCTTAATTTCAACAACAAAACTTCGAGCAAAAATTCTATTTTGAAATCAAAACTGTTCGAAATAATAAAGAGTAATTATAGTCCGAAAATTTTCAGCAATATGCTGAACTAGAGGGCATCTTCACTTAACGAGCATTCATTATCCGTGATTAAAAGACTAACAAATTGTTGTTTAATTATAGATACATAAGTAAAAATTTATTAATAATTAATATATTTAGGTCTGTATTATTAAAAAAATTGTGCGAACACATTCATTTTCATGGAAGAAAGGCATTTACAGAGGCAAATTTGTTTTTATTGGTTTCTTTATTCATGAGGTTTTGTACAAGGGATTTGTTATATTTTGATATTTGATGTGAGATTAGATTAATTCCTTCTTTTTTTGATAATTCTTGGATGAGGTTTAACAATTGAGCAAGTCCTAGCTGGGGTTTACTTAATATTTTAATTAACGGCTTTTTTATCCTCGGTAATTTGTTTAATATATTATCGTGTGGAGTTAGAAAGATTATCATTTTTAATGTTAATTAATAGAAAATAAATGTTAGAATAATTATTTATTTTTTTTCTACTTATTTTCTATTATGGTTATCCAAAGTACAGCACGCAATTGAAGAAATGTAAGAAATAGATATACAAGATGAAGGGTTTAAGAATATATTGAAAAAAAATTGTGCATGCATCCGTCAGCAATTGAATTTCGCAACAATTCGCACGCGCATTTCCTGGTAACACAAATATTGTTGCATGATCGCCGCTGTCCACAACAATGGAATTTCGCGAGCGTGGATAGGCAACCGGAGTATTGTTTGGTGAACCCTCTCCGCAACAATAGAATTTCGCACGCGCATTGCCAGACAACAAATTTCCTACTGTAACAAATGGATTTTAATATTCTATTGCATGTATTTTTTTAGAATTTAAACTAGAATTTTTGGTTTTAGTTTTAAGTTTTAGGTTGTAGTTTAATTGATGTAATTCATTTTGGTGAGTAAATATATATTTTTTTTTCGTTCCATATTCGAGACTTCCGGAGCAAAGCGACGGGCAGCCTTCTAGTAACAAATAAAAATGTGTTTCATATTTTCCATATGATTCTGTGTTGAGGATCCTGTCATATATTGATTTTTCAATGAATTTATAGTCCCGTCATTAAGTGAATGTACGTAAAGTGGTGTTTTATTTTAATCCCAATTATCCACTTGAAACGAGAACAATCAGTATCATCATAAGTCAATTGGCAGGACCTGAACTAGGTTCAGAATGACAAACGGACCGAAAAAGTCTCATAAATGCTTTCGAAAGATTCCCGTTTGTTAGTTCAAAATCTAATAGCGAATTCAGATAGAGATTTCTAACACGCTCATGACCTTTCTGAAACTTGGAAATAACTTCCGGATTGAAATTGAATTTGTTTAGCAATTATCTGTAACGATTTATTGAATATAACGTAAGTTAGAGTTGATCTCTGAATTCCTGGCTTTTGATTACATTTTGTTGTTTACTTTAGGTGAAAAGGTCAGTAAATATTGACTGTGGCAGTTCCTTTTCACTGATTCACTGAAAAGCTGAAGTTTATGCTTAAAAGATTTAGGATTTTGATTAAGATTTCATTCATTCTCTTTCAAAATTTGGAATTTCAGAAAAATTCAGAAAAATTTAAAAAAGATAAATAGTCTTTCTAAAAAAAATAAAAAGATATTACTTAATTTATTTTATTACATTTTTAATATTAAGGATGATCGTAAGGATACATTAATGTACACTGATGGACATAAAAATTAGCGCACCAAGAAGGAGTCGTCCAAATGAAACGAAAATTTACATACGTAATGACTACTTTGATATAAGTAAATGATAAGAAAATCAAAGAAAAAGGATAATTTATTTCAGAGAAAAAGGCAAAAGAACGGAGGAGTTAATACTCCGTTGGACCCCCTCTAGCGCGAATGCACGATGCGATACGATCGGGCATTGAGTCATACAAGTTCTGTATGATGTCTTGAGACATTTCGTTCCATATTTGTTGTAACCTTGCCTCTAGTTCGTTCAAACTGGTGGCATGCCCAACTCGTCGTCCCAAATGATCCCAGATATGCTCGATTGGATCTGTGGATCTGTGTAAAAATTACAGATTTTTTTTCTTTATGGAAGAATTTTTTTCATCTTCTTTATATATAAAGATTTACTTAAAGAATTGTTTCTTTATGTAAAGATTATATAATTATTTTCTTCTTTACGTAAAAAAACAAAATAAAAAAAGTCCTAATCTTGATATAATATCTATCTTTTTATGTAAAGAAAAAAATTTACATAATAACTTTTTTTTCCTTTGTGTGTAGATTATTTTTTTTTTTTTTTACATTAAAAAGATAAAAATAAACTTAAAATGTCAAACGGAAGTATCGTAGACGTTCTCAAGTAAACGAGAAATTGAAGAAAACTGTTTTCAATTCATTATTATTTTAATTTACTTTTATTTCTTTGCTTTTTTTTTCCAAAACAATTTTCTTTTGCAAACAAGTTTCGCTGAAAAAGACGGCATTTAATTTTAATTTTTGAATCTGAAAAATTCGCAAACGTACATTCACACAAAAAAAGTAATTAACTGAAAATAATTAATAATAAAAGAAAGCAAAGATCTTTCTATTATTATTTATTCATTAGAATTACAAATTCTGTTATTATTATTTCTAAGCCCGGGGTCTTGGCATTTTATCTTTGCTGTCTTCGGTGACAAGAGGCGAGAACTTGAGCTATTACTCAAAGAATCGTTGCCCAGGGTAATCCTAGGTGGCAGCAATTATACCCGCAGAAAAGACGAGAAGGAGAAAGCAAGCATCCATGCTGAAGCTGGGATTCGAATCTAGGTTTCGACACATCTACCACATGGAAGACCTCCTTGACCATAAGGCCATGCACAAATTCTAACAATTCTTACCATCGTTAGCTTAAGAATCTGAGAAAGTGACAATCAAAGAATTATTGAAACATGTGTAACAATCAATCTTTTAATAGAGAACCTTTCATTATTCAGATAAATTTAGATATGTTAAATATTATTCTAAAAACAGATCAATATTTGTATGTTTGTGTGTTTGAAAGAGTGTTTAAAAAAATACACAGTCTTATAAGGGTAGTAAAACCAGGGAAACTGGTACTGAAGTATTATTTCTCTATCGGCCATTTCCCAACAACCAATTCCTTGTTGATCTGGAGCAATTGGAATGTTTTCCGAAGATAAGGCGAATTGCCACTTCAAAAAGCCCTGAGAAAAATCTAGAATTTGCAATTTGAGTAAACATATGTTGAACGGTGCTTCAGATGACTTCTTTCTATTTACAGCATCGATCTCCAATCCGCTGCGCTATCACAGAACTGATAGTTCGGGTGAATTCGACGCAGGCGCGTCGTTGGTCAAAAGGTGCTTTCGGAGGGCACAAGCAGCCGCTCGTAATTCGTGAATCGCGGCAGATGGAGTTAAGTCTAAAACCCCCAAAGAGACGCTATCGCTGTTTAATCGGAAAGCATCGCGACAGTTCTCCAAGTCAGCGATTTAAGAGGTTCCACCAAAAGCTGTGACAGTCATTGACGTCATCTCCTCCGGGTTATCGGGTTCATCTCTTGTTGTCGCTCGCGCTCTCCAATGCTGAAATTGGAAGAACCAACGCCAGAAAACACCCCGACATTATAATAGAATCCTTTTTTGTTTTGTTGTGTTTATACCGCTACGAATCTTTAGGGATTACTGTTTCATTATTATTGCTTTGTATCCATCGTAATTTAAATTAAAAAATTAGCTTCATATCAGTCTTACTAAAAAACATTTATCCGAATATTTTTTAAAGAACCATTATTGTTTTATAACTGTTTTTTGTGATATTTATTTCACAGCTTTGCAACAAACTAACAAGATATATAAATATAAATAAATAAAATTGTCTAACTTCCTATTTCTTAATATCTTATGAATATTTTACATACAATTTAACATAAATACATATATGTATTTATATATACGTATATGTATCTATGTTGTATATATAGATATAAGTATTAAGATATATACAGATATAAGTAAATAAAGTTGTCCCCTTATTATTTCTTAATATCTTACATATATATATTGGAAAATATCGAAATTAATATTATTTTGATTATAATTATCTTTCAAATGTTTGACAGAACCAATGAATATTTCTTACCAAACATATGTATTTTCAAAAGAGTCTGCTATTACGTATGGAATATTCTATATCAGATTTTTATGTTGACTTATTGTACTTAGATCACCAAGGACTTTGGTTCAAATTCCAGGTAGGCATCGATGTTTATTTCATTGTCTTTTCCGTCCGAAAATGCGGTACTATTTGAAGAGTGTTTCGTCAGTCTTCTTCGCTCGATCAATTGCTTTCATTTCCGTGTATTACACTTTGAAGTACAGTGCAATACCTTCATCCATCACTGTATTACAACTTTCTAATTATCTATTGCTTTCCTCAAAAAAGATGTTTAGACAATGAATAAAGAATAATTTATTTAAGTTATTCTTGAGGCTAAGATATACTATTGATGACTATTAATAAAATGAATAATAATATTCAATAAAATAGTAAATGCACTATATAAAAAAAAAAAAGAGAGAAAAAGAAACTTCGTGAAAAGAAACTCCTTATTTTTGAAAATCAAAGGAAATAAGCCAAAGGAAAATAGAGGGATATCAACAAGAGAGAATTAAAACTGAAAATCAAAGAGTTTAATGAATACTGTGAAATATTTCTAAAATTCAAAACTTCTTCTGAAGTGACAGCGAACCGTCACAGATTCTAAGTAAATTTAAAAATCTGTTGACTAATAACATTGGTCTACATAGGATTTTTTTTTTTTCTGCTGACTACGATGTTTTAACTGATTTTGTATAATTTGAGGTCACTGATTACGAATATGCAGTCATAAATTGTCCATTACGTCACAATTTTTCATAAAATACAATTACTGACATTTGTAATGTTTATGAGTGGCAGCAGCATATTTGTTACTGTTATTACCACTAAAGTTGTTTCTTTTGAAAGAACGTTAAATTGTGAATAAGTTTCTTGGGACTGGCTAATTATTAATTTTAAAAATACACACAAAGTGAAGTATATTAATTATGAAAGAACTTTCGCTTCTTTGATTTTCTGGCGTAGCTGGAATCTGGGATGTCACACTGCAAGCACCAACAGTAGTCTGCCATCATGTTTGAGTTCCACCTGCCTTGATATCTTTGTTCCATGGTCTTTATATCTTGGTGGAAGCGGTCTCCTTGCTCTTCACTTAGAGCACCAAGATTTGAGGGAAAGACATTTAAGTGACTGTGCAGAAAATGCACCTTTACACTCATATTTACTCCTATCTTTTGATATACTGTTAACAAAGTTTCAACTAGAAGTTCGTAGTTCAGTACACACTACTTTAATACAGGAATCTGCAAAAAGGAAAATATTTAAGTCTTCATTTGTGAAAAATTCTGACGTGATTGTGCAAAATGGATATGATTTTAGGATTCAGCACCCTCAAATTAATAACAATCAGTTATTATCTTAAAGTCAGCAAAATTGATGTAGACTAGTGTAATAAAAGCCAATTAGGTAAATAAAAAATGTCTTGTGAAATTTTAATGAGAGCATATCACAACCAATCTCATTGTTGTGAAATCTAATTAGAAAGTCTCATAGAAATTTTAATAACAGTGATTCATTGTTACGTTGCAGCACGAGACGATATTGGAATTCTGTTTTCTAGAAATATTTTTCTTGACTGATTTCATTCCCACCGAAGTGGACTCTAGCTTTCCGTTATTCCCATGCAAGATAAGCAAACATAATAAAAACCCATGGAAAAGGACTTTTCTGAAAGGGACTCTATCGCTGTCTATAAAGCATTCAGTCCATTTAGTTGGGTTTTCTTTGCTCATAAAGTTTGAAGTCAAAGCGCATTAGATATCGATTTCGTCTCGAATGATCTTCTTCTAAATCTGAACCCCCAAAAGGCACACTCAAGCCCCGATATGAGCTCGGTAGCATTTCACAAAGTCATTTTCGTGGAAAAGAACGCGTAGCAACCTCTTAAACCCTGTCTTAAAAAAAGGGGAATCTCGCAATTCAACGATCGACAAAGAACAGTTCTGCTGCATTCATTCTCTGGCTTTGCCCTCTTACCTTCAAGTGCAAGAAAATTCTGACTTGGTCATGGAAAAACTAGAAAACGTTCTTTGCTGCTAATGCATCTTTTACTGGTGAAACCAAGTCTCGAGGGAGAGAAGTGACAGGGAAGAGTCACAAGTGGCAGAATAGTAATGGCGTTGAGCAAAAAAACAAAACAAACAAAAGAAAAAACAAAGAATACCGTAAATTTGAAAGCCTTTCTGCTTCAATCTATTCTCCTATTTCCTGTGGAATTAATTTCAGTTAAATTATCCTGAAGAGGATTGAAACTAAAATAATTTCTTGTAATTCTATGGATGGTGTGTTTCATCGGATCTTGGCATCTTTGTTATGTAAAAAATCAAATGTCTGATTACGTTACCAATTGTTTTTGCGCTTTTACAAGAAGCTTAAGTTAGGATGTTTAACATGTGTGAAAATATAACTAATATCAGTATTGGATAATAAAAAAACGACACACATACTTTAGGAAAGAAATGATAACTTAAAACATTTATAAAATATGTAAACAATACATTACAAAACAGGACAGTTTCGTCCGGCAGTGGATTGTTCAGGACTTCATCAGCTAAGTTACCTTGAGCACGTAATTTACCTTGAGCACGTAATTTACCTTTAGCACGTCACTTAGCTGACGAAGTCCTGTGCAATCTACTACCGGACGAAACTGTCCTGTTTTTGTAATGTACTCTACACATATTTTATAAATGTTTTAATATATCATTTCTTTCCTAAAGTTATGTGTGTAGTTTTATTATTCAGAAGCATAATGAAATGGAATTATTAGTTAAGTTTTAAGTCTAAATCTAAGCACTGTTGGATTTAAGTTTTGTTGTAATCTTAAAAGGAATATTTAAATTCAAATGTTACGAATTTCCATAATCAGATATAACATTTTGGCTAGTAATTGAAGTGATAAAACAAGTGAATTAACCTTCAAGATGCTATTACTAATTCACACAGAATATATATTTCGTGTGATATGTGTATACTACGAAGGTTCATGGTGGCCCATGGGGACGCTGGAAATAAGGATCCAAACGTTTCTTGACGGGAATCAGATATGTCGAGTAATTTATCACAGTTTTCAAGCGATAATTTATTTAGACTTGTAATCAATGAAGTCAGGAGAAATATTTATATATTATTTACCACATGATGAAACTCAAAGAATGAAAACTTCAAACAGAAAATTTCAACCAATTCGCGATAGTTGTGGACTGAAAATAAAAACCGGGGTAAGTGCCAAAACAATCGATTCCCATTTTATTGCTAAAATATGGTCTATGTGTCTAGGCCAGTGCGGTAAAAACCCGGCTATATGATATTCAGTCTGCAAGTATTCCAAACTTCAGCCAATTGTTAGACTTTCACTATAGCCAGTATTAGTTTTCACAAAGGTTTTTGCTCTTTTTCTCAGAACTTAGATTTTGGCACTTAGCACGGTTTTTATTTTCAGTCCACAATTTATGTTACTGAATAAAAATTACAAATTTCAAAATGTAATTTAAGATGTTGTTTGTTTTGTTCTGCATTTGGGGAGCCTCTGCGATTCCGATGATATATTGAACGTATTCAGCAGGTTAGTAGGCTATAAAAGTTTGCTTAAGTTACCGCATTTTATAACAAAATGTAAAAAAAAGTTTACTTTCATGTAATGGAACTCTTTCACTCCTTCCACTTCTCGTTTTCTTATTTCAGTGAAAGATTAGATCTTTTCAACCCAGTTTATTGACAAATCTGTTTCTCAAGAATTAAATTTTGTTCCCAGAAATCAATTTATTCTATATTTTAGATGTCCGTATTTCTCGGATCTACTGTTAGTAATGTTTTTAAAACTTTCAAGCAGCATTAATTTTATTTTTTTTATTTTAGTGACAAGAAGAGCACTCCAATAGACTAAAACTTTCGAAATTACTTCCATATCTGTACACATTTAATAGCTTTCCACATGTACATATGTAGAACCGAATACTTTTATAAAATTGTTGAAAATGAGCTCCTCAATGGAAGCTCGAAAGCTCCAATCATGTATATATGTTTTAATTTTTACTTACAATTATGTTTATATTTTTTAAACTTATTTTTGTGTGTCGGCTGAAACTTATTTCTTCACTATGAATTACGTGAATGTGCACACGTAAAAACTTTTCCTTCATTTTTTTATTTTACTTAAAGATATCCGATTTTTTTTTTTCGAGAATTCAACTAAGACTAATACAGACAAACATTCTACAGCAAAGATTGCTCGTGTCTTTGCTTAAAATAAGGATAAAAAGTAAATCATAAATCAAACAGCCTGCATGTTTACATGCCTGTAATTTTTTGGAAAATATATATAAAAATTCGTTTACTTTATTTGATACATACTTGGCTGGGTTTTGTATTTTTCTTTTCTCTATTCGTACTTCTTGTGTTCAATAATTTATCAATATTTTAAAAAAGCGAAAAGAGAAATAAGATCTTTTTCTTATCGAAGCACAAAGAGATTCAATTCACTGTTAAGTTTCACTGACCTGGAAAACAACGGAATATTTGCCACCCAAATAATTCCACTCTAATTAGGATTTCAGTCCAATTCAGCTTGTTTTCTTTTTGCAATTGCGGGGGTTAACGGTACTGGACGATCATCTTCGCATTCCCTGACGAATTCGATTGGTGATCGGTAGAGGACGTACGGGTTTCTTACTCCCGCGTCATTCAAGGGGAAAACGAATGGAACATCTCATCGGTTCACCTGACCGTCTTCCTTCTACCTCCTTTTCTTTCTTTCTGCAGGAAATCGATGAAAGTAAATAAATAAATGAAACGAAGTCTGAGACGCAAGCAGCGTACTCATGTTAGATGAATGCTGACAAGCATTTAAGTGTATTTTTTTAGCTAAATAAGTTGAAGAATTTATAACTAAATTCCTAAGTTTTCTTCGGACTTGTTTCAATAAACAAGGTTTGGATCTTCGCAAAATTCCGAATTATAATAATTTCTTGATGAATATAAAGTTAAAACAACATAATAGATAGATCTAAAAACTTACTTAAATGTCAATTCGGAGCAGCAATTTTTTTGAGATAGGCTAAAAACTTACGACTAATCTAATATGACGATAGCTTACTAAGTTTAAACTCTTACTAAGATGTACCCAGTAAAAGTATACTTACAGTTCAGTGAAGAGCTTTTGATGACGTAATTTCCTTACAGATTGATGTTTCCAGGACGTAACAGCGCCATCTATTGCTAAAATCCGTAACTGAATCTTATAAACATTACGAAAACATTCTGGTTTTTGTATTTTGTACAGTTACGAATACATAATAATACAGTAAAACCCCGTTATTACGCTCCCGCTTATAGCACTATCCCGTTCTTTACGCTCTTTTTATTCGGTCCCTGGAATTTTCTATATATCTCTATATACTTTTACCCTCTTATAACGCTTCAAATCCCGCTTATAGCGCTTTTTTATATCGGAAATTTTGTATCGAAAAGAAATGTAACACTGTAAAGATTCTTTTTTTTTTCTCTGGTAGGAGGGAATCTTTGAACTCTGTGAAGTGCGGGTCTGTGATACATTTGTGATGCAAAATGTCGAAACGGAAATCCCTTTCTGTAAGTGAAAAATTGCAAATTCTCCGTAAGTACGACAAGAATTCTACATTAAGAAAAGGGGATTTCACAGAATCTCTAGGAATTCCCTCGTCCAGTCTGCGAACAATAATGAAAAACAGGGATGCAATTACCGATGCAGCGAAGGGTTGTTGCAAACGTAAAAAAGTAAAGTGTGCACTAAATCTGCTCCGAAAATATATTAGTATTGCTCCTGGTTGTGTATCAATTGACGTTAATAGTTACCTGAACCGTATTGAAAATGTCATAATTCATAACAGTAGCACACACACACGGCAAACAACAATCAAAGATCTTTTTAATAGGAAATAAGCTCATATTTGCACTATATCTGTTGCAGAATCATGTATGTTTCCCGTAAAATGGTGTCCAAATCTTTCCCCATCTCATAAATCATTTCCCGTCTATAGCGCTATCCCGCTTATTACGCTTGTAGGTCTTGGTCCCTTGACGAGCGTAATAACGGGGTTTTACTGTATTTAAAAGTGAAAGAATTACAAACGTTCCACACTATTCCCTTTGCTTGGCTGTGCAAAATTTGTTCTTTCTTGGTCAAGCTTATGCGATCACAAAACGACGCCATCTTGGACTGACGTCATGACTGGTGACGTTTGTTCCAGACAAAATCGATCGCTACGCAATGACCATATATGGCAAACCCTGCTTTTTTGAAAACTAGTAAAAGTCTAAACTCTAAGTATAAACTCTTAGTCCCAATCCGATTTTCTACTGTAGACCAGTTTCAGTAGACGATTGTGAGATATCTTCTATCTATTAAATCATCATTGTAACGGATCTTTAGCTTACTGTCCAATAAGGAAGTCGGGTCAGCAAATCAATCTGTCTGTTTGTATCTTTATTCCCTACCAGAACTTGTGAACCGCTGGATGGATCTTCTTCAAACTTAGTATGCATATTTGTGAACTAGGGACGATTTAACTATTAAATTTCGAGATATTTTTCAAATAGGTCATTGCCAAGAAATCAGCGCGAGACGGCGATAAAAATTCCTATCGAAACGCCCTGGAATCAAAGAATGGATTTCTATTTCTGTTAATACTGTAGTGATTTTTATCTTTATTTGTATACTTGTATCATAATTTTTATCGTAGTGTATTCTAGTTATTCCGTTTTCTGTATTTTAATCTCTATTATTCAATTTCTCTGTAATTATCTGCTGATCTGTTTATTTTTGAATTTTAACGGTTGTGGCATCTTTTAATTCACTTTTATTTAAATCACAACGGTTTAAAAACCCGTTGTGATCACATGGCATTTAAAGCGCCCAATCAATTTGTAAATGCCACAACCAATCATATCTTTTGTACATAGGCTATTTAAACACATGTAACCTGTAAATAAACAGTTGTTGTTAGTTCTTGCTTTCAGTTCAGACGCAGCTTTCAGTCTATACTTATTTACTCCCACTACGATTTTACCAGCTATAAACACACCACAATTTGGTGCCGAAAAACCCGCTTCGAGCTCCATCGAACATTACCACCATTCCACGCCGAGAAACCAGCCTTCTCCAGCCCGCATCAACTCGTCAGAGCCGCAGGTTACGTGGACTCCCACCCTTATCGATCGAGATGCCAGACGCTTGTACGGCCACATACGCGAGCGTTGCAGCCACTCCCGTTCAATCTCACCGATTCCGGGAGCCAACTACCTTCTACGGCAGACCAGAAGAGAATCCCGCTCGTTGGCTAAAAGATTATGACAGGATCGCAAAATTCAACGCATGGGATGAAACAGCCCAGTTAGCAAATATTTATTTTGCATTATCGGGCACAGCCAAAAAATGGTATGAGAACAACGAAGGAACCATAGTGACGTGGCCATTATTTAAGCAGTACTTCACGGCTACCTTCATCACCCCCTACGATGGCTCAAAATGTGCTAAAAAAGAGTTGGAACAGCGGGCACAAACTGCGACGGAATCATGCGAGGAGTACGCGCAGGATGTACTCAACCTCTGCAGAGTCACAGATCCTGCGATGTCCGACGCCGAAAAACTCCAACATCTTATGAAAGGAGTCGCTCAGGACGTTTACACACTTCTGCTGGCGATCAGAGTAGATAGTACGGAAACATTCCTCGAAGAGTGCCGCCGCATAGAGAAAATGCGTCAAAGTAGACTTGGCGACGCCACAGCGTTCAGACGCCTGCCGAACGTTGTTTCAATCGGACTGCAATCATGCCCGCAATCATATCCCACACCAACGCCACAGAATGATGCCATTCAGCAGCTTCAACGGCAAATCACTGCTCTCCAGGCCCAAATTCAACAACTCCTGGTTCCAGTCAACGCAGTAACCAGCAATTTCGCGCCGCACACGAGGCAGTCCCTCCCCGCAGCTGTTCAGGCAACACCCGTCAGAGGCACCCAACAACGCCGTCAAAACTCACGGAGGCCAGAGGAATGGAGGACGGCGCAAGACAGACCAATATGCTTTTACTGCCACAGAGTAGGGCATGTTATAAAACACTGCAGAACCCGCCAAAATGCTCAACGCCCAGTCCCCTGCTATCAACCCCGACAGAGGCAAACCTACACACCGATATATGACGCGCCGGCGTACCAACAAAACGTACGCCCGAGCTACGCACAAGCCCGGCGCAGCAGATCCATTTCCCCGGCAAATGGCCGACGATTTCCAACCCCATACAGGCAACAGCAGAGCCAACAGAACACATACGATCGCCCAGCCGCAACGACCACCCGTAGTCAGTCCCCCATCACACAGGGAACCTAATTGAAGCGACAACTGATGACGGCAGATTTGTCGCTAACGCTATTACCGAACTAACGCACAACATTATCAACCTGCAATTCGACGAGAAACCTGTCCAAGCATTGATTGATTCAGGCGCAACTGTTAGTTTAATTTCCGATGCCTATAGGAAACAAAGAAACAAGGTACTTACTAGGAACGATCAGCCATTACTTCGTGGGGTTACAGGAAAGCAACTCTCCGTCCTGGGAAAAACTACAGCAAGACTTCGAATCAGTGAAGCCGTCATTCCATTCGAATTCTTTGTTGTCGAAAACTGTAGTTTTAATGTCATCCTGGGAATGGATTTCTTGCAATTCACGAAAGCAAACCTGGATTGTGGAAAAAGTGTGCTCCAGTTGCAAGAGCCAACAAACTCAGCAGTAACGGACATCCACCATTTGTGCGCTGTTGGAACTACCATCCTTCCTCCCCTGTCGGCTGTTCAAGTTACAACACATTGCGATGCGCTCAGAGATGGATTAATTGTTGTCGAGCCGTTACAGAGACAGTATCTCAATAGTGATTTTCGTATTCCCGCTTCAGTGTGCAATTTGAACGATAACTTGGCGAAAATATGGGTTACCAACTTAACAAAGGCAAACATCACCATAGCTACGCAAACTAAGTTAGCTATAATCCAATTAATCAACCCAGCGTTTGTTGCAGCAATAGCCACGCCCAGTTCCTGCCCAGAGGCGCTACCCAACGATACACTGCGTCCAACCAGCGATGACGTTCAGTTAAAGACATTATTAGATCAGAAACTGCAGACAGAGCAACGCCAGCAATTATTACAGCTTTTACGAAAACATAGAACCATATTTGATCAGCCTAACCCAGACGAAATTCCACAGAATTCACCGAAGCATCGAATTGATACTGCAGACAACAAGCCGATTAAACAAAAGGCCTACCGAATATCAAACAAGGAGAGGAAAATAATCCAGGATGAAGTGACAAAGATGATTGACAAGAAAGTAATTCAGCAGTCGAATAGCCCATGGAGTTCCCCCGTTGTTTTAGTCAGGAAAAAGGATGGATCTTGGCGATTTTGCGTTGATTATAGGAAGCTGAATGCCATTACTAAGAAAGATGTTTACCCTTTGCCGAAGATTGACTCAATTTTGGACTCATGTGCGCACTCGCGGTATTTCTCGACGGTTGATCTTCGAACAGGATACTGGCAGATCCGAGTTGACGAGAGAGACAGAGAGAAAACTGCATTTGTCACTCCAGACGGATTATATGAATTCAACGTGATGCCATTTGGACTTTGTAACGCTCCCGCCACATTTGAGAGGCTAGTGGATAACACACTCCGTGGATTGAAGTGGTCGATTTGTCTCTGCTACTTAGACGATATTGTCATCTACTCACGTGATTTCGAAGAGCACCTGCGACGACTGGACACCGTATTGGGATGCCTTAACGCCGCTCACCTGAAGTTAAACCCCAAGAAGTGTACTTTCGCCGCCAGAGAAGTCACTGTGCTAGGGCATATCATCAGCCAGGAAGGAATTCGCCCTAATCCAGACAACGTCGCCACAGTCAGGAACTTCCCGCCACCCACCAATCAGAAGCAAGTGAGGAGTTTCTACGGTTTGTGCTCTTACTACCGGAGATTCATACCGAACTTTGCCACGATTGCCAGGCCACTCTCAATGCTCATGAGAAAAATGCAACCGTTCACGTGGGGCGAAGAACAACAAGCAGCATTCGATGTATTAAAGGAAGCCCTCGTTACAAAACCAGTCCTAGCTCACTTCGACGAGACAGCGCCAATCCAATTGCACACGGACGCCTCTAATCACGGGATAGGAGCAGTATTAGTCCAGATCATCGATGACAAACAACATGTCATCGCGTATGCAAGCCGAATTCTCAATAAGGCCGAAGCTAATTACGCAACAACTCATAAGGAATGTCTCGCAGTTGTGTGGGCCGTCGCGAAGTTCCGTCCCTACCTGTACGGCAACGAGTTTACAATTGTCACTGATCACCACGCTCTCTGCTGGTTAGTCAACCTGAAAGACCCGACGGGAAGACTTGCGAGATGGTCCCTTAGATTGCAGGAATACCACATGCACATTATTTACAAGTCAGGACTCAAGCATTTGGACGCAGATTGCCTCTCACGCTATCCTGTGCAAGGTGCCGAACAAACAGCGAATTGCGTCACCGCAGTTCAACTCCTGGAAGAGACAGTCGATATCGCGGCAGAACAACGCCGTGATCCTACCCTACTCCGCCGCATAGAGACGTTACAAACTACACATCACGCAGATAAGCATGGATACGAACTGAAAAATGATGTTCTCTACAAAAGAAGCTATGAGCCAACTTCTGACCCACTCTTACTAGTCATTCCCAGCCACCTCCGTCGCACAGTAATCGAGATTTGCCACTGTGAACCGACCGCCGCACATTTGGGCACGGCGAAAACCGTCGCCAGAGTCCGGCAGAAATACTTTTGGCCGGGACAGAGTAAAGCCATTCGCCGATTCGTTTCCCGCTGTATCAGCTGCCAAGCTCGGAAGACACCGTCACAACTGACGCCTGGAAACCTCCAGCCTTTGCCGGTAGCGGAGACACCATTCTACCGGGTAGGCATTGATCTCCTAGGCCGTTTTCCGAACTCCACCGCCGGAAATCGATGGGTTATTGTTGCCATAGATCACTTTACGAAATACGCGGTTACCAAGGCCCTCCCAAATGCCACAGCGGCCGAGGTAGCTAAGTTTTTCGTAGAGGATCTGATGCTCAAACACGGAGCGCCACAAGTTCTCCTGTCCGATCGAGGATCGCAGTTCCTGTCCTCAACAGTCGCCGAGACGCTTCAGTTGTGCCGAACGATTCATCATAAGACCTCAGGCTATCATCCACAGACCAACGGATTGTGTGAGAAGTTGAATCGTACCCTAGCCGATATGATATCCATGTATGTGGACGTGGAACACACAAATTGGGACTCCATTCTCCCTTTTGTGACGTTCGCATACAACACCTCGGTACAACGAAGCACAGGATACTCGCCATTTTACCTGTTGCACGGAAGGAACCCCCGCACGATGTTAGACACCTTGCTGCCAGCCCACATCGAGCCTCAACAGGACTACCCCGCAGTGCTTAAAACATCCCTGGACGAAGCACACCAGTTGGCCAGGATCAACATAAGAGAAGCGCAGGAGACGAACAAACGCCAGTACGACGCCAGTCATCGCCCATTACACTTCCAGCCGGCCGATCTTGTTTGGGTGCATATCCCTACCCGGCGAGTCGGCCTGGCCGAGAAGTTGCTGCATTCCTGGTACGGCCCCTTCAGAGTCATCCGGCAGACGTCACCGGTGACTTACGAGGTTATCGCCGCGCCAGGTTGCTCCATCAACCGCCCGCATCCAGAAGTCGTGCATATTGCCCGCCTCAAGGCATACCACAGCCCCGACGATCCACAGCTACAGACGGCAGACCCAGTTCCTTTACCGACGGGAGATAACCCACCACCTGATCCTGATGGTATCACTCTACGATCAGGTAGAATCCTACCTTAGTCCCGACTAGTGAACTTGTGTGAATTCCAGTGACCACCTAACAATCAGTGAATTTGTGTGAATTTCCGTGAACACCTGATGATCAGTGAACTATAGGACTATTTGTGACTATTAACTGAACATTCTAGGATTATTTGTGCCCATAAGGATTACTGTGAAATTTGGATATAACTGAACTTTGACGAACAATAGAGACAAAACTTTTTTTTGAGAATTTTTTTTTTTCTCTCTCAGTGTTTTATTCAATGGATACGACGCTACAGCTCATTATTTACGACGCTACAGCTGATTGGATACAATGTTACTTTGTTCTTATGTAAATATGTATATGTAAATAAATTTTAGCTTTTCCTTATTTTTTTAACTGAGCTCAGTATATTAGTGTATATATTTTTTTTTCTTTTTTATGGCCATATCTTGTTTTTATTTTTCGGGGACGAAAAATCTGGGAAGGGAGATTATTGTAGTGATTTTTATCTTTATTTGTATACTTGTATCATAATTTTTAT
>JAFIDM010000003.1:42321493-42348006 GCA_023159025.1 Thereuonema tuberculata | reverse complement strand
CTTATTTACTCCCACTACGATTTTACCAGCTATAAACACACCACAATACTTCAATCTCCTCTTTTAATTAAGTCATTAATTAATTCGCGATCTGTTATGATTAAAGTTAAACCCGATTTCAAAAATTTAAGCAAATAATTCATATTTTTGTTTTTTAGAAAATGTAATTTTATACTTATAGACTTGACCAAATGACGCGGCGGATGGCGAGCAATATGCGGCTGTTGACACCAATAATCAGTATATGTACATCAGTATATGTGTGTGTGTGTGTGTATTTTGTGATTACTAAAAATAATAGAAATGAATAGTTTTAAAACAACATTTATGAATAAATATTGTTACGTACCTGTATTCTTAATATTTATAAAAAGGTTTAATAAAATATGCATACAACAATAAAAACATGTGTCTAATTTTTGTTCATGTCTTGCGGCTCTGAAACGTATACAAGTGAGCACATTAAACAAGTTTGGCCACACATGGCATTCATCAACGTCATTATTAATCACTTAGTAATAGTTTGCAGAAAGGCGTTTAATGATACAGATTGAGAAAACTAACATGTTCTTTAAAATAATATTCCTTTTAGATTTCGTCTGTTAAAAAAAAGAAAAAAAATGTTAAACACTCTATAGAATGTCTAATATTTTTAAATTAGAGAAATTTGATGAAAGACACATCTACACATTTTCCATACATAAACTAACAGATCAACAATGAAACTTATTGTTTTCAGGGTTTGACAACTTCGTATTAGATAAGTTAAGAATTAATCGTGTAATTTTATGAACTCAAAGAGTACAAAAATCTTTCGTAAAGAGGACATTTTAAGAACTGGAATGTTACTATCTTATATCTCTCTCTTTTTTTTTTAGCCAGCATAAAAAAGAAAAGTGAGTCTCATTAGATCACTCTGTCTGTCTCTGTGTATGTGGTGGTGTTTATGTATATCATCTTCTAGTAACTTCTGAACTACTAGATGGATCTTTTTAAAACTTAGTATGCGTACTTAAGAACTAGATAGGATCTTAAATTTTAATATTTGAGACCTTTTTCCCAAGTGGCTCGAGAACTTGCGGGGGAAAGAGAAAAAAAATTCCCGTAGTAAAGCATTGGAAAGTAAGCAACTGATTTCTATTTCATTGTCGTGATCAATTACTGTTAATTCTTTTAGCTACTCCATTAATTTGCGCATGATTTGATAGGTTAAAATTAACTATTTACGTCCGTCGCTTCGCTCCAGAAGCCTCGTATATGTATCGGGATTGAAAATAGCAAATTACATCATATAAACTAAAGACGAAAACTTAAAACTACAACTAACAACAAATTAATGCCTAAATTCTACAACACACATGCAATACAATATTGAAATTCATTTGTAACAGTCGGAAATTTGCTCAATTGGTTGACGACGCAACAATACTCTTGTTGCCTGGCAACACACGTGCGAAATTCAGTTGTTGCGGACGTACGCATACACACACACACACACACACACACACACACACACACACTTACGTAGTTTTTTTTGTTTTAGGATCTGAATAGGAAGCCTTCTAATCCTGCTTTGTCCGTCCGTCTGTGGACAAGTATCATTAAAATCTCATTAAATTATCATTAAGCACAACAATCGCAACAATTGCGCCTTTTACATTCGCAACAATCACATGCATAATACAGCTCAGCAACAATCACAATAATCGCAACAATTGCGCCTTTTGCATTCGCAGCAATCACATTTATAATAATAAGGAAATTAAGGCAATAATTCAAAATAAATTAATCAGAAGCCGTTGCGAAGCATAGTGATTGGTTTACTAATCGCTATCCCTATCTTGTTTTTTTTTTTTTTATGAATAAAGATACAACTTAAAAAAATAACTCGGACGCAATTCTTTTTTCAGAAAATGGAAGCTTTGAACTGTTTTTATTTAGCAGATATTACAATTTGGAAATAAATATAGCTCTTCATTTTTGTTGTTTCCACGACTTTAAAACATAAACAAATAAATAACATTTTAAGGAAAGTTGACTTAAAGTTCTTACGAAATGTTTTTTTATTATTACATTATAATTAGATAAGTTTCCTTTGATTTTTGCTTTTGTTGAACCAAGGAAAATCCTATTCCCATTTAGCGAGTGGTAGCAAAAAATGATTTGAAGAAAGGAAGTGCCTTTTAAATGTGAAGAGAACCAGAAATATGAGCCTCATGTTTGTTTTTATTTTTTTTAAAGTTTTTTTTAGGTACGTTTATGTACATGGAAATATCCGATTTTTAAATAGGAATTCATCTGCAAGGGAAGTTCTGTATCGAAGGCCTTCACGAATTCCGTCCTCCCATGAAGTGGAACCTTCGCTGAATTCGAAATTCCCTTTTGGAAAGAGACCACCGCTTGCCGTGGAACCGGTTCCGTTGAAAAGAATTCTGCTTAAATGAATCTGAAATTACGGCCAGCAAAAGACTATGTTCGGCCAGACCCCACTAACATTCTGCTGGTGCTGCGACTACAAGACAGAAAAAAAAAATCCTTTCTTTTATGTAGAAGTTCGGAAACTCATCACGATCGTATCCTGCTTTAAAATACTTATGTTTGTACAATATTAAATAAAAAGTATCGAATGTAAGTAACCACTCAATTCTCGTTAGCAAGTATTACAAATACTAATAAACAAGTATTAAAATATTTGTAATATTTTTTCTTAATTACTTACAATACACATTCATCATTAAAAAACTTGTAATTATTTACATTATTAGAATAACGTAATTTAATGACTTTTTTATTCTCGTCGATTTCATTTATATCGTCAAGTGAAACACGTTAACATCTTTTCAGGTGCTATCCATAAAAGTAAGCAACATGTATCACTGAAACAGCAAACTTGGACTTTTTTCCTACCAGATCACGACTCATTCTAGAATGCGTTTACAAGATGTGAACGAGATCAACTGTTGTCTATCAGAGTGGTTTGACTTCCATAGACATTAATAAACAGATAAACTTCCAAACTAAGGCATATTCATTTCGAAAATAAACAAACCTTCTTTGAAAAATAACATGATTTTTGGTTGTTTAAAAATTTGTCGTTTCAAACGAACTTGTTCAAACAAAGTCTAAAAAAAAATGCAGAAATTCAAATGATTTCAACTTTAAAATCTATTCTTTTCAAACAATTGTCGTGTATTGTTTACGTTACTTCACAATCTATTATTACGTTGTTAAGTATTATATTATATTTTATTGTGTCATGTTGTTTTTAGGCTTCTTATATCCCATATCAGACGCCTTATATCCCCGCTTTTGTCTATCAGCTCAGCAACAATCACATTTATAATAATAAGGAAATTAAAGCAATATCAATTATATTGTCTTACACTTATCAGAAGACGTTGCGAAGCATTGTGATTGATTTCTAATCACTATCCCTAACTTGTTTTATATTTTGAATTTTACGAAAACGTAGGAATAAGTTTATTTATATTTCAACTTATTTTACCTGAAGAAGATTAGAAACTTTTTTCACCCAATCGAAATATTGCATTAAATAAAGAAGAAGTGATTAAAGAAGACATTATGTGTTGATTCAAACTTTGCACTTTTGTAAAATTCCAAGTAAACAGAATGAGTTGTCCAAATATGACTTACACATCCATTTATTTAATACAAATTAATTTCGATTTCTTAGGAGCCTGATTCTAGGAAAGCCATTAAGAAGGATTAAAATATAATCCTACAGAAGGATATAATATAATCCTATAATATATACAGAAGGTTTTCTTCTGTACAACTGTTTACATCTCGATCTAGAATATTTTAAATAAAGCGTAAAATTGTATACGTTTGTGTCTTTATTTTTTTTTTAAATATCAAAAGCAAAAAACTGTCAGCATTGAAAAAGCTTCTTTCTTCATTCAACCATTTTTTTTTTGGAGAACAGATTAGTGATTGTGTGTTAATCTGGCTTTAAGCCAATCACCGTTCCTCAGTAGCTTTTGTCTATAACTCTCATTGAATCTTTAAGGAAGGATAAAAGATCTTTTGAGGATTCAGTGAATGTTTGGGTTCCTTCTGTCTTTTCACTTATTCCTCTCTTAAAGACTTCCAAGCGTCTCCTTCTTCCTTTTTTAAAGTCTTTAGAAACTTGAAATCTTTAGAAATTCGAAGCGTGCTCTTTTAAAACCAGCGGCTGTTTTAAATTCAAGTTTCGTTTGAACTGTTCAACATTTTTGAATACTCAGTTTTGGTAAACAGATCTCAACTGCATCAAGGCCGTGTGATTCAACAGCTTTTGTGAGTGTTAAGAGTTGTAGGCGTACTTTTAATTACTGAAATAAAAGCATTGCGATACAGAGTAACACTAGACTAATAAAAAATGTTAATTATTATGAAAACTAACGGAGGAATTCTGGGAGAACGCTGTTATTTAAACAGGAAATTCAAGAACTTTAAGGCTACTTTAAGAATGTAGCTGTTGTAATCCTTTGTCTTCTCCATTAATCAATTTTCAAGAAATGGAAGACTTTCAAGATAAGATGTTCGTATTCTGAAGAATTGATAATTTCCAAGTAAAAAGGTGTTCTTTTACCTTTCTAATGTTTTCACAACTGGTTATTTTTCGCAGTTGTCCATCCAGTTTTACAGTAAACACAAAAGTAAGCGACTCCGTACATTTGTAATATATCGAATGTGGCAATGATATTGATTGCCGCGCAAAACTAATTTATTCAAGCATTTGTAAATCAAAAGGGAACGTGCAATTTCAAGCGATCGCCACATTGAGTTCATTTAGTATGCCTTGAACTAAATGCACAATTCAGGCGATTCTGAATGTATGGCAATAGGCGCCTTGAACCGGAAGTGATCACATTCGGTCGAGGATATCATATTCGTTCTCAGAGTAGTCGATTCAGTACATACAGACATCAAATTTTCCCCGAGTAGCACGATTCTCCTGACCTGGTCAATGATCATCTGAAACCGGAAGTGGTCTAGTTCGGAAGTCGGAATTTTTTTTCACAAAAATCTCCAGGCCATGGGAGGATCCAACGAAATTTGACTCATGGGGATCCGAGTCATGGTGGGACACGAGAAAGCTAATACTTGTCATTATCTGTCGCTAAAAATGAAAGCGAAAACAAATCCGCAACGTTTTCAAGAAAGTAGCTTCCAAGTTCTCTCACGAACTTCATGTTTTTTTCTGAGAAAAATAAAAAGAGACAATGACAGTTTCTTGCAAATCTCTACCACAAAACAAAAAGAGTTTTTGTAGGTAAATTCGCATTTAGATGAAACCAAATAATCTTCCTAGAAACAGTTGTAATCTGGCGATAGATCTGCGAATCAATAATGTGGGATATTATTAAACCGCCATTTTGATAAGTGAATAACAATGAAAATTCACAAAATAAACGAAAAATGATTGCAGCCTTAGTGACTTGAAGATCGAAACTTCAAGACAATTAAATAAGACTTGAACTTCAAAGTCGATATCTTTCGGGAAATACATAATAACAAGTGATTTATTGTTTTTCTCATTGAATTTTGTTGGAATTATTGTTTCCACGTAATTATGTTTAGCGTTCGTGTTTCAGAGTTTATTCAGAGAAATTTACAACCAGAGGGCGTAGACGCAGCTGGCATTAGATTCGGTTTTTCACGTGGCATTGTTTGGTACTTCCACAAATCAACAATTAATAATGCAGGAAAGAGGGTGCTTGTAATACGAGTGGAACATTCGATTCAAGTGACGGAGAAATGATAACAAACAGCACAATTTCATTAAATGCGAACTGCTGCTTAATAATAATTCCACTTTCTCCCATAAGTGGTTTAATTACTGGGCAACTGCAATTCTGCCTTTTGCAGTGATTATGCAACAAGGATTTCGCTCTCATAAACCATTTCATTATTAGTGGTGCTAAGTGGAAACAAGATGTTGTTGTTTACATTTCGCCGGGTTTTGTACAAACACAGCGTTCACAAAACTATTTCAAAATTCTCTTTTAAGAGATTGTTATCTCTATGGCGAAATCAGGCTTATTCTTTAAGGATTTCAAAAACAGAGGTAGCAATTTCAGACAGTCTAGAGATTCTGTTCATTGCTATTTCCTTAAAGCCTCTTTCCGCCAAAGTAAAACACCTTCTTTTTTAACCTACGTCCTAGGAAAGTAAGACTCAGTCAGTCTGTGCGTGTGTCTCCACCTGATAACTTTTGAACCGTTGGATGGATCTTCTTGAAACATAGTATGCCTATTCAAGGACTAGAGAAGACTCAACTTTATATTGGAAATATTTTCCAGAACTGGATCCTTCTCGAGAAATCAGTGCGAGAAGGCGACAAAAAGTCCAATTGAAAATGTTGAGATCCTTTGATCTGAAAATTAGAATTACTTCTTGCAATGCTTAAAAATTCAGCGTAAACGGATTTAGTTACGTTTAACTATAACATTAAACAGTTCAAATGTCTTCTTCTTCTGGAATTCTCTTCCTCTCTTGGAATCTGTTTTCTCAAATAAGAAATAGTTACATTAACTTTACCTTTTGTCTTCATTAACTTTTAAAGATAGTTAATTTAAAAATCAAATCAAAAAAATTTGTGAACAAAAATCAAAATACATTACAAACACTTATGAAACCTATATTGTGGAATAATAAAAACAGATAAATTGTCATTATAATTAAGTCATTAAGGAGTTCTATTTCATTGTCACTGATAAAAGATGTTATAAGTATTTGTTTTGTTTTTGTTTACAAATTTATTAATTTGATAAGTTATTGATTCACTTTTTAAACTATGATATATTTTTTTTCTTTTGTCGTAACCGAATGAAGGTTTTGTCTTGTTCCCTAATTTTCAATGGAACCGTCCGATATCATATATTCTACTAGATTTTAGACCTTATATTCTGAAGCTTGTTGTATTCTGATCACTTCACAAAGAAATGAAGATCATTTCGAAAGTACTCGTGAATTTTAATTGTACATAAATTTTATTTTTAATTGTGATGTGTGTTGGCCTAAAATTCTGCACTAATATTACAAAAGACCATCACACATAAAACAACAATCAAGCCAACATTAAGAGAAGTCAACAAAGTATACTAGTTTATCCAAATACTTAGGGAAGATATTTTTTTCCGCTAAGAACTAAAAAAAAAACCCTACACAAGGACTTACATACTAAAAAACAACAACAACAGAATAGCAAAGTAAACATTTACAAGGTTATTGTTGTCTACTGAAATCTAATGCTGTACGTACTGGTAAGAATTCTTTAAAAAATGTGAGTTCCACTCGTGCAAACACTGAAATTACTGTTGGAGGAAAAAAAAATTAAGAAGAAATTGCTTTTAGACAACATAGAACAAAACGTGACCGAAGAGAAACCAACTTCTGGGCTTTGTTATATAGATTGTCTCGAAAAAAACCTTTAACTAAATAAACCACAATAAAAATCTCAAGATTCTAAGAGCTTTTTTTTTTTTAGGATTACTTAAAAAATATGTCTTTAATAATGTAACTGTTAGAATCGAGAAGTTTTGTTTATTATTAACAAACAAACAAAAAATTGCAAATTGTAAACATTTAGACCTATTGGAAAAATGTTCCATTTAAAATATCCTCAAATCAGTATTAAACCACTAAAATTGGAGCAAATTTGGGCTCCTTTTTCTTATAGCATAGGTGTAATGATTTGTATTTTTTTTTTGCAAGTAAAAAAAGTAGTCTAAATCTTTTAAGATTTAAAAAATCTTAAAGCTCTTGGAATTGTTGGATATTTTTTCTGCTAAATCGTATGTTCTAGACAGTAGATCAAATCGAAAGCGAATTTTCGTTAAACGCGGTAACCTGAGTTCAACGTTTACTTTACTTATTAAGCGATTAGAGGGTTGGGCAGCCAGGAGGTAAGACTCTTGCAATCAGCAGTAGGAAGAAGATGAGGTCAAAGTGCAAGTTCAATGTTCTCTCACCTCAGTCAGTTTACATATCACAAAAGGCGAATAAAGTTGCCTGGCCCCGTCTGGAAAAGAAACACACATGGAAAAAAATTCAGTAACCTCCTCAGGAAATTTAAGTCTGGTCTTCAAATCCTTAGATAATGCTTTTATATAAGAGCTAATAATAATAATAATAATTATCGTGTTCTACCCATCGTTCTGTCTGCCACTGGTCTGGTGCCTCACACATTGCACCACAGTCTCAGGACACTAGGACTTCACAAAATCACTTATGCACAACTGCAGAAGGCTGTGGTACTCAACACAATACGCATAGTTAGGAAATTTATGAACACAACCACACATCCCTAATCATTCTCGCACACGTCTTTACACTTGGCAATATGTGCGTTGGTCCTTGACCCGCCATACTGATTTTGCTGGGGAAACCCAAGGTTTGAAATATACAAACATAATAATAATAATAATGAAGATAATTTTAGCTATGAGTTAGTTGGGAAACTTAACGTGTGCCGTAATTCAGAAATTCATAAAATAGAGCAAAATATATACATATCTAAAATTAAAGATATTTACAATTAAAAATACTTAACTTGGTTCTGCCCCCTACGGGGACTTTTATAAGACCTTCCATAAGGGTCTGATGAAAGCCTCCGTAGGGGGCAAAACTAGTTATGTGTTTTCAATAGTTAATATCTTTAAATTTAGATGTGTATTTCTTGCTCCATTTTAGCAAGTATTATATATCAGTGTTCATGTTGCACATTATACAGGGTGGACCAATTAAATTGTTACAGCTAAATATTTCCGAAACGGTACGTGATAGAAAACAAATGTTTCAAGCAACTCCATTTATTTTCGAGGGGGACAGTTGATGGTGTTAGTTTTAATTGGAACAGTTCATTGCTGACGCGGGGGTGGACGGTAACTTCACAATTTTCAATGGAAAGGGTGGTGAAGTAATATATCATTGGAAAGCCTATAAAAATTCATGTTGAATGGCAATGTGGTTTTTGAAATTCCGACAAGTAGATCATGAGATATAGCTAATTGAAAGTCCAGAATGTTGTAATGAAAGACGTAATTGACAAATGGTGGACTCGTGGAATCAGACGAATATTACTACCTTCTCTGCAACAATAGCACTATTCCGCGTGCTGGAATGAAAAGTGCGTCCGCATTGTTGCGTCGTGCAGTGGCAGTGACAGAACAGTCCTTGCAATCGATGTGTTAACAACATAGAACGTCATACTGTGGACGAGAAAATTGAAATGATCTTCCTGTACGGGGAAGCGAGACGCAATTTACAACAGGCAAGGAATCTGTACGCCGAAAAGTTTCCCAACAGAAGAACCCCTTCCAAGATGTCGTTTTCTCGAATTATAAAGCAGTTTTCCGAAGACGGTAGTGTACAGCCAAAGAAACATGCTCGCAAAAGAACAGCCACTACCGAAGATCACGAAATTGTGGTGTTGGCTGCAGTGCATAACGATCCCCATGTGAGTAGTCGAACATTGGCTGACGATGCGGGGATGTCAAAAAGTAGTATTTTACGAATATTGAAACGATATCACTTTCACCCATATCATATCTCATTACATCAAGCACTACATGGGAATGATTTCATGCACAGGATGACATTCTGTCGATGGGCTCAGGACAAACTGCAACATAATAACAACTTTTTCCTGACTGTACTATTTTCAGATGAATCGTCTTTCTCCAATTACGGCGAAGTCAATCGACATAACATGCATTATTGGGCTGTCGAAAATCCGCATTGGTTGCGGGAAGTGGAGCATCAACGCCGTTGGTCTGTGAATGTATGGTGTGGCATTTTGGCTGATAGGATAATTGGACCTTATTTTTTTGATGACCATTTAACAGGACGAATGTACACACAGTTTTTGGTTGAGGAGTTACCCTTACTATTGGAAGACGTGCCATTACAGGAACGACGGACAATGTGGTTTCAGCATGATGGCTGCCCTGCGCATTATGCCCGTACGACTCGTGAAGTGTTGAATCAACAGTATCATGGCCGTTGGATAGGGCATGGAGGCTCAATACATTGGCCTGCGCGATCTCCAGACCTTACATTGGCAGATATTTTTTTGTGGGGTTACCTCAAACAGAAAGTTTATATTGATAAACCAACGACTCCAGACAATATGAAGAAGCGGATACGCAATGCCTGTGCAAATATTGATAGCACTATGCTTTTACGTACTCAGCAATCGTTTCTGCCAAGGCTTGCAAAGTGCATTGAAGTAGACGGACATCACTTTGAGCATTTATTACGATAACCTTCATGTGGTTTTTGGATGTTTGAAGATAAATGTAGTTTGTAGACGTATGATTACTGATTGTCGTCCTCTGTATTACTGTTGTTACTGTTCAAACCTCTCTGCAAGGTTACAATAAAGTACATAGTTGTTGATATGACAGTTGTTTATTTCGTTGCAAAGTACATCACCAACCACTGACACTGCCAATGTTACATTTATGATAGGTGACATGACCGTTCCATCATCCTGTGTAACGTTCCCTCCCTGTCCCCACCAGTAACAGACACACCACAATCACTGTGTTGTCCCATTTCACGTGTAATACCTGTTGCTGGACACCTGTTCATCAAACACTGCTCCTACAGACATGTACAGTATGTCACCACAGCAACATGTACATGGTCCACCCATCCATGGATAATTACGAGTATCGTTAAATTACAACCGACGTCACGTCGCCCTATCCACCATTCTGGAATTTCAATTGACAATATCTCATGTTCTATTTGTCGGAATTTCAAACACCAAATTGCCATTCAACATGAATTTTTATAGGCTTTCCAATGATATATTACTTCACCACCCTTTCCATTGAAAATTGTGAAGTTACCGTCCACCCCCGCGTCAGCAATGAACTGTTCCAATTAAAACTAACACCATCAACTGTCCCCCTCGAAAATAAATGGAGTTGCTTGAAACATTTGTTTTCTATCACGTACCGTTTCGGAAATATTTAGCTGTAACAATTTAATTGGTCCACCCTGTATATCTATCTCATTGTTAACCATCTAATAAGGCTTTTAGGAGATTCGCCAGATAACAATAACACCAGTTACAATCTAACGAAGGTTTATTTCATTTTTAATATTTCTTTTATATTTCTGTTAAAAGAAGAAACACACTATCTCTCCATGTAAATATCTTCCATATTTTACCTTATTTTTGCGATTTGTTTTTTTGGGAGATGGGGTGGAGAATTTTATCTTTTCATTTACTTACTCTTTATAACCTAATGGCAAGTTCAGTTTAGCAATGAGCCCTCATTTAAATTTTGCCAATCTCCTTAAAGCTTGAAAAAGCTCTATAAACATTATTAATTGGAATAAACCAAACTTACAGTTAGCACATCTTTAATCCTGTGGTTCTGAGTAAAATCTTTCTGAAAATTTATCTTTGCCATTTCTCTTTGCAATTTCGATCTGTCCATCTTAATAAAATAAAACAAAAAACATTTCTTCCCCTCTTTCGTCTTCTTCCTCCTCTCTCCATCCGTTTCCATTTGTACTGTTCATCCATTTCCATTGCTTTCACTGACTTCCAGAGGCCGCTGAAGCCTAGAAAACAAAGCAGGCTTTCATATGAGTACTTCCTTCGTTTCACTCCAAGAAAACATAAACATTTCTGCTACAGTATTAAGTTATTGCTATTTAGAATTTGATTGATCGTTGAATTCTGTGACAGAACGAAAAACTCATCAATTGTAACCAACTGAATAATTATTACAACTTATAAAAAAAAAGTGGATTAGATTGTATCTATTTCCGTATCCGTGGACAGAAGTTGGTCAGCAGAGAAGATAGAAGTTGATATTAAAAATGAAAGAAAGGAAGGCATTGATAGTAAGTTTATCGTAATTAATTAGAGCATTGAAAAGTGTCTATTTATAAGCCCTTGTAGCAAGAGATGGCGATTACGAGATTTAAGATTTAAAGTAGATAATACGTTCTAAAAATGCTTGATTAAAATATCTCTATTCAGAACCATTTGCACCGAGAGCAGCGAACGAAACAGAGAAGGATCTTTACTAGGAATACTTCCAGAAACACGGGGAAGTTGTTTTGGAAATAAAAAAAAAAAAATTCATTTGCCAGTTATACAATCATATTTTTCCATTTAACAGTCAGTTTTAAGCATTATACTTTCCCCGGTAGCGGAATTCTTTTTTTTTTCCTTAAATTAAATTTCTATAAATCTCTTCCCGACTTCTGGAATCATACATGGCTGTATTTCTTTTCTGTGCACTGTATAACATACTTTCTTTAGGATCTCCCAATGTCAACTTTTAATTAATCTATTATACAGGGTCTTTCATAAATAATGGTACTTTTTGATAAGAAAGTCGAATGAGAATGGTGCTGAGTACATTAAAATAAGAGGCACGATTGGACAGAGGATGCATTCAAGTTTATTTGATCTCTTACAATGTTCAATATTTCCGCTTTTGTCACCCGACAGATGCCCAATCGATAGTCGAGTTCCTGTCACACTCGATGCACTATGTCTGCATCGAAGCTGTCTATCGGTTATTATATTGAATATAAGGTTTGATTGACAAGGGAATCGCACAAGATTCCGAAAGCTCTCGTTTTTGGTTTTCCGTAATGTATTTTTAAACATTTTTATTATAAAGACTTTAACAAATTATGATGTGTTTGGTGATTTTTTATTCTATTAAATGCAATTTTAACACACGTTAAGCTTTTATTTAATAATTATCTTGAATATCTGTAAGATAACAAATAAAACTTGAATACTTTCCCTGTCCATCCGTGTCTCTTAATTTACTGTACTCTTCACCATTCTCATACGACATCTTATCACGTAGTACCATTATTTCTGATAGACCCTTTTGTAAAATGTCACCTGTTTATGCTTGAACACTGTTAATTGTACAAGATGCTCTTTAACGTTTAAAAGGTTCTTCAAAAATAAAAAAATAACTTGTTCTTTTAACGGATTACCGGTATTTGCCTAGAATTGATAACAAAGTGAAACTTAAAAATAGTTCCTATTTCTTATAATAACCCTACTCTATCAGCCTTCCTTTTAAAGAGTTTTCTGCAAGTTCTGTATAAAGAAAAATAAATACAAACTTGGATTAAAAACGTTAATCAGTTGGAATATAAGGTTTCCAATCTTCATTTAGTATCATCTTCAATGCTTCTTTTTCTGTATTAACAGTGTCGTCAAATCCTCTCAAGAGAAAGAAGAGAAAAGAACAACTGATAAAAAACATACGGAAGTAGAAAAAACAACAACACTATCGGATAAACCCGGTTTCAATTATTGGATCGAGAACTCTAACGAGCAACGCAAAATTACGAGCGTCTTATCGGCATCCAAACCTTACACAGACACCATGTTTCCACTCCATTGCTGTCATGTGGGAATTAACGGCACCATCTAATAAGTTGTTTGGAATGAGTTTCCACCAAGAAACTTATCAAAAATAACATCGATCGAAAAACACCCACGCGTAAAAACGAACATCTTTGTGGGATAGTTTATTATAGTTTTTACGGCTTTAAGATATTATGATCTTACTTTTTTTACAACAATAACACCATACACTCTTTTCTACCAAGAGAATCATATTTCATTCTACATCTTTGCTAAAAAGAAAATAATTGTTTAGCATCGATAAATTATGGTTTATTTATTATTATGTTATTAAATTTAATAGTTCTATAGAAGCGAATATATGTGAGACAAACCTAAAGTGACAGTATGGAGAACTGAGGAAATACGCATAACATCTGGCGACATATCACAAGAAATTCTTCCTCCACCCTCTGGAACCAATAACAAACAATGTGAAATCTCACTTCACTTTAAGACAAGTGGAAGCCTTAGTTATAATTTATTTTATAAACTAAACAATAATAATAACAATATTATTGCTGCAAAATTTATTTATTTATAAAATTATGTAGATTTTTGTTTCTCTAATGTTTCCTATGTACATATTCAGAATTTATAAACTTATAGATAAATAGACAAATTTATTTATTTATTTACTTATGTTAAATAGTCATAAATATTGCTGTGTAATTTAGGAATTACAATTCTTGGCTTTCTATACTTTACTACGGTATATTTCCAATTAAGTATCTTTTCTTTGATTTTTTTTTCTTTTTAAATTTCTAAAAATCTCTTCTCCGCGTTTGGAAAGTGTTCTTATCATGTGTTTCGTTCTCTCTGCATAATTGGCATTTGGCTTCCAGCTCAAAATATCACTTCAATACTGAAACTATATCGATTCACGTATATGTATGTTTCTGTAACTTCTTCTGTATACATATTCAGAATGCTAACAAAACTCTGTGACCAGTTTACACATCGGTTCCTTTTGCTTTCAGAATGCAATGAAGATTGGATTGTTGAATATTGCCCTGATATGGCTTAGTAATCAGGCTAAGGGCAGTTCTTTCCATCTCCCAGCAATACTCTTC
Source organism: Thereuonema tuberculata (assembly GCA_023159025.1). NCBI lineage: Eukaryota > Metazoa > Arthropoda > Chilopoda > Scutigeromorpha > Scutigeridae > Thereuonema > Thereuonema tuberculata. The sequence continues at coordinate 42,333,519 of JAFIDM010000003.1, read as the reverse complement.
TGAACTGAGGTCTGGAACAGTCGATACAGACATTGAATACGTTATGGAATGCATTAAAACCAAAATACAAAAAAAAGCAAAGTATGAACCACAAAAGTTTTGAAACAAAAGGATAGTTTTACCATAAATTACCAGTTCTCCAAAGATTCTCTCCTCGCAGCCTATATTTACCATTTCTGATCGACCTACAGTACCAGAACATAATGTTAGATCCTGTCTGAAACTATCACAGGGTTGATTTTACGCCATTGCAACCAGTGTTCACTTCCTTAAAGCACCAAAAGAAACAAACAGCACCAAAAGACTTTCATTTAATTAAGAAAAATTTAAAAAATTTTCCAGTTAATTTAAATTTGAGGTTTTCTGTTCTACCCGTACAAGGACAAGACTTTTCTAACCATTTAACTATTTCAATTGCTCTAAAACTTAAAACTAGAAATGAGAAACAATTTTACAATTTTTTTTTTAAATAAATTATAAATTTTAATTCCGTTCGTGCGAATTTAACAAAAGAAATCCAATTAATGTTTCGCTTGTTTTTTTATTTTGAATAACAACTTGTTTATAAATTATGATTTCCTAATTAAATTCTTTTCATAAATTTAACAAAAGAAATAATCGTTTAAAAATAGAATGAAAGCTTTTTAATAAATTGAAAACAAAAAAAGGAATTACTTTAAAATGTAGATAATAACATTTTCTAATGCAATTAACGATTTTAACTAAACAATTTCATATAATTTATTTAATTCATTCAATTTTGTTGTCTTTAAAATAGTTTAAAATATTATACTGGTTCTGTAGTTAAATAATGCCTTCTGTTATTTAATTGTTCATAAAAATTTAAAATAGAAAATAGCCCACTTTTTATAGTTTATATATTAAACATTTATAATAATCTATAAAAAAAGTGGGCTACGTAGAAAGACAGGATAGCGTTGGATTGACAAGAGGAACTTCCCAAGAATGATAATCAATTAAATTTATTTAAATAATTAGGTTAAAAAGTCATTGTTTTAATAAATGCGTTACTGAAATTCATTAATCAACAATTAAAATAATAAATAAATTGCTTGAAATACAATAAAGTTTATATAGGTTATCTCAAATAGAAATATGAATAAGTTTTGTTTGTTACTGTAGGTTGTAGTAGTGGTAGCACAGATTAACTGCTATTTAAGTGCTATTAGCCAATCTATATTTTTCTATCTGATTTTTATACTTCATTTATCCTTTCGCGCTCTTTCATTACCGCAAGTTTATAAACATATTTTTTTTTAATCATTAAACAAGCAACTATGTGTTTTCTATCTGTTTTCTAATTTGTACGAAAGGAAAAAAAAAGAATAAAATCTTTGAATTTGCCATAATACAATTAAAAGATGTTGTTATTATATAACAACTGAAAGTCTTTTAATATGTAATAATGAGCAGTAATGTAACAATGCTCTTCGTGGAAGGCCCTATTTACAAAGTAAAGGATAGATGAAATTTTTAGATTAGCTACACAATTCATAAAGAAATAAAAGCTTGAAGAATAAATAATGTATCTTCTATAAACTATAAAGTATCCTATGGGTGTTTCCAAACTATTTGCATTTATATGGTAACTCTTATTCACAGATTCAATTGCGGTCGATGATCCGGGATTTTTCCACTGCTATTTGTCCTCCAGACGGACCTTAGGGTTAACCCAGCCCTCTGTCAAATGTTTTACTGTTTTTTTTTTTTTATTTGGAAGTTAAAGGCAGCCGGGCATCTGACTGACCATCCGACCTCAACTAGACCCGTTTGTCGAGAATCGCTGGTAGCCTAAATCTTCTGCGCACCCAAGGATCTCCATGGCCTGCTGCGATACAGATTTTCTTTTCTTTCTTTTTTTTAATGTAACTCTATAATTAAATTGGGGTATTTATCTTACTTTAACAAAGGAAAAGAAAAGTTAGAATGAAAACAAAGTTCTTTATAACTGATATTATCGGTTTTCGAGGATATAAGAATCAACTTACAATAATTCGTTACAAACATACTTTAGGATATTTGTACTATTTTTCGAAGCTCAAAAGAGTGCCGGTGACATATTGGTTTATTTACTCATTAATATTCTTAAATGATTGGGAGTAACTCTTTCTGCAATCTAAATGTAGATGATAATAAAAGCAATTGACTCAAATTATAAAATTAAGAGACGTTTCATTGTTTGTGTTTATTGTTAACCCTTCTAAATATAAACCAATTTTAGAAATAAAGGTTTCAGTAAACAAAGATCCATTCATCTTGTTCTGGAGAAAGAGGATATTTATATTTAATATTTTAGCTTAAGTATTTAATTTTCGCCATGATACTAAAGCTTGTTAGTCAGTTGTTAAATACCTTGCCAAGAATACGATCTGGTTTGTTAGAATCAATTAACGGGGGCTACACGAGAACTAATCCAGTTACTACCGTTTCAGCTTTCATCTCTCTGCAAATTACAGATGAGAGAGATAATTAATAAATGTCAGATTAAAAGTAGAGTCTGGCAAAATTACATGTTATTAAATGCAACCTTTCTCGGGTCGAACTTAAATTTCTTTTTTCCCCGGTTTGTAATAAGTCATTTCCTGCTTAATTTTCAAACACAATATAATGTCAAGAACATTGCATTTTATGCGAAGCCATATTGAAGACAATGAACTCTAGATCGAAGGTTTCAAGCTTGAGTTTAATTATTATTATTAACATTATTTACTGTATATACTGTAATTACACTTTATATTGTAGTACACTCAATACTGTACAGTTACATTTTATCGGTTTGTAATTATTAACTCAGTATATATACCGGGTATACAGTGTGTATCAAAACTCTGTACAAATTTTAAAGGGAGATAGGAAACACCAAGATATATATGTCCGTAGGGAGTCTCATACATAAAGTTCTTCATGTAGCTCTAGAGGAAAAACTCGATACATGTTAAATTTTGGTGGCTCTGTACCAATAGCGCCCTCTAGCACCAAAGGTTGTCGTCAGCGGACATACATTCACATATGAAAAAGGTTTGTTTTGCTATTTTCTACCTTCCATAAAATTTGTATAGAGAGTTTTGATACGCGGTATATTTAATATTATATACTAATCAATTTTATGTTTCCCACTTCAATTGTAATTGGCCAACATCACTTGGTTAATACTTCAATTTGTTGTGAGTTTAATCTTTATTTACCTAAACATCTGTTCCTAGGAATTTTTGTTAATTCCTAATCGGACTTAAATAATTTGTTACTGAAACAATAACATTATTATTACTAATATTTTTATTATTATTATCATCCGATATGAAGAGCACATTAAAGAAGTGGCTGATAAAATGTAATTATAAATTTCAGCTATGGTTGCCCATAGATCTTCCAGTTCCGAGTCGCAATTTGATCAAGGATTGTCACACAATTCATCCTTTGGCATGTCCTGGTGAAATCTATAGCCATATTAGTGATTCTGACACTCCATTTTAAATCAAGACTTTTCTCTCGGGATAGAAAATGTGTTGGCAGGAAATAGATCGGTGCCTTGGCTCAGGGAATAGTGTGAGGGTTCTCTTCAGATAATATCAGTGCAACAGATGGGTCTCTTACATTGTTTGCACTTCAAGCCGAACACAAGGTGCAGAGCTACTCCAGCGAGCCTTACAACTAAAGGAGAGGTTTCGTACTATTTGTTATAAACATACAAATTTCAATCAAGATAGCATTCAGTTTTAGATAGTAGCTTCATGGATAACCTCTACTATTACTGAATATATTTTGGAAATCTGCTTCTGACATTCGCTATTTATAAATTCGATAGGTTCTTGTTAACAGGATTTTGGGAAAATTATTGAGATTAACAAGATACTTAAATGTTCACTTACACGAAATTACACTTACACTTTCTGAATTAAATGGTACTGTTTTGTTGGATTCTTAATGATTCATTCGTTGGATTTGTCTTTAGGAAGAAGCATTGGGTAACAGGGCAAAAAAGTAAATTTTAATCAACTGATTTTATTTTTCAATTTCAATCAATCAGTTTTGTTAAAACGAAATTATTTTTAACAGTTTAAAAGACAAAAATAAATTATAATAATTAAAACTACTTAAAAATATTTAGAAACTAAATAATAAGAAGTTTCGATGTGAAATTATTTTTAAAATCATCACATTTAAAGAAATTTTGATTATGCTTTATGGATTTTAATTCTTAAGACAAAATTCTCAAGAATTATCTTTTAATTCATTTAAGAAATATATTAATTATTCATTAAATTAATATTTTGATTGTGTTTCTGTACATCGGAATATTATAATTTAGTTTGAACATTTAAAAGTAATGCTCATTAATATAATTTAACTTTATGTGGAATTCTGAGAAAAAATATATACTACTACTGTTTATTTTGCCAGAATATATTTAAAGAGAGGCCTCTTCCACTTTCTTGGTTTTTATTCATTTATTTTTTTTTATAGCTCCAAAGGCTTTCACTTGGTTGAACGCTCAGAGCTATCATTGCCGCTCCTCTTGGAATCAATGGAAGGCCTTTTGATGACAAGTCATTGAGTATTTGACAGCTCTTACAGATTGGCCCCAAGGGCTTTCATGAGTCTCATTTATCACACTTTACAACGCCTAAAGTCCATACGTGGACAGAAGTTAGTGTTAGCCAAGAAGAAGAGCTCTTATTAGATGACAGAGGTTATAAAACTTCAGGCTTCAGAAAAGTTAGTGAAGTGAGAAAAATAGAATCAAACAAGTGGAAATTAAAATTGCAAATCTGGGTAAAAGAAAAAAAAAAGGTTTGGCAATTGTTTCTCGCAAATATTTAATAATTACTTTTTATACTGAAGAAAAAAGTTTTTATGTGAGTTCGATAATTCATAGTGAAGAAATAAGTTTCAGCCGACACACAAAAATATATTAAAAAATTATAAATGGCGATAAACAGGGTTATCCTTTGCACAGTGAAACCGGAGGCATTGCCCAGTCCCTCTCCCTACCGACATTATTGCAAATACTGCAAATTGTATAACAATTGATATACGATATAGGAATCTACTTAAATAGGAGAATCTCTTTGGGAATCCTTCATTAAATTGTGGGAAGGGATCGATTTGAGGCATCTTAGATGTCATAGTCCCATTACCATCAACCTCATTCTTCTAGAGCCATTATTTGCAGCCTGGAAAGAAACATATGAATATAATCCGTTCGATATCACAAAATAAGATATATTTGGACTTCTGAAAATCCTCGTGAAAATCAATAATGAAATAGATACTGAATAATTGAAATCTATACTTAGACTTTTAGCTTTACGCTCGATTTAATAAAAAGGTGTAGGATTTTTATTTAAATTGTAATTATTCAAAGGATATATAATTATTACAATTATTACTCAATTTAAAAAGTACTAATTTCTTTAGCATCTTTCTTCGTGCTCTAGATAAACCACTTTAAGTTTCTTAAATAATAGAGATAAAAACCAATTAATCTAATATCCAGATATTGAATCTTGTACAATTACTGCCGAACAGTACGACGCTCTTGAATGAAAATAGTTTTAAGAGTTTTCTTTTAAAAAAAAAAATCCATATAAATTGTCAGAGTCGAGTTGATCAATTCTGTTAAAAAGATAATTAAGCTCCATAATTGAAAGGTAGAGGGTTTAAATGGACCTGTAAATAACTTGGTAACGAATGCTTTACTGAGGAAATAAAATCCGAACGTTTATTTCCAATTTTAACTTCTGATATAGTTTGAAATTGGAGATATTTTGTAAAATTATAAAATGAGCTTCGTAATCCAAAACGTGCAAATCTAAAATTTCAATAATAAATGAAATTCTAATTGTGCCCCTCATCTTTAGTCCAATTATTCTGTATGTCCACGGTGATAGAATGCTGTCAAAACACATCATTTATATGCAAAAGGGGACAACTCATCAAAACTAAAAGCTGAGAAATATTAAAAACTAACCAATTACCTGAAAATAATATCATTAGAATGGTGTTTCCAGCCAAATCTCGACTGGACACCCTTTTGGCTGAATTTACACCATTGATATAGCAAAGACTATACTACATACTACATACAATATACGGATATTGTATATATCTGTATAATAAGCACGAACATTTGTTTGTTTGTCTTGAAACAACTTCGCCATTTCTAAATGGATCTTTACCAAATTTGGCACGGAATTTCGCACGCATCCCAATGTAATACATGGGCAACTAAAGCTCTGATCCGGACTAAGGGGTGTAAAAGGGGGGTGGGTGGCAATCTTTCTTGAAGCGTATCTCCGAAACCGCTTGTGGTGGAAATACGAAATTTGGCATGAGTGTTCTTTGTCAAAATCGAAACCATACATAGTCGACAAATTATTGATATTTCAGTCTAAGGGGGTGTAAACAAGAGGCAAACTTTCTTGAAGGGTACGTTACAAATGAATTTCAATATTGTATTGTATGTGTTCTTTTTTAGAATTTTAAGTTGTAGTGTTTAGTTTACTTGATACAATTTGTTTTACATATGCGAGGCTTCCGGGGCGAAGCGACGAGCAGCCGTCTAGTAACGTATATTAGAGCAGTGCGCATTGACTTAGATTGCATAAAACTATAAAGACATCGTATTCAAGCGATATGTTTAATCTTTTTTAAATACACACTTTTTATTTCAATTCCATACTTCCTAATTCTTCTTATTGATTTGGTATTATTATAAACTCATTTCTAATGAAAACTTATTTTAATCGATAAATAATTCCGTAAGCAGAGGAATGTAATCAGAACCAATGTAAATAAAGTTTAATGCTTTTAGTAAATGAACAAATAAGTCTGTCTTCGTGAAGAGCTAGGATTTTTCCATGGGAAGATGATATCTTCCGTCGTGGCTCCCAGGGGAGCATTCCTTCATGCCCACTGTGAAGATGCCATCAGCCTCTTCCGCCTTTGCAATGTTTGCCGTCGCCTGATCTAAATAAGCGATGATAAAAGACCAAAATCGTTCGCACCAGAGTCAAGAGAGCAGCGCCAACGATCGAAAAATTTACTCTAAACCATTTCTGTTTATTCTTTTAGGCTTTAGCTTTGCTTTTCTTATTTATTCACGATTTCTAAATCACAATATTATTTAAATTGTTTAAAGTCTGAGTTTTATTTAAACCGAAAGCTACGAAAAACAGTTTTATGCCAAAGATGCATTTCTGTACTCATTCCAGCTAGAGTGAGAAAATTCTGAATAATTTTTACTAGGAAACAATATACAAAACACAACTTAGCAGAAATAGTTTCTTGGCGAATACAAATCACAGATATTTCGCTTCTTTAGTTTAATGTCTGTAAGTTCTTGAACGTTATACTGCATGTAGTTTCTGATTGCTTTTAACTTAACGAAGACCTGAACCCTTTGGAACGAACCAGCTGAATTCATCATTATCTCTACGTAGGTAAATAAGCAAGACCTGGTAATTCGCTAAAAAATAATCTTAACTTAATATGAAATATCTTTGAATAGTCTTATTATCAATCTATTTTAATCTGTCTCACTGTAAGATATCTATCAATCTATATTATTTAAGATATTAGGTATTAAGAAGGAGAAATAAGAAGACAAACATGAAACGAAACTGAAATGTAATGAGTACTATTGTCCTTTTTTTCTAACTGTAAATACTTTAGTATGTAATAGCTGTACAGAGCAATAAATTGATTTGGAGGAATCTACGACGTTTGAAATTACAGTAGTCATATAATGTCTGCCAATCTTTATTCCATTTAAAAAATACAAATGAAAATGCAACTGAACGTGACTGAGTTATATGTGAGTATCAAAAATATGCAAAGATGAAAATCCTTCATCTTCTTCTGAGATTAAGAGAAAGTCGAAATTAAAAAGGCGAAATATTGCCATCTAATAATTACTACCAAACTACTCTACAACTTCAAATAACACAAAATATAATAATAAGGAAGTAATATATAGTATGGCCGGAAAGTTCCCGGACCAGCTGTTATGTAGTAATAAATGTAAACGTCATTTGTTTGGACCATATTTTTTTTATGGTCATATTAATGGCGAAACTTACGTTAACATGTTATAAATATGGTTAATCCACAGCTTGAGAATACGGGTATCACGGAACGCGAATGGCTACAGCAGGACGGGGCACCTACTCACTTCGCTCGGGTTTCTTCATGAACATTTTCCAGGATGCTGGAGTGGTCACGGCACTCCAGCATCGCCAGCTCCATTGATAAGGCCACCATGAAGTCCTGACCTCACGACGCCTGACAACTCATTGTGGGGAATCATCAAGGCCTACGTGTCTGAACGTCGTTATGCTACAAATGAAGAATTGCCTTTTGCAGTTGAGGACGCATTTCGAACCAATCACACCGGATATGCTCCAAAAAATATCAAGTAGGAGGTGATGGCGTATGAACTTTTGTGGACAGCATGATGGCGAACACACCGACGCATTGGACACTTAATGGGTAAATATTTTCTTAAAATATGACTACCATTAAAGGAGTACGGGAACTTCCCCACCACACTGTATAATAATGTAAAACAACGAAAGTTTTCTAAGTGATTCGAGAGAAAATCAAGATAAACCAATTTTTATTTTGATTAACGAAAACTGTGAATTTATTATATTTAAGGAAATTCAGCAAGTGTTGTTGTAAAATGAGAATTTTACAGTATTTACTCAAAATATAATATCATTCATAATCAACATGAAATAAGTAACTTATTTTTTGAAGTTACTATAAAAAAATATCAACAATTAACGTAGATGATCGTTTCTCAATCGTTTTCAATGCTAGTTGTTTAGGGTTCATGAATAAAACTTCTGAGCTTAAGTTTAGTCAGATTATCTACATTATTTATCAATAAGCATTTTGGAGGATTGCATTAAAGCACTTTATGTTGTGAGATGAATAAATGAAAATTCCATCCGACGATTAAAGATCACTTATATTGTCTTCCAGTTCTGTTTATCCCTCTGCCCTGTATCCCTCACACGTATAGATCTGCCCTACATATGGCCAGCAAATGTTGTATTGTCGCATTCACGAAACAGAGACAACATCAAAATAAAAAAAAAATAAAAAACCGACGGTCAAGATCATTTGCTAAATGATGCTCGAATTTGCAATGTGACTTATAATCAAGCCTTCCAATAAACAAAATCATTTATGATCCTAGCAATGCATTAATTTTAATTTTCTATCAGTCGTGTATATGAAGGGCAAATCCTCTATCTAAAATAAAATCCGTCGCATTGTTATCCCGTCAATGTTGACGGGCATATATGCTAGTAATAATATAATTATAATTATTACTATAAAAAATAATTGTTTTGTTTGTTTGTTTTTTCAAAATGATTTCTAGTATTTATCGAAAAATGACAAGAAAAATGACACTTCTTTATAAATTTTAAATAAAATAAAATCGTGAAATAATGATACAAGAATGGTTCACTGAATTTGATAACTAATATTTGTAACTAATATTAAGACTGTGTTAAGTCCAATAACTGTGAAAACTTAAACTTCAAAAATTATAATAACGCTATTCTATTGTCCTAGATCTGAACAGTTCTTAAATCAAATAAAAAATTAAAATTATGCTGTAAATTAAAATCATTTTCTGTCTTTCTGATGTGTTTTCTGATGTGATTTTTATTAGTAGAATATTTATGAAATCATTCTCATTTCATTATAGACCAATTTTTTTTTAGGGTCAGAAACGATTACGCTCTTTTAAAAGACAGCCATTTAGGTCCTTTGATAAAGCCTTTATATCATATCTTAGTTTCCAAATGATTTCTCAATCACTGTCTATTCTCTGACAACAATATCGTTGTATTGGACCCGACCTATCGATCTTCGAGGCGTTTCTTGGCATTCCGAACGCTTTTTTCTTAATTTTGTGAACTCATCATTTCTAATAATCATTGTCCATTTTATCTGTCAATTCAGGCAGTCACAAGAATTGGAGAAAAAAATACATTACAATTTAAATTTCTTTACTATATTTTGGAAGAAGAGAAAAAAATATGCATACAAAATATGCATGAAGTTTTAAGTATTTTTCGTGGAAAGTTAATTTCCAAATATCCTATGGTTCACCCAGTATTTTGTCAAATAGGAACCAGGTGAAAGATACGCAATACTCGAACTAACCATTGGATCTTCACTTTGTTCTGAATGTCGAGAATCCCTAGGAGCCTATATCTTCTGTGACCCTTTGATATTTCCTTTCTTGGGATCATTTTAATTTCGAGTCCATGTTCGCTGTCTTTAGCCTTCACTAATAGAGTGAAGGAAATAGTCAATACGGAAGTTCTTTTTTTGGGATTGAAGTGCAGTTTGAGCTCCAGCAATAACAGTTAAAAATAAAAACTACAAACCCAAGAAAGGACTAAAAATAGGTTAAACCAAAAATTAAAGTCAAAGATTTTAAAGGAGACCCATAAAACGGAACTTAATTATAGAACCTACTAGAAGAAATCTTCCCGTTTATCATATTTTCTACTCAAAAATTCTGAAGAAGAAAAGCAAATGCGAAAAGGTTAGTTCATATTCAAACAGGAATAGATAATACCTAAGATTAAAATGTTTAGATTACAATGACGGCGATTTTTCAAACTTTTTTACATGTTTATCACCTCTTTTTCAAAATAAACAGAGATTTCTTATCGCAAAAAGTATCTGGAAGCAGAAAGAAAAATATTACCAAAAATCATCTTTTGTTTTAAAGATATTGGAGATTTTGTTTGTGAATTATGGCTTCAGTAAAGCAAATGTTACTGCTGAGGAATTTCCAAATAAAAACCACACTTTTCTAAACAAGTTATTTTTAACTTGAAAGTTAAAAATGCCAAATTAATTACTGAGTTGTTATATCCCATCCTCTGCCGCATTATTAAACATCTTTAAATCCTAAATTTAACACGTAATTTCTGAAAAGTTAAATATGCAAATCATAATTCGAGTTACAAAAGTTCAATTTTTTTTTTAGATGATTTTCCAACTTGCAACTAAGTCAAAACTAATTTTTAAAATAGAATTAGTTTTATCAATTCTTTTAAAATAGAGAATTGATAGTTGAAGAATCTACAGAAAGGCTTTGAAGTCCAGAGGAGAGCAGAAACAGCAGAAAATGGAAATTGGAAGAGAAAGAATACGTAGAGAAAGAATTGGTTCCCATTGCTAAAGGATTTGATGAACCCTCAAACCGTACAGAGCAGAAATAATCTGAATAAAATTCTCAATACCCCAAAAGATCGAACTAGCAATAGACAAACGTCTTTTATATGAGGCCATTAGAAATTAGATGACCATTAAAAATTCAGTGTGTCTGTGTGTCGGAATGAACGGTCGTTGATTAGTATGATAATAGTATTTTAATATAGAAAGTACATACAAAAGAGCAAACTGAAAAACAGATCATTAATCTGAATTGGTTTTTGCTTCTGAGATCTTTAGAGAAACCTCATTTAACTAGTTACTTCATTGTAATTTGAAATATTAGGCCATCAAGAGATAAAAAGTTAGCTGAAACATATCCTCTTCAATTTAATAAACAACTTGTTTCATTTGTAATGAAAAGATTAAAACTATTTCAACCATCCAAGCAAGTTTCCGAGACTGCCGCTAAGCACTTACATTCTTTCGAAGTAGATTCTTTGGAATGTCGTGGAAGATTCGGAAACAGTGTGGTTTCTTATCATGAGAAGAGGAGAAACTATCTTCTAAGAGTAGATGAACATCCCCTGTCTCTTTAACTTATCAACTTCACTTACGAAAATACTGAATAGTTTAATAAATTAAATCACTGTGCTGAATAAACGTCGATAATTAATTCAGGCGTTTTTTAAGCAACCTGTACACAAAGATGGGGGGGGGGGGTAATTTTAAGAAACTTCTGTCTGTTCATCCTTTATCGTCTTTACAGTTCAAACAATAAATCGTACAAACGTGAGTGTTATTGAAAAGCTTGA
>JAFIDM010000003.1:42296639-42316493 GCA_023159025.1 Thereuonema tuberculata | reverse complement strand
TGGCTAATGAATCATAAAGATGATGGAACGGCCGTCTCAGACTCCATTTCGTTGACAAGCTATTGGCATGAATTTTATTTTGTTTTCATTGGTGCGAAATGAAAAGGTAATTCCCTTTTCTTTAACATTCATATCTGCATGCTAAGCTTTGTTTCTTTTTTTAATTTTTTTTTCATTTTTATTAATTTATTTCTTTATTTATTTTTTATTAAATCATTTATTTATTATTTTTATTAATTCATTTATTTTTATTATTCATTTTTGGTTGAACGGCTGAATTTCCCAAAATATGCGAAATCTCGAGATTTTAAGCTGCATTTCGTAGGTTTTTTTCATGAGGCAGCATGGGATTTCAGGTTTTCCATATTGTCCATTGGTCGGGATTGTTTCGTTCGCTTTTTCGTTGGCTGTGAAACATGCCTTACAGCTGTTTTCAATTGATACCAAGCCCCGGGTTTGTGTCCCTATTGCTTCGGACACCTGCACTGTCTTTTTCTTTTCGCTTGATGATTGTAATTATGGCACAGAAGGTTTGCTTTCACCTTCATATTTCCTCACAGTACATCTATCAGCTCAAGTAAAAAAGCTACGGGGTCAGTAGAGATTTTTCTCACTCTTTCCTTCACCTGTTTATAAAGGAATTGTATAGAATAGAAAAAAAAAAAAATGGAAAGCGCTTTATGCTTTATCAAACGCTACCTGGAAGTGATTTACTGTAGTTGCTGTAATAAACTTACTTATGTGGATTTTTATTACTTATTTATTTATTACTACACAATGTTTATTTTAGTTGTTTTAAATGCAAGTTAATTTTACGTCAGTTAAGCACGCTTAGTAGAATTCAGTTGAGAAAGACTGACTTATATGGCGAAATCGGATCACTTACGTTCGCCTGGAAATCATGACGTCAAACGTAGAAACGGCGTCTCTGAAATGGCGAGTTACTGTCAGTATGTGCGTTACTTTCGAACTTTACACAGCTAAACCGTACAATTTGGAATGTTTTTCATATTTCAAAAGTCAGAGTGGTGAAATATGTATTTCTGAAGCGCCGGATAGAACGGCTATTGCAACATACAATAGAAACCTGCCTGGATTCTGTTCTCATGTAGCGATTGGCGTTGCTACCCATCGCTTCGAATAGCGGAAATCCAGGAGACAAAATCTTGAATTTTCACCAGCATCGCCGTATATTACTATCTTCAAAAATTAAATTTCACATAATTTAAAGTTCAGCGCAGAAATTATGCAAAAAAATTCTTTACTGTGTAGAAAAGAAAATTAATGTCTGACAAGTTCAACAAATGGTGGATATTTACTTAAATTTAAGTAGAGAGCAGAACGAAGCTTACAATAATGCAGTTCTTTATTAATTAACAAGTAACAATGTAATTAATATTAAAAGGGAAAACATCCTAAGAGATCTATCCTTAGGAAGAAAATAACGGAATCAAAGGATTACTGTCCTCCAAATGAGAGATGGCCACCCTGTTTTTGTGAGATTTGCGCATGTATGATCGATTAGTCTGGTCAGGCACTTCCGTCTGATTTTATGACAGGACGCCGCCATTGTGCTAATCGCTTGTTACTTTGCAAAAGAGCATTGTATTTATAAATAATATATATTTATTAATTATGTAAATACTTATTGTTAGCAACTGGTATTGAAATAACGCTAAATAGTCGAGAGAAGTTTTAATTTGGCGTTATCAACATGTCTTTCTCAGTGAAAACAGACTACGTCGTCCATTGTGATAGGAAAACATAATTGATCAGCTACCGGAAGGGCTGCGCAGTTCAAACTTCCGCCGGCCAACTTTCATTTTGAGGACAATAGCAGTAATCTATATGTCTAATCTATATGTAATTACTAAAGCTTTGTTGATACACAGAACTGTAAATATGTAATTGCTGAATAGCACTGTTTCATATATTTGTTCTTCCGAAATAAAAGAGTTCTAATGTTATTTTTATCATCCAATGGGCGCTTCGGAAATTATGACATCATCCTCAACGATGAACTGTTTCGTCGAATAATCAGCTACTTAATACCAGTGGAAACAAATATAAAAAAGAAAGAAGCCATCTTCCAGACGTGCCAACTATGTTAACCTCACGGCTACGCCTGAACTGTTTTAAGTTAATGTATTACCAATGAAAATAAATACCAGTAAATAAATAAATACGTAAAATAAATACCACATTTATTTGCTCATCAACGTTTGTGGAAAATAATAAAAATATTAAAATCAGTAAACCAGTAAGTTAAAACCTGCACCTCAATAGCCGCGCATTACAAATATAAGAACGCAGAAGCTGACGTTAGAGATTAAACAGTGCGCCCAAGCGTTGTAGTTCGTAAATGATCAGTAATCAGTTCAATTTCAATTCAAATAGAACTGCAAGAATTACAATTACCTACTTAGATACGATCTTAAGCTTTCATTAAGATAAAATTCGTACTAGATTTGTAAAAATTTACAAAAAACTTTTCTTGTTTTCAGTCTTTCAGTTTTGAAGAATGTTAAAGGAACGTAGAGTGTAATTTAAACAGTTTTGATATGTTTGTCTTTTTACTTCAATCAACAAGTGTCGTTTTTTAAATTGTTACTTTTTTCAAATCCGTAGTTTTGAGAGCTTTTATCCCTCTAAAGAAGTAAAAACCAAAGACTGTATGATTATATCGCAGCAAAATTCCTTACACTTGAAATAAGTCCAAGTCGGAATCTTTATTCATATAATTCGATTATGTTAGCTTAGTCTTGTACATATTTTTTCAAAATTCATTTTTCAATAAAAAAAATAGCTGTTAATCTTAGCACGTCAATGCGTCTTAATTGATCCACTTTGACAGGATACTGTTGCTGATATATCTATCGACTATAAACTTTTGTAAACTCTTCATTTCCCTAGATGCTAATTAACGTATTTGGTTCACTTTAAGTTATTCATCATTTTATAACTTCTTCCGTAAATATGTTAACATGTTCTTGCAATAGCAATTACTAGCCTTCGGAGATCAGTTTGTCTGTTTGTCGAAAACTAAACAACTTCGTTTCAATTACGGTTCTGTTAACATTAAATATTCTATTTTAGCGTGTTCTGTTTTTAGAGAAAAAAAAAACTAAAACAACAAATCATTAACAAAAACTATTTTTAACAAGGTCACTTCAATCAATTTTAATGAAAATATGTTTGCTTATTTAAACTTTTTTATATTTAATTGAAAAAACTTTAAAAAAAAAAAAAAAAAAGCTTAGTGGGTTAGCAGAGTGATAAATTTAAGGAACTTTCAAGTTTTAGTAAAGATTTTATTTTTTTGAGAAACATCCAAATTCGTCGAAAAAAAAAGAATAAGCTAAATCCGTCATGGATTGAATCGTCTTTTTTCTGAAATAAAAGAACATTGAAATGCTTTAAATAATGTACACATCTGTAGGTGTATATGTGGGTTTGCGCTCTTTTCTTTTTTGGTTTCAAATATTTGATATTATTTCAAAGGGAATTCTGTCAACAACATAGCGCTATTCTGCTAAAGGTAAGCAACGGCAGCGTCCATTAAAAAAATATCAATATAAGTTATCATTAAACATACATTGTATTTATTCATTTCAGCTTACTACAAAGAAGGAAGCTTAAGAAAATAAAATTAAATAAAATAAAACACTTCAAATATTTATTGTAGTGAATTTTCGTGGTCTATTATCCATATCCTTTTCTCGAGCCTTTCTTACTTCCAGAAATATACACGAATCACATAAATCATGAATATAAATGACATTATGTAGTTACTGAAACGGAAAATTGATGTTTGCATAACTCTTATTATTAAGAAGAGACGCTAGACGTATTGTTCTAATGTTC
This sequence comes from Thereuonema tuberculata, assembly GCA_023159025.1. Taxonomy (NCBI): domain Eukaryota; kingdom Metazoa; phylum Arthropoda; class Chilopoda; order Scutigeromorpha; family Scutigeridae; genus Thereuonema; species Thereuonema tuberculata. The sequence goes on along the minus strand of JAFIDM010000003.1, from coordinate 42,312,629 downwards.
TTCCTTTATTTCTATTACAACATTCTGTATTATTTATGAATAGTGCTTCTTTTATTTTATTTTTATTATTGTCCTTTTCAATATCAAGTATTGTTACTGTATTCAATTAGTTCAGTAGCACATAAGATACTGAAGGGAATACGACTAAAAACTACACTAAATGTTTCTCGCTTACCATCAACACATACTTATGTATTATTTGTACTTTCATTTGTACTTATTGTATTAAAAATCGATTACCGATGGATGTGTATATCTTTACTGTTAAAAGTCCAAGATTGAATGGATAGGCCTAATGAACTTTGTTGACAATATAGTCCAACAGACGGATCTTGACGATCTCGTATTTTCGTGATTTCACGTAATTTACACGGGAATAGCTTCTATCCATGTCTTCTCACAAAATGGCGAAGTAAATTGAAATATTTAAATGAATTACAATACGGGAAAATGCACGAGACTTTTACAACATTTTAATATAGTTTTCATAAATTGAAAACAATCAATAAACAAACAATAAATTCATTAGGTAGCATTTTCCTAGTGACAGACATTCAAAATACTAAATTCCTTGAGACCTGCTGAAGAGGCTAATGGCCAGATCTATTGTTTTCCGTAATTCTCACGTAAACGAGATCGTCAACATCCATCTGTTAGACTGTACGTACGAAGCATTATTATTATTCGCCTGCCAATAAATTGAAAACGTATGTCTGAATGACTGAGTGATGGATAAATGCATAAATATTATTATTTGCAAGTGTTTTCTGCCCTAGTGAATGAATCGTCTCAAACTTCGCATTGATATTTTCAGACAAGATACAATAATATTGAATTTGATACATGTGGATCCTAATGGAGAAATGTCCGAGAGAACAGACAAAAACCTCCATAGAAATTAAAATAGGAAGAGTAAATTTGATGGCAACTAATGAATTTTGTGTTTATATCAAATAAGGATCGCAATACACTTTGTTTGTATGTATATTTTGATTTAATTTTTTAATTTCAGTTAACTGGGTTTAGATGACACTATCTAAATACTTTTAATAAGTTCCAAGTGAATGGGAAATCTGAACATAACTTTTGTGTAAATGGTTGATATTAAACTTTATAAAAATAGCCTTTTTTTTATTTATAAAACAGAAACAAAAACAAACATTTTTTAAAGAAAATAGTCTTTAATTTCCTTCCGGAACTTTCTGTTTCTATACAGATTTCTTCGTTACCACTGGCCTGAAACAATCCAATAATTGTTGGGTTTTTTTTAACCTTTATTTATCCAATTGTACGACTTATATTAAATTTCTAACTTTTTTTCAGAATCAGATTTTAAAAAGAAGATAAAAAGAAAGCCGTTATAATTAGCATTTTAGAACAAAAAGAAAGAAAACGGTCCTTAAGTAACACGGATATCAAGTTCAAAGTAATTTTGAATTCTACGCACATCTTCCTGACTGTTGCGATTTTATCACTATAAACTTACAAGATTCTTCTCACACACTCTTTCGAACCCTTAGTTCACTCACGAGTTTATAACCTCCCTCTCCCCCCAAAAAAAATGTGAAACATGACCTTTAAGACCGTAAGCTATATGCAGTGAATACGATAAACAAACAAGGGAATTGCTGAAATTTTATTCAGAATCAAAAAGAAAAAGAAAGGCCGGAGACAGAAAAAGGCTACATTTGTTGAATTAAATCTATTTCCGGCTGCAGTCAATACATAATTAGAGTTGAGTGAGTTTTTGTTTAGCTTTAAAAAAAAAACTCAATAGTTGCTAACCTACAGTACGGTTACGATAACATACAGTACGATTTTCCATTTTATTGCAAAGCTTCAAACATCTCACCAAATTTAAATGTAAAAAACTACATTTAATACGAAAAAGCAAATTTTCGAAAAGATTACGTCTTTTCTTTTTCAAGGCTAAAATAACAATAATTTGAAGAACAATACTCTAAATTACATAAAACTCCTCGAGAAAATATTAACAATATATGAAAATAATACCATTTAGTGCCAATCTTTGTTTTCTTTAACATAATATATGATACGGATTTAACAATTTAGTTCCTTGATTGTAACATACATTTACTTACAATCTTTGTTTTCTTTAACATAATATATGATACGGCTTAACAATTTAGTTCCTTGATTGTAACCTTATTATTACATTTTGTGCATATTTTATCTACAAAACTTATTGCAAAGCTGTTTTTAAATCATTCAATCACCGAAAAATTTTTGGTAGGAATATCAGTACGACATGTATTTATTTTAAATGCCTAAAAGAATTCTCTTGAACATTACAAAATGTCAGAGTGCAAGTTGTATTAGATAATACAACTAATTTATGAATGAAGAGGTTTCGATATTTTATAATTTACCCTTTCCTTCCCACATATATGAAATGAAAATATAAAGATAAATAAATAAAGTTAAATAAATTTTATCAAGTGTAAATATGTACTTAAAGTAAATTAAAACAAATAATTATTATAACTGAAGAGAGAAAAGTACATTTCGACTTCTATTATAATAAGAACAACGTCTATAAAAAAACACATTTTGACTTTGTGAAATATGGGATTACGTAGTTATAATTATTCTAGAATAATTAAAAAATTAGAAATATAGAGATAAGACAATAAGATTAACATTTAACAAGAAATTGCCTCAAATTCGGCTGCAGAATTATAAAAGCGAAAATATTTTTCCTATCTTAATGTATTTCGTTTATCTCATATCTTTTTTTTTTTTTAGTTCTGTCATAAAAGCAAAACTTTTTTTCCAGATGTAATTGAATTAAAAAAAATTCTAAAATTCAAAGCATATAATTATTTCGATATGATGTTATTTCTTTTTCTAGTAATTTTATTTAATTTTCCAAAGTGATTGTTGACAACAATAATAATAATAAAAAAAAAAGGAACTTCATTATTTTGAAAATCAATTTACTTTGACTTTATTATCTTTGCAATTGTTTTTAATTTTTCTTCAATATTGAAATATGTCTGTGGATTAAATTAGAAGACATCCAACTTTGATTAAATTTTTTTTTACTTTTCGTAACCTTTACACACTTATGAATAAAACAGGAAAAAATTGATTAGGCTTAAGTCACTGGGATTTAGAAGAGGAAGGACCCTACATTTGAGAATATTTCCCGATCCCAATCATTAAATTGACAACATTTTTGACTGACAAATAATGAAGACAGTGCGTACTATAGTAGTATGGTAAAATAAGTCTTTTTTACTATATGAATGAAATTCAAAATTATCTCAGAAAAGTTACTAATATACAACCATGTATATAGGCGACTCGTTTCAAAGCAAAACAGATAGGTACCCACTGTCTTTAATAAATTATAAAGCCTTAAATCTTGTATTTTTTTGTTAGCTTGCTTAAATAAACCTGGAAGTCGTCATGTAGCACTTACTTAACAAACATCTGAAATTTTGACTAAATTTTGTTTTATTTAAAAAATTATAAATTCCCCGTATCTATGTTCCGAGTATTTTTTAAGCAATGAAGATTGAATGGAAATAAATAAAAAGAAAATTGTTAAAGTCCTACCTTGAAGACGAAACAGCTAGGGGTGTGTGTTTTCCTGTGGATGAAAGGGCTTTCTGTTGATAGTTGGCTCAATGTGTTGTACTGAAGGGCGGTTATGAGCTACCAAGGACGAGGAAAGTGACGAACAACCGGTGGTCTTCCGCCTTGGCCGCACTTACCGGCCCGGATGCCGTGGTCATACACACAACGAGATTAAGTTATCTGTCGGTGGTGGAAGGCTCGCTTGTCTCGCGAAGTCTGAACGTCACAAATGAAGGGAAATGTGTATGTGTGTGTGTGTGTGTGGTTCGCGCGCGCGTGTGTGTGTGGGAGTTGGATGTTCCTCCAACAGCCAATGTACACAGAGTCACGATGTGTAGAGACAAACGAACACTTAATTAATAATCTTGCATTTGGCCACCTACAGGGATGTTGTCTGGCGTGCGACAGGTTATTTTGTCAGAAGAAACAGCAGACACTCGGAGGAAATTATTTTGTCAACATCGCGTCATTGCTTCCAAAATGTAATTTCGGAGAAAAATGTTAGCGATTAAGTCTAATGTCATTCTCTCCTCATCTGTCGAAAAAGGAAAAAAAAAGAAAATTAAAAAAAAAATAGATATTTTGGGTTCAATTCCGATGCACGTTCTGTCACTGTTTCACATGTCACTTAGAGGCGATGCTTCTTATCGCTGCCTTAAGCCACACGTGTTAGACGAGTAAAAGAAATGTGTCGATGTAGTCTTAATCCCGAGCCGCCGCAGACTCCCGCTTCCTCCTCCTGGGCTCCTCCTCTACTCCCCTTCCGAGCCGAACTCGACGCTCCACACTCGACGCTCGATTGCCATGCGACTCCGGCGCATGCGCAGCCATGAGAACTTGTTGCTTTATAAGCTTTGCAGAGGATTCACAGCTGACAATGGGAAGCAGTTGATCCAAGTATTTCTTTTTTCTCTCAACTAAAAAAAAAAATCGAAAATAAAGTCAATTATTTTGTAAGATTGAAAGTCAGAATTCCATCTTATAAAATCTTTAAAAAAAATAAATTAAGAATTCGCTTCACTAAAACTATTATTTAAAACATGCGCGCGGACAATTTATTGTAATCTGTAAAGTTCTAAAAATTAACTGAATAAAAAAAAATAATTACTGAAATAAAATTTACCATTTTAAAAATATGTGTTAATCCTCTTACAAGAAACAAAATTTTATGTATTTTCCCAACTTTCCAATTTTGTGGACACCCATACTTAAAAATGCTAAAAAAAATCAAGTACTACAATAATTCTAATATTATAATAATAATAATAACAATAAGTTAGGTACTCAACTAACAGGATACAGACAGGCACTACACCAAGCTTTCACCACACGCTATCCATCGTTAGGGCTTAGCGAACAGCGGGTAGCGGATCAGCGACGTTCAATTGTAGTAAACAATCTTATTCTCCCATGCATACTTGCACAAATTAAAGAAGAAGTCGCTGAATCCAACCACAGGACACCAAACCACACCCCACCAGAAGACACCATTATGGAAAACACAGAAACAATCTCTACCCCTCAGTACAAGTACATACCACAAAGCGTATTAGAATCACCCTCATATAAACTATACTGGGACCGCCCCATTCACACAGACAAAACCATACATCACAACAGACCAGACATCACACTTGTTGATAAGGTCAACAAACAGACCTATCTAATTGATATTGCAGTGCCTATCAGCAAGAACATGCAGAAAACTCACGCAGACAAGATCAGTAAATACACTGATCTAGCACACGAGCTCCAGAAGCAGTGGAGGCAGGATCGAGTACGTGTTGTACCCATCGTTCTGTCTGCCACTGGTCTGGTGCCTCACACATTGCACCACAGTCTCAGCACACTAGGACTTCACAAAAACACTTATGCACAACTGCAGAAGGCTGTGGTACTCAACACTACACGCATAGTTAGGAAATTTATGGACACAAGCACACATCCCTAATCATTCTTGCACACATCTTTACACTTGGCAGTATGTGCTTTGGTCCTTGACCCGCCATATTGTTTTTGCTGGGGAAACCCAAGGTTTGAAACATACAAACATAATAATAATAATTATCAAGCAAATGCATAAAGCTCTCTTCTAAGTACAAGTCATATAGTTCACAAATTTTTACATGGGAACTCAGTTCATTAAAAACCATAGAACATCATATGATCTATGTCTTGAAAAATGAAACTGATGAGAGATCATTTCACTTTCACCAGCCACAAACTGAGCAAACAACAGTAATAACAATAATATTAATAATTGCTATTATTGTATTACGTTTAAATAATATTTTGATGTAACAATTTTTATTTTTACTTTAATGTAATTTAACATTAATCATATACTACACTTAAATAACGTAATATAATTAACTTTTTAAATGAATTTAAAGGTTAAAACAATGCACTTGAGTAATAAATAAGGTAGATAAAAATTATATCAGTCGCCGCACCTGATTAAAACATGAAAATATTTACAATTGAAAAGCTTCCCTCCGATGTCCAATCTGCCATTTGGACGTCACTAGGAGCTTTTAAACTGTAAATATTTTCATTTTTTAACCAAGAGAGGCCGCTGATGTACTTTTTATCTAAAACTATTTACGTGCTATTTTTATATTTTTAAATATTATGCTAATAAATAAGATAATATTACCATATTGAAAGTGTATACACAATGAGCATTCGCAATTTTCAAATACAGTCAGACCTCTATTTTGCGAACTTTTCTTTGGAACCAAGAACATTTTGCTAATTTCTTCGAAAAATAACCTCCCAATAACGAAGTGCATTTTCTATTTAACGAACTTTTTCGTGATATCTATTTTTTTTTTCTCCTTGAAATGTTTTTATTATTAATATTCCTTTAGAAGAAATGAAAGAAATGTGGATATAGCTGAGGGTAAAAGAAGAAATTAACGATGATGTGCTGATTGATGATTATCTTTCACTTGATTTTGAAGTTGAGACCTCGGAAACACTAACTGAATCGGATATTTTAGACAGTGTGAAAAATAAAAACAATACACCTATGAAATGCGATGAAGATGATGAAAATGGAAATGATCATGATGCAGAAATCAAAAAACCTTCGTATGATGAAATGCTAAAATCATTTGAAAGAATCCGACGCGGATTACAATTTGAAGAAAATACTGAAGGAGTTTTTGGTTCATTGCAAAGATGCGATACGTACTATTAGCGAAAACACTTTCTCAAAAAAAACAAAAAAAAAAAGCTCAAGACAAAATTAACAGACTTTATTAGTAAAATTTAAATACCATTATGGTAATGTATGCTTTACGTCATTAAAATTATTACTTTTTTAATAATATTTGTTGTTTATGTATTTTAAATCTGTCTTATGTTGATTAAGTAATTTTAAAAGGTGAATCTCTATTTACCGAATTTTCCATATAACGAACTTTTTTTCGGGATTTAACGACTTCGTTAAATAGAGGTCCGACTGTACAGCAGATCGGCAGACCAATATTTAAAATATATGTATTTTAAAATGTTGGTAGGCTTATTTTAATCTGTTATATTTCAAAACTATGAAAGCTATGATGATAAACTTAAAAAAAAAAAAAAAAAAAAAACCTGTTATAATTGCTAATAGTTTGAATAAGGTAATATATTTCGACTCGATGTACTGCTTTACATCTAAATTATGAATTTAATTTTTAGCCAAATAGAAAATCAGCTAAATTCATATTTTTTTCTGCAGAGCAGGCCACGGTCTTCAATGGATAGCAACTCAAGATTTACGAAACTCTGTTTCACTTGAAGGTATCACTGCAGAAGTGACATCAACGGTAATAGATAAATTTTGAAACGTAATATAATATAAAACATTTTCTTAATGATAATTTTACTTTTGGCATGAACAATAAAATTAAATATGCATGTGCGTATGTATGTATTTATATCACTATCGTTTAGGGTTCACTACTGTCAGTTTCAGAAAAAGATCGGGAGTGACATCAGGCGTGGTCGCCAGATGTTCAAAGCATCCGTCTTTAATGCTAAGGTTCGTAGGATCGATTCTCCTACCTATCTTTTTTTGGGTTTATTTTTTCTTTCTCCGCCTTCAGGTTTTTAGTTTTTTGTTTGGTAATTAATCCTGTTTAAATTACACATATTTTAATTTTATTCTCGCCAGTCAAATGACAGGACCACGCACAGACTGACCTTTACGATTAACTTTAAAGTACTTTGAATTTCATAAAGAGTGAAATTATTTTTTTTTTTTTTAGATTTAAAATATAAAAAAAAGGGGACAATTTGAATTTTGTTTCAGGTTTCAATTTTCATATAAATCGAGTAGAAAGAGTAAAACAATTGAATAAGTGAACTGCTTGAATATTTGCATGCGAGATGCTAAGCATTGTTTGGAATAATAATTAGAAGAATTAGAAATGCTTGACATGTATGTATGTATGTATGTATGTATGTATGTATGTAGTGAATGTAGGTGGCAGAGAAGCCAAGCACTGCGACCGGAGATCTTTTGTACTATCCCACGGAAATAAGGAAAGATGGAGACAAAAACTGAGAAAGTATGGTGGGAGAAGTGCAGGGGAAACGGGAGAACCCCGAGAAAATCTGCCCAGCGCGGATCGTCCACCATTACGAAACCCACTTGAGAACCGAACCCCGGTACTCAGAGGTGAGAGGCCGATGTCATAGCGACAACGCCAACCGCACGGCCGTAATGCTTGACATACATTGATAGGGAAAAAAAAACCTTTATTGTTGATGGTAAACTAGCAATGATTATTTTGATTGCTGTCAACGCAGTGTGTTCTATATCAGTCGCCATGGATCGCAGCTTTGGTGAATGAGGGATAGGTTGATATGAATATCCTTCGTTTTTGTATGATGATAATTCTTCGAACTGAAATATATACATTTAATGTGTTCTTCAGTGATCTCTGTGAATTAACTGTATATTTTAGTGTTTATTTCCATAGAGGAATCCGCATTGATTTCGTGACTAATATGACGAATGGAATGATCGAATGCGAATAGGCACAGCAGATAGATCAAGCGGAATGAACGGAGAGGAATTTATTCGATGAGATGATACAGACAGAATATTGGATCTAACCAGAACTTGGACGAGAATCTTCATGATCTGTAAGGATAATTTACTTCTTATATTTTGTTTAAGGGGGAAATTGAATCGAAGGAAATCATACAGCGCAGCTGCTTTATAAGATCATCGGAGAATAATCAGCGAGCTATTTTTTTTAATATGAAGTATTAAGTTTAATTGAATAATACAGTAAAGACTTACCTATTAAAAGAACTTTCATTTAAGAGACTTATTTTTCTTAGAAGTGTTATTGCTGAAGAAACACTTAGACATGATCTTGTTTAGGCATGTGGCGCAAAGATGTTCAACGAACATAGCGTTTTAGACAGTGAATATTGAGTGAATTGTATTTTTGTAATAACAAGAACTTTTGAAATATGAATTTCAAGGAAAATGTATCTAAATTGTAATATATAGACATAGATATAAACTGTGAATCATACTCGAATTATGTTTTATGAGTAAAAGTGTTTATTAGAATGACACAATCTTTAGTAATTGTTTACTGTTGCAAGAGTGTTAACCAAAGTTATTGGATAGGTCTTAAATATTTATAGGACTTATGAGAAGTCAAGATACACTACCCGAGCATTGTACTCTGTTGGAATTAATGAAATGATAACTCATTCATTAAATGTTTCCTAATCGCATAGGGAATTTATTGAGTTCCGATACATATATTCACTTCAATTACTTTTGAGGAGACATTTGCGAGCTAGTGGAGGCAGCCATGATGTCAAGTAGTTCGACAACTTAATAACCAACAGAATGATTGATTTTTACTAGTTTCCAAATTTCCAGAAAAAATAATTTTAAGCACTTTATTACGTAGCAGAACAAAAGTAATTTCACATCATACAAAACCTTTTGCTTGCAGGAACGATATTTACAGAAAGATGGAACTAGGTTTCGGGCAAACGGATGCTATGTAACTTGGTTCAATGACGTCACTCCTGATCTTTTTCTGAAACTGACTTTAGTCGTTATATTCCTGTAGAACTTGCCTTTTTCTCCCAATATGTTCAAGACTCCCACATATATACTCGAGCTTTCGAAGAGTTAGAAGAATTTGTCTTCTATGTTCTCATACCTGTAGTCCATCCGAAATTTCTGTAGATGCTATTAACAATGAGTTTAATGCTTTGTTTTCGTTAGCTCACCATAACAATGAATCTTCATTAAAATTATTGGTTGTAACGACAACCTTGAAAGAAAACTTACGATTATTCATTGTGCAGAAATGTATTAATTTTGATTTAAATGAACGATGAAATTCCTTAATTAATAATGATTTCTCAGCCACCTAATGTCAACAATCAATGAGAACGTTCAGCTGTATCCAAGTCATTGTTGAAAATATTAGAACGTTGTTGGACAATTCTAGATGGTCATGTGATAAATTCTCGTGAAAATGCGTAGAATTGTTATTAGAATTAGAAGAAAAGAATCTTCTGTTTTTAGCATTCGTTTGAAGTCTCTAACAATGAGATGGAGTTGTAATGCTTACAGACCTTTAATGATGTGAATACAGATTAACATCTTTCCAAACATTTTGCATGTAGTAAACGGATATTTGTTGAAGAACGATCTACTTCAAAATAGATTAAAAGCCAATTTTGTAGATAGTTTTATTTACAATTACTAATCCTTTGATGACTTTATTATCCGTATTACAGTAGATTAACTGTAATCCCTGATTTTGGGAGAATTCGAAAGATTTTCAAAATTTTGATAACAGTGAACACTCCCAAAATCCCAGAATCCGAGCTTTCCTTTAATTGGTTCCATAATTACAGTGTCATCATCCCCAACGTTACAATCGAGATAATCAGAATTCGGTAATCCTAGCGTTTAATCTGAAACCATCCCGTGAAAATCTCCACTATATCAATTCCGTTACTACCTTACAATGTCTATTTTCAATAGTTTGTTTCTGAAGGAGGACGAGATACTCTGTGGATTTTTTTTTGAGGGATTTTCGAGGAGTGGGAAATTCTCTCAAAAAAAAAGATCTATACAGTGTCTATTTTCAAATGTGCATTAATTAAAGGTAAAAGTATTAAAGGTAATTAAAGGTAACATAACCACCAGTTATAGAGAGAGTAGGCAGAACGGGAGTTGTCAAGAGCCTAGTCTGACGCATTGCACGCCTTCATGTTCTAATGACTACGGAAGGAAGACAGGAATACATTTGGCACAGCATTGGACGAACCCTGGGATCCGAACAGAAATAGCCAGGAAATAAAAAATCCGATCTTCACAGAAACGAACCCACGTCCTCGATAAGCGTCTTACCATTTGAGTCCGCTAATTTTTGAGAATTAGAGGAAAAAAGTAGATTATGAAAATACTTATGAAAATTAGATGCCAGCTCAATCAAAGATAACAAAGGTCATTTGAAACAGTGCAGCTACAATATTACCAATCAATTTATTTTGAACAGACATTAAAGCTTCGATTTAGGGATTTAGGATTCAATTTAACGCTTGTTAAATACTTTAAAGGATTGATAAAGCCACCACAAATAGTAGATTAACAATATTTGCAATAAAATAATAATAATACAACAGGTTTCATATGTGCTAGTTAGGCTTCGTCAGGTTATTAAGCAAAGTATAGCAGTTTCTCTATTTAACGGCGAATCCAATGGGCGATCCTAGTAAAGAGCCAATGAAATAGAAGGACCACTGACCGTCTTGGCAGCGGTCGTCCATCAGTCATAATAAGAGCTTTAGATGACGTCACCGCCAAATTGCAGTAACATCCCATAAGCCATAATATCCGGCCAATTCATCTGCATCAAATAGAGAATCACTTTTATTAAGCAAAGTAACCCGAAGAAGCTTGTAACTAACACATGTGAAACCGATAATATTACTGTTTTCATTATAAATATAGTTAATCTATTTTTTTTAAACTGTGTATGGTGGCTTTATCATCCTTCGATTTTATATTTTTGAAGAAAATCATTCAATTCGTGAGAAAAGACAAGACTGTCCAGTATTAAAACAGTTTCTGCAGTTTACGTGTTTCTAGAACTGAAATAACACAAATATTACTTCATCACACAATAGACAAGGCAGGTAACTAACATCCTATACGTTAACAGATGTTCCAATGTCAGTCAATTCCCGAGTTAAGACCATGGCAAGTGTGGCTTCAAGACAGTCCCTGGAGCAGAAATAAATAAATATAAAAAGCATGAAATCGATGAAAGGAAAATGTTTTACAGACGCTGTGATGTTGATTCTTTCTAGATTTGAGGCAGAAACGACAAATTTGAATATTTTCCCGACACCTTATGAATATTCATTACTTGCTATTACGATTCCATTTTTTAATATAATGGAAGAGAGGCTTATGAAATCAGACAGTCCGTATAAATGTGGGTCCTCTCTTAGTAGCTTTTGAATCGCTACATTCGCACTTCTTGAAACTTGATAAGCATATTTAAGGTCTACAGACTATCTAAATTTTAACCTATGAAATATATACCAATCTTTTTCTTTTTCTCTTCTTACTTGACAATGGTTCCTGTCGAGAAATTAACACAAGAAGGCGATAAAGATTCGCGCTCAAAAGAATTAAAAACTAACAATGTATTCCTACTGACTTCGTAAACAATGAATATTAATCCTTTTAATGAATATTAATTTGCGCATGGTTTGATATAATTAAAATTAATCCCCGATTGAAACAACTCAAGTTTCAATAAATATCCAGGTTTAAATAATTCTTCAGGAAATGGTAAATTTTTTTACTGTTTACATTTAGCACATATTTGGAAATAAGGCTACGGCTTCCATTTCTATCATTTTCATGACTTGAACCAAATATAAAGGATAGTAGTAAAGAAAGAAATAAAGACGATCGTCTCCAGAGGGCACATCCAGCGGTTTTCCCCATGTGCTTCTGTTTACACCGAAGTTTACACCAGAGGGTATGTCCACCGACAATCTTATTGGTTAATAATTGATAAATCCGATTGATGCCATCCTACGGGGACAGCAGCCCCTGTCACGAACTTTATCCTGATTGATTTAATTTTTCTTTAAAAGCAAGACTCCACAATTTGTACGTTAGCATTGAAAATGATTTGTATACCTTCAAATCGAAACGTCTGCTCATTAAATTTTAATTGTAATTTTTAATTATGTGTGAATCGGCCTCCTTTATTTTACTTAATAAAGAAACTTTAAGGAATAAAATTTTAAAGAAAGTAGGCTATAAGTTTATTATAAAACGAAGCAAGAAATATTTACTATATAAACTTCGAATAGCTTGTGTTTTACTTTATTAGAGGTAAAAAGATGAAACGATTCAGAAATAGGTAAAACTATGTAAGTACGTAAAAAAAGTGAAAATTGATTCCTTTCTCAGCCTAATGTTTCAGTTATAATTATTAATTTCTATGGACAATTTTTAGGTCAGCAATTAAAACTGACATTGTTTTCCGTCCCGAAGTCTCGGCATTAAATTTATAAAGAAAGGAAGCGAGTATCATAATTAGCAAGCAAGAAATCTGAAATTTAATGATAAGAGATGCAACAAACAAACCTGTATTCTAAATTTCCAAGAAAACAATTATCTCCTTCTTTATTCCTATTCTCTTGGTTATCAATTACAAAAAATTAAATAAAAAATAAAACGAAACTTTTACAGTGACCGCGGCGAGAAATGATCCTCCCAGAATGCAACGCAGATGATAGATTTTCCTTTCCTGGCCTGTCGGTCACATTCAAATGTAAGAGAAAATGGCGGTCGTTGATTCAATTCAACATTTCGACGAGGAAAAGGTCTCAAAAATCAAGTAGGGAAATTATTCTTAAAGTTGCTCGTCGATTTCAAGAAGATGTATGCGAGATTTTTGATAATTGAGATTGATATTTTCTGCGGAGCTTACGGCATTGATACTGGAGAAATTAGTCAATGATAATGTGTTCGCAGCGATAATAACTTTATTAGTTCTCAGGCCTTCAAAAAATATGTAACTCTTATATATCCAGGAAATATCCATTGATATTGGTTGTACCACTTTTAATGGTAAAGTTCGATGTTACGGCAGAAACAACATTAGAGAAAGCAGATGGAGCTTGTATTATGCATCTTTACATCACCTTAGGTTCTTGACTGAAGCCGTTACTCGAAAAAGCCTGGAAGTCGATACACTTTCTTTTCACTTATCGATATATATACTGCAATCGTCTATACAAGCAAATCTGGCAGAAATGGAGCACGCAAAGAAATGTATGGGTCTGTAATAAAAACTGATGGCAGAGACACCAATAGTTGAAAGTCGATCGACTAGTAGAGTCAGACCGATAGAGATCTGAAGCAAGCGCCGTAGCTTCGATATGTGACATACAGTAGAGCCCCGATTATCCGCGGGATTGGGTGGCAAGGGCTTCGCGGATAACGAAAATAGCGGATAGCGAAAAAAGACTAAAAATGAGGTGTAAACACGAAAAAAAAATTTCACCATTAAAAACCACGTTTTATTGTACAAAAAATATCATATGTAAAACTTCTTAAAATATGTACAGTAAAGCAGAAACCTTTGCTCTACGTTTGCATCCACAAATTCCGAGAAGGCCTATAGGATCACGATGCACAATAAACCTGTCAGTAATTTTCGACCTTCGCACTGTAGGGCCTATTGTATTTTCCCTGTTGTTTTTTTTTTTGAGGTTTATAATTAAAATAAATTTTTGCGGCACTCGCGGATAATCGGGGCTCTACTGTATTAGAAAATACCAGAAAAAAATATAATTTAAGACTGGATTTGTTAAAACTTCTAATTGTAAAAAAAACAAAAAAAAACAAACAAACTGAAATATCTGTGGAATTCGTGATAATAATCTACTCATCTTTTTCTGATCTTCATAAGCTTCAGGATAAAAACAAAAAAAGCTGATCGTTGCAATATAGCAAGATATTTATATTAACTTAATATAATATCCACATTTAAGGTCTTGGTCCCAGTAAAGATGCAGAAAAAAAAATAAAAAATTCAACTGGGAATTCAATTACCCAGTTCACCTGACCTAACACCTTACATTACTCTTTTTCATCGTGTTTTTGTTTTACTCTGATTTACTTAATTTTTCGGAAAATATTAGTAATACAGTCATACTGATAGTCTTTCTATCTATTCTATTCTACCTTAAGGGCCAGGAGTACTGCAGCAGCTAGGGCCTTTCTGTTAATAATCTTTTAACAATAAGTTAATAAGATAACTAATTCTCCAGCTTTTAAATCTTTTCCTTGTACAGTAATATCCAGGACTTACGTACACTTTGCGTACAATGTTACGCTGCCGCCCGCGCAGCGCATTATACTACTTACGTAAATTTCATCAAAGATTGTTTTCAAAGACTGTTCGCTTCGCATCTTCTTATGTTTCTCTTCATAATTAAATTCATATTAAAGTATTTATAAAGTTTTAGTGTCGTTATTTTTTGTAATGAAAAATATTAAAAAGGTAAAGGTTTCCGCTAAAAGCCAAGAAGGCCCTTGGGTGCCCAGGAGATTTACGATCCCAGCGATCCTCGACCAACGGGACTAATCGAAGTCGAATGATCATTGTGACGCCTGTCTGTCCGCATTTAATCGCCGAGTAAGGAACCTGGTACCCAATTGATAGAGGGTTGGGTAACCCTAGGGTTCGTCCGGAGGAGTAACATCGCCAGGAACTGAACCCAGCTCCTCAAGTCTTCAGTCCTGCCCTAATCCGATACACGATTAAAATAGTAGTTATGATTAATAATAGTATATATACAATTTAAGGTATACAATTTAAGGTAAAGTTATTAAGTACATTCGTATCTCGTTGTGTAATTCTCGACGACCCAGTTCGTCGAGAATACACTGATAGGAGAGAGAAAAAAAAAACAACAACATTGCCTCGACTTACGGACACGATCCTCAACTTAACCTGCCGGATTAAGTCCGGGTATGACTGTATTAAATGTTCAACAACGAAAATTGAAAAACTAAAGGAACTTGCCAACAAAACAGGCAAACAAAACAATTTAACTACAGTTCTTCAACAATCCTTCTTCGTTTCATCTTTTAATATAATTAGATATACCTGTAGAAATAAAAACCATTTCCACACTCTTCCATTAGTATTTTAAAATATTTATATAAAAATACATGTAGCAAATTTTCGGGAACATTCGCTTTCCCTTTCTCAAGCCATGAATAATGGGAATAGAAATTCTATTCCCATTATCCATGGCTTGAGAAAGGGAAAGCGAATAAAAATGTATAAAATTTGCTGCACGTAT
>JAFIDM010000003.1:42250339-42283074 GCA_023159025.1 Thereuonema tuberculata | reverse complement strand
TAGTA
Source organism: Thereuonema tuberculata (assembly GCA_023159025.1). Taxonomy (NCBI): domain Eukaryota; kingdom Metazoa; phylum Arthropoda; class Chilopoda; order Scutigeromorpha; family Scutigeridae; genus Thereuonema; species Thereuonema tuberculata. Next base: position 42,283,069 of record JAFIDM010000003.1, on the reverse strand, counting down.
ATGAAATCAAAATTAACGTGCGTACATTGTTAAAACATCAAAGAAAAACTTTAGAAAACACAAGATTACTAAATAACAAAAATTTTACTGAGCTGATTTTAGATTATTTGCTGGGTACCGGAGACGACCCCGTTTCGTTTTTGAACCCCCGGGACCGGGCTGATTTGTTTTTACCCTCTTTTATTGTTTATTTGATTTTTTGATATTAGTGAACTGAGGGGTTATTGTTTTAAATGTTCGTCCGTTTGATGTATTGTCCTTTTCACTGAGCTGAGTTATGCTGGGACGGGACCGGGCTGAAGACGGTGTTGAAACCCGAAACGGCGCCGTCTCCGGTACCCAGCAAATAATCTAAAATCAGCTCAGTAAAATTTTTGGTTATTTAGTTATCGGGTGTTTTCTAAAGTTTTTCTTTGATGTTTTAAAAATTATATTAAGAAAAGGAAAAAGCCAAAACAATAGCTTACTTGTCAGTGAATAAAGTAAACTTTCATAAGAAAAGTTTCTACAGCTGCTCAAATCAAAGCTTATCAAATCTTGATAAAAATTGATATTACGTTTTTGGAAATTACAGAAATTTAGAACTACAATGTGGCCAGAAGGTTCTGTTAAAAGTAGACAATTAACTATTTTTTAGAATTACACCATATAGTATTCTTGTGTATCTTACAAAAAATTTTCAATAAAACAAGCCACAGGCGTAGCCAGGAACATTTTAATACTTAAAACGACAGCAAAAACAACTAACTAAAAACCAAACGCTTTTCAGTAACAGTAAATATAATTTTCATTTATTATGTGTAAATAATTATTATTTACTTGAAATAAACATTAATTATTAATTATTAATGACGTATAATAATTAATAGTGTGATTGATTGAATGTGGGTGCAGAAAAGCCAACCACCCACAGACAAGCACCCCCCCGCGTGTAGGTAGTTGACTTCCCTGCACCCCCAATCAATGACTCAAACATCATATCTAGACGTATATAACTCCGAACGGACTAATAATTGAGACAAGTCGTAATGACAAAAAATGTTCTATTGATGGAGATCTTTCCTTTCGTATATATCTTATATACAGGAGTGGGGCAGATCTGCCCATTCTCCTTTCTCGCGATTTTAAATTTTCACCCACGCAACCTTGGGTTATATTTCCAAGTAGAAATTCGATATGAAAATTTAGATTACGTTAATGTTGATTTAACGGCAATAGTTTGTCAGAAGCTGGAATATGCTACAGAGTTCTTATCATTCAGATAATGAATTTTAAATAATGACAATGGTTTCGTTATCTGAAGCAGCAAACACTTACTGTGAAAACAAGATTAGGTTGAGTTTGCACAGGGTTATATAAACCAGGAAATTTACAGAAATTTACTTACAGTTTCAATACTCCACCGAGTGTCAGTGTCAGAGATCGGGTAACAAATGTTACAAAACTGTAACATATTTGTTAACTAACTTCTTACAATGATACTCCATTGAAGTATTATATTTTGATTATAGAAATAAGTTTATGATATTATAAATATCTAGCAGGATGCGAACTTGTAATGTAGATGTTAATTGAGAGCTAAATAATAATTTATCCCATGTAGATACCAGTTAGGTATAAGTTATTGTCCAAACACATTCATTAATAACATTGTTTATAAAACTTTCTTATTTGAAATACATTATACAAAGAATTAAGTTAAAATCTTTATGAAGATTCAAAAGTTCTTTATAAAAGGCTTCTAATGTCTATTAGAGTTCTTCTAGTTTAGTTATAAACTACTGTAGGTCTTTTCACCCTAAGTGAAAAAAATAATATATGATTGTCTATTACTGGAATATATCCGCACACTTGCACTAATACACATTTGGTTTTATCACCTTATGTGTAAGTTACAATATTTGCAATCAAACACTAGATTTTACTTCAGTTCATTTCTTAATAAAAGTTATTTCTTGTTTTCTATTAGTTTAACTTTTATCTTGAATTATATGTTCACAATGCCTTCAAACTTTATCGAAATAGACTCTGATGACTTTTATATACCTTCATAATCTTTTAATGAAGTTACATATACAAGTACTTTAACCCTATCACTATTCATCGTGAATAATTGTCTATCATCTTTAAAGTTCAATTGTTTATCTTTGAGTCTTTTTATTAATCCGCTTTGTCAATTACTCGAATAAAGTAGTCCTTGGAAGTTATTAATATTTATCCGCTTTGACTAATAAATCCTAAACATCGCTGTGTTTCTTCCAGAAATATGATAACTCTCATGTTCTCTGTGTTATTTAAAATAAACTTCATTTACTTGGAAATTCTTCTATATTTATATATCACAACTGTGGAGTCATCATACGCTCCTCGATTACCTATACGTTGTCTTCAGTATTTGCTCGCTAATATCTCCTATCTCCTTCCGTTCCATTAATCTGTGTACTCTGGTTCCAAGATACCGAACTCAAGACTATTAATCTATTTGATTATGTTACTGAAACGAAATTGTAGATATTAGTATCACCGTTTTTCTAGGTAATATCAAAATATTATTCAATACAATACGAACGTAAAATATATCTCAAGAGCAATGTTCAATTCTCAAGGCAACTTATCCCTTATCAGAACATTCTAATTTTCCATGGTATTCTCCAGGAAAGATATCATAATCGACTCCTGTCTATTCATTCAAGAGGATAATATTGGTCCCTATCAATCCTGTAAGATTCTTATATCTAGAATCAAGAAAAGGAAAGAATTATAACTCAGCGGATCAGATCAATATCGCCATTTCATCCTCGAATCTTCAATAATACCCAAACCGCTCCCTCGAGCCGTAAACAATACTATACAAACATAACAAAGCAGTCCAAGTATCACATCGCTTCAAACAATGGTATTATTCTCTCATGTTTTTTTAATGTTAACAACAATAACAAGTCACTCAAAAATAAAGTGCTTATTGCACAATAATAAAATACATTTCCTACATCCATGAAGTATTTTGAAGGTATAATAAACGAAAAGGAAAACAAAAACAGCACCTGAATAAATTAAAATTGCCTCTCTGGTTCGATTATTGGAAAGGAATTGGGAATGGCCGTTTCGTCCTTCTACGGACTCATCAGCCCAATCCCGCCTTCCCCGATGAAACGGCCGTTCCCAATTCCTTTCCAATAATTGAACCAGAGAGGCAATTTTAATTTATTCAGAAATTTTTGTTTTCATTTTTGTTTATTAAACATTTCTCACAGCACGTTAAATTTCTGATATTATTAAGGTAATTTTTATATTTTCTCTGATTTATATAACCTTGTGCAATCTCAGTGTAATCTTGCTTTTAATTTTCATTTGCACGTTAATCCGTCAAAGTTGTCTTGAAGTTCTTTCAGCAATTATCAAAAAATTAGTAAAACTGTAAAATGAGTAAACCTAGTTATTAAAAGATTAAACACTTCGGAATGCCAGACGCAAAGATCAATCCCAAATTCAACGTTTTTGTTTGTATTTTTCCTGATATAATGCGCAAGAGCATTGGCAAACAATCTATTTAGCTCTTTCCGAAAGGTTGAGATTAAGGTCTAATTACTGCGAAAGTGTAAAGGTCTGTGGTCGAGAAGCTTAGATTTCAACTGCAGCTGATTTCGGTTTGTCCTCCTCGAACTCGTATTTGGGGGTGACTTTTAATTACCCCTCGCACAGGAGAAAGGCGCAACGTCCTGTGTAATCTGCTTACTGTGAGATTGAAGCTAGAGCCTAACAGGTAGCGGGGGCCAGGTTACAGTGGTAGGAGAGATCGTAAAAGCGGCTCAGTCACGTATCTCGAGGAAGTTAATTAAAAATCGGGGCCTTTCGAAGAGAAAGAGGTTACATCGTAACGGAATGGGAAGAAGCTTCGGCTTGAGCAATGGAAATACATGTTTGACACGGTGATTAACTTGAGGGACGTTGCCAAGCGATTCTCCATTTTTTTTTCCTTCTTTTATCGCTTTGCGAAAGGGTTGTTAGGCAAAGACAACCACTGCAATTCAGGCAGCTGTAAAGAGACCCAGTTTTAGCGCCCACCTTGCAGCGTTATGAGTTTTCTTAGAATTGCTCTCCCCATTGGAGTTGTGAAATGCATTTAGTAGGTAAAACATAAAAAGAAGTCTTGTAATCTAAATTCTGCATGATTGACTTTTACCAGCTTTATCAGATACAACGACAATGTATTTTCAGAGGGATTTAAATCTCTTATATGTCTACTTTCTGTGGAAGCAAGCATTTACTATTTATTATCAGCCTATTACACTTTAACTGCATAGACAATGGCAGTAAGAAAAGAAGTATTATTCTCTTTGTTTAACATGGAATCCGTTTTCGATATTGTCAATGTCGCAGAAGGTATTGCTGGCAGCAACGCGAGAAGACGATCATGTTCTCAAGATCAGAGGAAACCTAAAGATGACAAGTACCTATTTGCAGTTGTCAAATCTTTTTCTCATACTAAGTCAGTGTTTTCAACAGTTTTCAATTTATTGTTCTAAGAGAAGGAAGGGAATTTAAACTTTAGATTCATCTTTAGAATATAAGTCGCTTATGATTACCCCATTGCGAATTAAAATCGAGTTTTTTTTGTTTCATGCATAGTGTAGAAAGTACATAGAAGTACAAAGATACAAAAAGTACAATTTTTTTTTCATGCAAAAGCCTGATACTTTCCGTACTTTAGTAGATTCTGTTATTTAAGAATCGCTGGTTTCAAAAATGTTATCCAGTCATCTTACTTTACCATAATCTCTTATGATAATGTTAGATGACTGCTAAATGTTTGTTAAGAGTTGTTGACTGTAAACGTTTACGGTTTTCGAGAAAATTTTCAATATTAGCCAGTTTGATAATTTGAATATTCTTCATTTAATTTTTTTTAATCTTAATATTATTTTTAAAAAATCATCCCAGCTACTAGACCTATGAAACCTGGTCTAGGTAAATCTACCATTCATATCGTGATCTGAACCTAAAAAGTTCTGAATCCAAGAATTTTGAGAAAGAATTATCTCATTAACAATTGATTACATATATTTACAATTGATCTGAAAGATCTTGGAAGAAACTAGTCCCTTCGCTTCGATCCCAGATGATATAAGTATCTTTCTAAATATCAGATATCTGTACCCAAAATTCTGGAATTATATACACTGGAGACATTTATACTTTTTATCAGCAGAAGAACCACCCCAACGCCCAGAAATCTATAACTGCGCTCGCATAGAACTTATAATAAACAACAAAAAAATCATTCTTGATTTATTTGACTGACAATATGTCAATCGGCCTATTGTCGATCTCCATCGGTCTACAATTCAGTTGGGTTTTTTTTTGTTTTGTTTTTTAATGTTAACAATCTTCAAAAGTTCTAGATAAATTTTCACAACTTCATTTTAAATTATATAAACGACAATAAGATACTGTTTTGACATCAATTTATTCATTATATTTCGTCAACTCTAAACGTGATGACTTCTTCAGATGAGAAAGGTAGGGATAACTTATCCCTCTTCTTTAAATTCATAAAAAGAATTTCATTAACAAATTAAAACATCTGTATTGTAGATAATAGGTTTGTAATGTGACGTATAACAATAAGGTAGTGGAATTAATAAATTATACATTAACAATTTGTATTTTAGAAAATAAAGAATAACAATAAGATCGTGGAATTAATAAATTTACGTGAATAAACAATAAAAACCATATGAGTACAATTTGAGAAAGATATAAATAATATTTACAAGAAACATTGTTTATTTTTAATACATTTCTTAAATTTATTAAAACTATTAACATTTAAGGAATTTTTCATAGTTGATGCAAGGGAAGGCATTTATAATACATGATTCAACCATGAACCCTTCCCTTTCATCACTAATGTGATATAATATTTTTACAATTGGATGTGGGTTATGTTTACAGCTTTTGCAGTGTTATGCCTGTTATATTGCTATTAAAAGCTCTGATATGTTCTAAAATTCTTTCTTTAATCGTTCTACCTGTGCTCCCAAAATAAATTTTTCCGCAATCCTTGCATTTTAGTTTATAAATAATTCCCATACTATTAATACCATTAGCAAGCTATTCATTTTTATTAATTTTTATTAATCTATTATCTTTATAAAATACAATCTTAATATCATTTTTCTTACATAAGTTTTTAATTGTTAAGCAATCCCATAAACAGGCCCACGGGAGCGCGGGAGGTAAGGCTCCCAGCGTTTCGAGACCAACGGGACTAGATTGAGGTCGGGAGGTCAGCCCGACGCCCGCCTGCCTTAACTCCCGGGAAAGAAACCTGGTACCCATTCTACAGAGACCCTAGGACCCGTTTGGAGGAGAAAGAAGCGTGGAAAAATTCGGGAACCGAACCCGCCACCTCCAACCGCAGCCAAGCGCCCTTACCCACTCGGCTACTGGGCCCACACATTTTTAATTGAATTATCTATATAATGTAGAGGAAGTCATCTCGCTTAGAGTTGACGAAATATTATGATTAAATAGATGTTAAAGGAGTTTTTTTGTTGTCGTTTATATAATCTTCAAAATTCACTATTTGTCCTCCAAACCAAAGAACGACCGTGGCCACCAGATGTCGCAATAGTAGAATTTGAATCGATTGTATATGTCAGTGTTTATGGCGGGAAAGTGAACATTTGGGGAGTTTGAAGTTTACGGAAAAAAAGACGATATTTATTTTCTTGAACTATTCTGATTTCCCATCAAATATAATTTCAAAAATTTATTTTTATTCATTCGTTCGTTTCAGTCGTTCAAAATCAGTCTCCTACCTTTCCCAATTGGTTTTTTGACGACATTGCATCCCCGAGATCGCCAACACGAAGACACAGTATGGGATTCGTTGACCCACGTCTCATCTAAAAAAACGGCACTGCGATCGAAAACAATTTCTCTGATGTGCCATAAGTAAGCATGTCATAAGGCCTTTTCGAAATAAGAAGTAACGTTAGCAATAACTTCCTTTTTTTTGGCTTCAACAATTTTATCTGTCCGAGAGTCGCCATTTTAAATCTTCTCTCTCGATTTAAATTTAGTCCTGGAATGATTAAGAGATCATAGGTGTAGTTCAAGGTCAAAGTCGTCCTTTCGTTTGGCCAATTACACATCATATTTTCACATTTTACAATTACATATTCTTAATAACAATTATATTCTGAATAACCTAATATCTTATCACATTTACTGTACAGATTACAATTAAATGTTTTTAATATCAATTAAAATTATATTTAGATATTCTTAATAACAATTTCTCAATTTCATAATTGAAACCTTTCAGTATTTTTTTAAATTTTTCTTGAATAAATGAATTGAGTATTCAATAACCTGAATACCTTTGTTTCTATACATGCAAGTAAAAAAGTTAATTATAATGTCTCCATTATGTATCGTTCTTTTTCATCTTTTATTTTATACAGAATATTTACTAATGTGTCTGTGTTATGGTTGTTAATAACCATTCTGATAAATTGTTCTTATTATTTTCGTGTGCTCTAATATGGGCCAAACACTTCATTATTAACAACCATAGCCCAGACCCATTAGTAAACATTAGTAATAATCACCAATAAGTCAAAAGTAAAATGAATTCATTGATTTATTGCACTTCTTTCACTTAATCAAAAATTTCAAGTTAATTACAGCTGCGGAAATGAAACAGAATTGAATCAATTGACCGGAAATAGAATTTTTCCATTTGAATTTAATTTTGACAAAATCTATTAACTCTTTAAGAGATTTATCCCAAAGACGATAATTGCTTACATCCATGAACGATTCACTAGATGCCTTTCAGCGAGAAGTCGATTGCAATGGCGAGAGAAACCTCGCACAAACTGACCGTTGTCCTTAGAAATATTTGGAAGCCAGGGTATCAATAATTTTAAAGTAGTTAAATCTTTTGAACATTTTAAGACAAATATTTTAATTAGTAGGGAGCAAGGGGAACAAAAAAAGCGATTTAATTTTAGCATACCTCCCACGTTACTCATTGGGTCTGTCAATTATTTTCATTAGTACATTAAGTAAAATGTAACTCATAATTGAAAATAAAAATACTGCAATTTAGAGTTAAATATACATTTATTATTATTATTATTATTATTACTTTGGGTGAATGTGGGCGGCAGGAAAGCCAAGCACTGCGACCTGAAAGATCTATTGTTCCAACTCACGGAAAGGAGGACAAACGGAGAGATAATATGGTGGGAGACTCGCAGGGGAAACGGGAGAACCCCGAGAAAACCTGCCAAGCGCGGATCATTTACCATCACGAACCCCACATGAGAACCGAACCTCGGTACTCAGAGATGAGAGGCCTGTGTCTTAGCGACAACGCCAACCGCGTGGCTTAAATATACATACTTATAGTTATTCTAGAACAATCGAGACTCGAGACTATTTATTTAAACGACAAACCCATAAATTCTGGAACGAAGAAAAAAGGTCATAACTTTAACAAATCAATATATTCATATTTTACTGAAATTTTCAGAAGTCTTTCATTAATACGTAACTACAATATTCGGCTTGACAATTGGTTCTAGAATTTCATTTAGATGAACTTTTGCCACAACTTTGACAAATTGGATCACGAAACAAGAGTTCAGCTTTGCATAACCAGCTGACCCTTGTCCAAATCATCACATAACCTGGATTATGGGCTTAGAAATTGCGGGCTTGCTTCGTGGGACATCTTTTAACAGTTTGGTATAAACACGATCATTCTACTTGCTGAACTTCTTTTCCGTCGTGATTTTTTTTTCCGTCTGAAAACAGAATAATTTTTACACCTTCAGGGCCGTATCGTTAGCACGTGACACTTACCACATTTTAAAGCCTTCATTCCCACGTCTTATAGGATGTTCAAATGATAATGTAATATTGTTTTTGTGCTTTTTTTCTAGGCTTCCAGAAGTTGTTTTTACCAATTTATACAAAATCGAACGAGGAATAAGATTTCCAGGTGACCGTACAGACTCGAAACAGTTGCGCGAGTAATTTTACCAGATACAATTGACTCACGATAATCCGACATTTGACAGTCCGACACGCTCGGTAGTCCGACGCAGGTTGGTTCGAAAACCGACCCGATTGAGGGGGTCACGGAGGTGATATGCACAATCACTTGCGATGAAGTTATGTCGGCTGCAAACACTTTGATACGTTGGTGTGAGGAGAGGGAACTCTAGCTACGAGAACATTTTAATGTTAAAAGATGTTCAAGAAAAAGCCATGACAGATTCTTTATGTAAGAAGAAACAAAAAAAGATTCCAGATTTTTTTTTAAGCCGTAAATACATATGTACGTATTTTTGTTTTTTATTTGAAGACATAAAATTATATTTTACATTATATACTGTAATTTTATTTCTTTAAGACACAAATACAGAAATAAATTAGTATTACATACATACGTATTCATTTGTGTAAAACAACGCCTAATTGAGTTTTTTTTTTTTTTTTTAATATCCTCAATGGCCGTAAAATATGTACTCAATATGTATTGTAACAATATACGTACTGTAGTACGTACAATACTGTATATATATAACTTAAATTTTCTTGCCTTAGAAGTCAAAATTCAGTTTTAAAAAAATCAACCTTTTGTAATCCGACATTTTTGATAATCCGACACCCCCTCGGTCCCGTAACTGTCGGATTATCGCGAGTCAACTGTACTTCTATAGTTAGTCACAGTCATGTAGCCACTTGATAGAAATGTGAAATATTTTCAATGTCTGTCTTCAGTGCTTCGCAAGTTAGTTGGTTTGATGTTTCTTTGATGAATATAACATTTAAAAAAAAAAAAAAAAAAAAAAGCTGTTTTCAGACGTACAAATGAAGACTGCTTGATGCTATATGAAGAAGTGACACCAGGCCGTAAGTATCTATTAGACATGGCTTCCATTTTGATTTATATATTTATAGGTTTCATAAAGGTTCTGCAGTGAAATTGAAGAAAAATTAACATTTATTAACAATCTATCAACTTCCAACATTTTTTTAATTTCAAATCACTATAAACTTAATATATATAACAGCAAAATATCAAGAAAACTTTAATGAAACTTTGATGGAAATGTCAGCTTTAAATAAGAGGACGCATGCGCTTTTCCAGTCAATAAGTCTGAATGCCAGTCTTTGTTGGTCAAAACATGGCAGACAAAGCTCAGCGGTTTTTCAAGTTCCTACATCCTTTGGGAAGAGCCAGTTCAGCAAATCTTCTTCGTCGATGGACTGCATTGATGAGCTCTGTTGAAAACTAATGATACTCTTTGCTGATCCTTATCCGGAACTCCTCCATGTCATTATCCATTAAATAATGCAAACATTCGGGGAAAAAAAGTAAATGTGTCTTTTCCATCGACTTATCTCTTGTTATTCTGTCTGAAATTGAATTGCCCAATAAAAAAGGAAACAAAATCACTTTCTTTCTACTACAATAAAAAAAAATCATATCTCTATTTTGTTGTCTAGGCAAAAAAAAAACCTCGAAAACTAATAATTTAGTGGAAAGGATTAAAATGTTTGCTTTTAGTAGCGTTTAAGAAGATTAAGTTCTTAAAAGGTCTTTAAGCCTACTTCATTAAAATATTTATCTTCGTTTTTTAAAATAATATCCTTCGTTTTCATTTTTTCAATAAGAAAAATGATTCAACGAAAGACCTCTGTTTATTTTTACATTATAATATCTGCTGAATAAAAACAGTACAAATTTTACATTGTGATATATTTATTTATTTATTTATTTATTTCTTTATTTTTTGAAAATTTGCTAAAGTCTTTTAATCATAACAAAGCGCGGGAAAATTACTGAAAAGATTGTTAAGACATCACTGTTAATAAGACATCATAGTAGCTCTCCAGTTAGCGATAAACCTCTGCCGAGGGAATTTAATTCGGATTATTTTTCCCCTCGTTAATTTATGGCGTAACGCCACACTTGGTTATGGTAGTGGCGTAATGTAATGTAATTAACCCACAAAGGGTTATTGGCCGTAATTAATAATTAAAAACACAAAAGGGTTATGGGCCCAGCACGCTTCCACTGCGCACTGGTATAGCTATTCCGACAAGGTATAGGAAGGGTTGCGATTAAGTGTAAATTTGCGAAAAGTAAAAGTTGCAAATATGGCTTCCAATATGCTGTTGTTTTCAGGAAACAACTATGCTAGGTGGAAGATGCACATTAAAACGATCCTGCAAAAAAATGGTCTTTGGGACGCTGCTATCACACCTGTGGAAGAACTGAAAAAATTAGAAGATCAATCCCTTAAATATAAGCTACTAAATAAATCTCAGAAGGCCGTGGGCCTCATCAAAGAATCCATCGAAGAGAAATTTAGGTTGCTATTACAAGAGTTTGACGATCCGAGCCGAATTCTTCAAGAGGTAGAGACTAAATTCAACGTGGTTGACCATCTCAAAGTCACCGACTTAAAGCGTGATTTATTTAACATGAGCAAGTTAAGAACCGACGAAAATCTACCGGACAATTTGATCAAGATCAAGTTATTGGCGAAGGAAGTCGTCGAAAAAGGAGGAGAGGTTCCTGACCACGAAATTAGTTGGTTAATATTATCAGGTCTACCCCCAGACTACGACTCCTGTGCGCAAGGAATTATGACTTCGCAGAAAGCAAGCAATTATAAGTCAGAGTCTGTAATCGAGCAAGTGTTAGCAGAATACAACAGAAGACATAGCAATATTCGAATGGAGAAGGAAAGGCCCTCCGTTAGCGAAAGCTATAAATCTGTAGCCAGTCCCCCAAGTAAGAAGTCAAGTAAGACACCCCGTGAAGGCAGAAAGTGTTTTAATTGCGGGAAGAAAGGCCATATTGCCAGGAATTGCCGTGAAAGGCGGAAGAAAGCAAGTGAAAGTCCAAACGAAGCACGAGGCGAGGACCACAAGCCCAAAAAATTCACGAACGTGACCGTAATGTACGGGGATCAAGAGAGACCCGACAATCGTGCGCATTGGCTGATTGATAGCGCTTCAAGCAATCATATATGCAATAATAGAGATGCGTTCTCTAGTTATGAGGAGCTAAATAGCCCGATGCTAATTTACGGAGCATCGGATGATCCTATTCCTGCATACGGTTTTGGAACCGTCGACTTAAAGATTGAAGTTTCCCATCAGCGGTTTCATACTGTAAGGTTGACTAATACACATTATGTGCCGACCATGGCGGTGAATCTAGTTTCGGCCGGAGTACTGGACAAGCGCGGGTGTACTCAATACATCAAGAACAACCAGTATATTGTGAATAATTCTAACGGCCAGAGAATAATGTTAGGCCATAGAATGAACAACCTATACAAGTTGAATTGTCGATCAATTCATGGAAGCTCAAGATGCTACTTCAATGAACAGACTCATAATAAGTTCCTATTATGGCATTCGAGGTTGGCTCATCTCTCAGTGAGAAAAATGAAATTGATTCAAGATAAGAATCTCTTAAAGGGACTAGAAGGTGTAAAGATACCCAAAAATTTGAGTGATCACATCTGTGAGGTCTGTAAGCTAGGAAAGATGATTAACGTAGATCATCGAAGGATCAAAAACATCAGATCATCTCAACCACTCGAATTTGTGTATACGGACCTGTGTGGACCCATAAAAGATCAAAGTGGCAAGAAGCATTACATCTTAACGTTTATTGATGATTACACTCGCAGGAGCTTTGTACATATCATCGACAGTAAAGAAAAGGTTTGCGACATTGTCAGGTTATTCGTTGCGTACGCCGAGAGATCCAGCGTTCAAGTTGAAGCATTTACTCTCCGATCAAGGGACGGAGTATACGAACAGAAGACTGATCGAATTTCTGGAAGGCAAAGGAATTAAATACCAACGATCCTCCCCATATTGTCCCCAGCAAAATGGAATCGCAGAACGATTCAACAGATCGCTTCTGGATACAGCTCGGACTATACTCTTAGACGCTGAACTCCCCATGAAATTCTGGACATACGCAATACAATGCGCCAACTACGTACTCAATCGAACACCGCATCACAGTATTAATTATGCTGTTCCCCTGACAAGATGGCATAAAGATCAGAAGGCCCCGAGCGTGAAACATCTGAGAAAATTCGGAAGTATTGCCTACTTAAAACTACCAAAGGTCCGAGTCCAGAACAAATTCGAATCAAGAATACACAAAGGTATTTTTCTTGGTTACTCGAATACCACCAGAGGCTACATCGTGTTCGATGCCGAAGACGAAAAGATCGTCGAGACGCGAAACGTCTGTATAAACGAGAATAGACGCGCCAGTGAACTCCTCAAGATGACCGAGACAGAAGAAGATGATTCTTTCGACCTCTTAAAGGTCCCTACTGAGCATGATGAGACGGAATCAAGTTCTTCAGAAGAAGATGCAAATTACGAACCTGAATCCAAGATCGACTCATCCTTATCTACAATAGAAGATGATTCATCAAGGGAAAGCGAAGATAAAGAAATCGTTTCGCCTACCGAAAATGAAGAGGATGAAGGAACTTTTATGAATTTAAGAAGCAGGCAGATTAAAAGAAAGCTCCAAGTATATGTAAGCAGATTGGAATCTACCCCATCAAACTATTCAGAAGCAATGTGTTGCAGGGATAGTATCGAATGGAAAGAATCTGTCAACGAAGAAATAAAGAATTTAGGGCAACATAAAACTTGGTTGGAAACAGTTTCATTTGATTATGCTAATCCTCTTATGACACAGAGTGGAACTGAACAGGATGTCAATGATGCAAGAGACATCGTTCAAGAAGTTCAAAGGATAGCAGAGCAGGACTCAAAAGATGCTACTGACGTAAGACAAGAAGCAGATAAAGCCAAGGACGAAGCAAGTGAATTAAAGAAACAGGCTAATGACGATAAAGATCGTGCCAAAGAAGTTTCGATGCACTTGTTCAAGAAAGCAAAAGGCAAACTTGACGAAGCCCTGGAAAAGAAATCTAAGAGATTTAAAGACAATGTTCTCCAAGGGAGAGGAGAAAATTCACGCCGACTCCGATGCCAGTTTCGGAGACCGCAAAAACGGAAAATCCACTACGGGATTTGTGATTTCCTTGGAAACAACGCCATTGCATGGAGCAAAGAAGCAAAGTGTCGTCGCCCACTGCACATAGAAGAATGAACTGATTTCATGTAACGAGTGAGTTCAAGAACTCATCGGACAAAAACGCATTCTTGGAGAATTAGGATTTGCAAAATTATGCAAAGAAGTGTCGACGCAGTACTGTGACAACTAAGTGTCAATCCAACTGGTGAAAAACCAGTTTGATATCACTCGAAGCAAGCATATAGCTTTAAAATATTACGCAATCAAGGATTACGTTAAAAGAGAAGAGATTAACCTAAAATATGTGCCCAGTCAAGACAATCCGGCAGATATCTTGACCAAGGCTGTGAATGGTACGAGGTTTCAGGAATTAGTGTCAAAACTTAAAGTGCTATGCAGTTAGTGAACTGTTGAGAACAATGTAAAGCAATGTTCATTTTTTGTTAGGTACTCCAGTGTAAAATGAGGGGGAGTATTGTGTTTGTGTGAAAGAAAACTTATCTTTCAGTATCTTCCATTTCACACTGAAGGCGTAAATAGATAAAAGCATTCCTGAATCCATGTTTTCAAAATGGCAGCGCCCATGTTGCCGATTTAGGCCTAGGACAAAATCTCGTGAGTGATTCAATTATCTGTGTTTTCAAGATGGCAGCGCCCATATCGCCGATTCAGGTTTAGGACAGAAATCTCGTGAGTAATTGTTAAACAATGATAAGCGCGCGAGCGGCCCATTGTTACGCAATTAACGAGTCCGTGCTCAGTGCATTTCGGAGAAGAAAAGCCACGCTTCAGATCGGCAGTTCGTTGGCAGTCTCGGTGCGAAGTGGATGTATTCCTGGTTTCCGCACAAGGCAGTTCGTTTCCAAGTTAGCTGCAGATAGGATTTGTTCCTTATTCGCTGAAGTGCAGTTAGTTCCAAGATCCCAGTGATAACGATTAGGATCCTTTATCACTACGGTATTACGATAGCTGCGAAGTGATCAGCTATAGTGAAGCCGTTCGTTACCGCAGTGTGAAGTTCAAAGTTCCGTACTGCAGAACTCCAGTTTCTAAGTGAAAAGCTGCGATTAGTGTGCTTCTATTATTGAGAAGAAATCCCGATTGATTCTCTCAATAAAAACTGTGAAAGACAATGCTTTAAAGACGTATTCTCGGTGAAAAGCCATTTGGACGAAGATCGCTGTTCCATTTCGAACGTGGGTCGCCATATTGGATTCTAGGAGAATTACCGATCTACGACGTGGATGTCCGAAGTTCCAGTTCGACGGAAAGCAGAAATATTACCCAGTGAGTACTGTTTTATTTCAGTGAGTTTCGGACTCTCTTCGTCCAAGCCCAGAAGTTTTAAGATTAACTTTTAACCGAAGAATTGAGACTCTGGCAAGCGAGCCGAAGACGGACTTTCGATTAACTCGCACAGATAATATCTAACTTTAAAGCATTAAGTAATTAACGTTATAGAAATAGAAATGTATTTCTAGTTTATTTATCTTTTGAAATTCTCTGTGAGAGATTGTATTCAAATTTAAAGTAAGATTGTTTTATTAAACGTTTTATTGTTTTGTTACACTTTCGCATTAATTTATTTTACCTTCCTAATTAAGCCTTGCATAGTCGGAATCATAGTAGCTCTCCAGTTAGCGATAAACCTCTGCCGAGGGAATTTAATTCGGATTATTTTTCCCCTCGTTAATTTATGGCGTAACGCCACACTTGGTTATGGTAGTGGCGTAATGTAATGTAATTAACCCACAAAGGGTTATTGGCCGTAATTAATAATTAAAAACACAATTCGCAGCTATTCTTTCTCTTGTACGCCTTTTGAGTTCTTTGCTTGCTGGATAGTTTTGGCTGAGGAGAGCATAATAAGCCAAAACCAGCTGTCCCAGGGTCTCAGCTTGTTTCAAAAGGCTTTTTTTTTGTCCTACATTTGTCCATTTTGTCTTATGTAGGTGCATTGCGTAAAAGGCTACACGCACTACTCCGTCTTCCGTTATGTTTCCGTAACGTAATTGCTTAAGTGACGTAGTTATGTTTTCAGGGTCACAAGAATGGGGAACAATTACGTGAAATAAAAATCACATTTGACCATATATTTGTATTAATCTATATTCAAAAGTTTACGGTCCTAAAAATTTCAGGTAATTGTTCTCCATTCTTGTGACCCTGAAGACATAACTACGTCACTTAAGCAATTACGTTACGGAAACATAACGGAAGACGGAGTAGTGCGTGTAGCCCTTAAAACGCCAGAATGGATTTTCATCAAATTTGATATGTAATTTATGTATGGTCCAATGTAAAGCGTCAACCATTTTGTTTTGGTCAGCACCCTGCAATCCCTAAAACTGATCTCCGAAATCCCTCGCTTACACTGCTCGATGGATATCTTTAAAATTTGATACGTAGTATCCACAAAAATTAATATGATGCTTATTTAAGGTCCTACTTTAAATATGAGCGCGATTATTGGTCTCCTTACCACCCTCTCTCTCGTCTAGCCCTCAAAATGAACCCTCCCCCAGCGCTGCATGCCGTATCCACAACACGGTGGAAAGCTCAGCATATACCTAGCTATAATTTATATAAATAAATCATTTTTAGGATTTAGAATATAAATTGTTAATTAATGAGTATCCAAAAAAATTTTATTAATAAAATAAACAGCAGTTATTTTAAAATAAAGAGAACACCAAGACCTAAGAAAGAATGCACTAACGTAGTAAAAGTATCATATGGAGTGAAACTGTCCCATTCTAATTTAGTTTCTTTTGAGTTAAATAATAGATCAATCATAAAGAGTCGGAAATACGAACCTAGGATCATTAACAAAAAAACCCCAAAGTAAATGAATTAATGAATAGGATAGGGGTGGTGTTTAAATTAAAATGCAGATCTTGTACTAAGATAAATAATTATATTTAATATAAGATTTGAATAAGAATGAATATAAAGTATACATATTAAATTTCTTAGTTTAACTTTACGTACAACACTGACTATCATCTTTGCAGTATTTCGCAGAGCGTAAATTCCTCTGCTTCTGCGGGCGTCTCAACAGATTTTAAATACTATACAAAACGGTTATAACAATAAACGTATTATTGACATCATAACTTATCTTGTGATTAAATCATACAGCAACTTCATACAACAAAATCTTTCAATTCGGAATTGTTACGACAATAACAACTTCAGTAATATTCTTGGAATTCGGAATTGTTATGTAGACTCTGTGGAAATCTTAAAAAAGCTTATGAAATTTATAAAAATGAAAATTAGTATAATATTCTCCTACAATAATGTTACAGAAACTAAACAAAATATGGGATCCGTAACGACGATTAGCCTAGATCTCACATGACTCTAATTCCATTCTGGAAAACTAGCATTTACTACGAATAGAAAATCGAATTTTTTTTTCACTTCTTAATTCTATTATTGGGATTATTCTGGAATTAATTTTAAATCACTGCCTGGACTTTTCAGGTCAATTGAATTAGCGCCTTTACGCCATCCATTTTAGATGATTCTTTCTTTCATTGAGAAATGAGTTCTGTAAATGTTGAGACATTTCGATTTGTTTAGACTTTTTTTTTTTTGTATCTTTTTTCAGTCTTGAGGAAAAAAGAACTTTTTGTATTAATTTATTGATCTGAGTCAGAATTCCGAAAGGAATTCAGTGAGAAAAACTATTGGTTTTTTCCTGAAAAGAAACAAGAAATCAATATTTGCTTCCAATATGCTCTAGGGAACTCAATAACACGAAATAGAAACAAATGAATTTGAAATTTCGATTTACACGATAATAATAATAATAATAATAATTATTCCTCCTCACATAAGCTGTACTGGGATCGCCCTATTCACACATACAAAACCATACATCACAGCAGACCTGACATCACACTTGTTGATAAGGTCAACAAACAGACCTATCTCATTGATATTGCAGTGCCTATCAGCAAGAACATGCAGAAAACTCACGCAGACAAGATCAGTAAATACACCGATCTAGCACACGAGTTCCAGAAGCAGTGGAGGCAGGATCGAGTACGTGTTGTACCCATCGTCCTGTCCGCCACTGGTCTAGTACCTCACACATTGCACCACAGTCTCAGCACACTAAGACTTCACAAAAACACTTATGCACAACTGCAGAAGGCTGTGATACTCAACACAACACGCATAGTTAGGAAATTTATGGACACAACCACACATCCCTAATCATTATTGCACACGTCTTTACAGTTGGCAATATGTGCTTTGGTCCTTGACCCGCCATATTGTTTTTGCTGGAGAAACCCAAGGTTTGAAACATACAAACATAATAATAATATTAAAAGTTAGATCCAGTGTTTATAAGTGCTACGTGACATCTCAAAACAGGGGTTTCTCGATGTATTGCCGATCGTCTGCTTTCACTATAAACACCTAGGTCCTTATTATGGTGGTTAATACCAGTAAAGGTGGGGAAAAGAATGCGACCTCCAAATCTAAAGTAAAAAACAAGAAATACACACTACAAGTAAAGAAAGAAAATTCATGAATAATAACAATAATCTGTATTAAAAAAAATTATGTGAACGCGAAACTGCGTATTGTCCACCAACAATTAAATTTCGCAACAATTCGCACGCGCGTTGCCTTGCAACAGAAGTATTGTTGCATGGTCAAAACTGTCCACAACAATGCAATTTCGCACCTGCGTTGCGAGGTAACATATTTCCGACTGTTACGATGGATTTCAATACTCAATGCATGTATATTTCAGAATTTAAACTTTTTATTTTTAGTTTTAATCTTAAGCTTTAGGTTTAGTTGACTTTAAAGTTGTTTTTGTGAATGTTTTTTGTTTTTGTTGTTTTTCCAACTGTTACAAATGGATTTCAATATTCTATTGCATGTATTTTTTTATAATTTAAACTTTAATTTATTTTTATTTTTAGTTTGAAGTTTTAAGTTTTAGTTAATTTGATGTATTTTTTTTGTTCTTTTTTTTGAACAAATACATTTTTACATATTTCGGAAACAAGTGATGAAAAGCCGTTTATTATTATTATTATTATTATTAATTTTAGTAATAATAACTTTAAGAAATCACCTATCATCTTAAAGCAATTTAAGGATTGACAAAGAATATAATGAAATTCAAGAATTTACATCTTGAAAGAATCTTGACGGAAGAACAGAATTTCCGGTTTTCGCAGTCTTTCGCGCCTTGAAAATCCAAAATTACTAGAAAAGAATTCCCTTTGTTTGGTAAGCCATAAGATTGGTTCTAATTGTAATTTCTTTTTTTTTTTTCTTACGTTCATTGTTACCATGAAACTAAGAACCGGATTCATCAATAGCATATCACGAAATCTGTAGTGTATATTGTAATTGGCAGAAGTGCTGATGATCATCTTAACAATTTTATCATCTTAACAATAAGAAACTGGCAAACGCTTTTTTACAATTAGCCTTTCTTTTAAAAAAACAATAAAAATCCATTGTATCCGTAGATGTTTAATATTCTATGCTTTCAAACATAGAAATGACACACACACAGACTGGCTGATTTAATGTGCTTCACTTGCCTGTTGAAAACTAGGTTAAAAATAAAAGAAATTTTAAACTTTTAACGGTTTAACTTAAAAAAAAGACATAATTTTCTTAATTACGTACGGACTTCATTTGACGGCTTTTATCTTAAAGTGATATTGGTAAGTTTATAAAATACTATAAATTAACATCAGACGGAAACTGAATTTTGAATTTTAAAAAATCATTGAGAAAGAATGCAGGATGACAATAATTTATGAAATCTGAGAAAATAGACCAATCAGATGACGTTACCTTCACAATAATAGAATCTTAATCTTCTCAGGAAAGATCTGAAGCAATTTCAAAAATCAACTATTGTTTAATCATTATTGTTTATCGTTAGGGATATTGTTCTCAAATGCTGTATTCTTATGAATTTTGTTCGTTTAATTTGAGACAGTACAGTAGAGCACCGATTATCGGCGAGTGCCGCGAAATTTTTTTTTAATTACGAACCTAAAAAACACCAATTTTAATCCAAGCCAACAACAGGGAAAGTACAATAGGCCGTACAGTGTGAAGGTCGAAAATTACTGACAGGTTTATTGTGCTACGTAATCCTATAGAGGCCTTCTCGGAATTTGTGGATGAGTGGCAGGCTCTTCCTCTGCAGAAAGATTTCTACTGTACTGTAGATATTTTAAAAGTTTTGCATATTATGTTTTTTATATAATAAACGTAGTTTTTATGCTGAAATATTTTTTTCGTGTTTACATCTCATTTTTAGTCTTTTTTCGGGTTATCCGCGATTTTTACTATCCGCGGTACCCTTGCCGCCCAATTCCGTGGATAATCGAAGCTCTACTGTAGATATATCTTTTATTTAAATCTTTTATTTAATGTAAACTTTTGAGATTCGAAATAGTGTGTTTCAAGTTGAGAAAATAAAAAAACTTACTCCCATTAACTTGTAAGAGGATTTGAAAATGGAATATGCATCGGGAATGTTTAAAACATTAAGTTTTAATCCCCAACAACATCGCACTGAATAGATGTAGACCCTACAATCGACAGGAGCGGAGATATGGATCGCAAAGACAAATCTAAATGAATGGAAACAAGTGTGAACATAAGTTATATTTATTCGAAGAAGGTGCTCAAAGTTGCGGCCGGCAGCAACAATGCATGCATAACAGTGTCGAGGCATTGATTGTCGTTTATTTTGAAAGATTCCGAGCACTTCGCGAACACTTGCCGCGGTGACAGCGATTCTTGAGACAAGGTCTTCCTGTGAGTCAATCGGAGTCTCGTACAAGAGGTTCTTCAACGTGTCCCCAGCGGACGAAATCGATACATGTTAAATCGGGCGATCTTGGCGGCCAAGCAATAGCGCCCTCTAGCACCGAAGATTGCCGTCAGCGGACATACATTCATAGAAGAAAAAGGTTGGTGTTGATGCTCCCTATTTCCCATTTCTACCTGTTTCCCTTGTACAGAGAATTTTCATACACGCTGAATACGCGTTCATTTTTGCTTTAAAATAAAATCTTACAATTTTAAGGATTTCGTGAGTAAATCGAAATCACTGTAAATTACCGCTTATGCCTGAAAGAAGATTCAAGATTCTTAAATATATTGAATATTCATTTACATTTGCGCTCAGCCACTTAAATGTGACCGAGGCGAATCATTCTGGAATCAACGATGTTTTAACAGTAAGATGATCTTTTGGTAGAGTAATTGTAATTGAGGTGTAAGGCTGAAATGTAAGAAGAATTTCAGAAAATAGATAAAACTACTCAACAGGGTGAAGGACTAGTTTCAAAATTTGAACATCAAGTTTTGAATCCATCAAGTGCAACAAAAGCTGAGAAGTTATTGAATCCAATAGGTAATCAAGGAATTACAATTAACTACTTTTATACTTCTAGCAAAAATCCTTGTTTCTTATTTCCGGTTGGGAGAAAGACAGTCCGTTAAGTATTGCTATTATTACTAATGTATTGTTTTTTGAGAAAAGAAGATCTGAGGGACTGAACTGTATTCAGACATCATTCTAAGCAGTAACTCTATATCTTAACTTTTCAAACTCAACTTATTTTGCCTTATTGTTTGACAGAATGCACTGATTTTGTCGGCAACCTTATTAATAATTACTGTGGAAATAGTTATATTTCGGAAATGTTTAGAATTCAGCTTTCAAGTCCATGCAAAAGGTCCATAAAGTCGCATTTCTTATCCCTGTGTTAAATACTCTTTTTTTAATTATGTTTGCCCAAAGATTATACTAATAAAGAATACCAAATTTTAATGTTTGTCTTTAATCCCCAGATGACAGACTGTATGACCAGGCCCAAGGGGGTGCGGGGCCCCAGGCGAGCTAAAAGGAGCCCCTCCTCCATTTCTTCAATGATATTCTGATCCCCCTCCCCTCCCAACCCGATTCAATTTCCTGAAAACTTTCTTACAGATGCTTTTTAAAATTACATATTTTTTTGTTTATAAATAGTTCAAAGCCATGGGCTTTGTTCGAGCAAGCCGAATTTTAAACAAATAAAAATAACCATGCTGTAATATTTTTATGGCTGACCAAACAGAAGTTTGATAATATTACAGCAAATTATACGGAAAATAAAATCATCAACCAGTCGCGGGGCTCTAGGCAACCGCCTAGGTTCGCCTTCTCAGGCAGGCCCTTCAGTCAAACGGAAACCCCTTAAGATGAACCAATACGTATGGTTCATCCTAAAGCACAGGATGATTTTTCACTAGCAACGCTACCTCATTCAAACCATGTACGATGGTTTCGCACGCTACCACAGGGCAACTAGGAGCCAAAACACCCCTACTGCAAACGTTTCTCCTTCTGCCGTTCCCTGCCTATCACATCGGTCCAGTTTTTCTCCATCGTGCAGTTTCAATAAACAGTATTATGTTATCAATCAGTATTTCACTCAAAGCTTCCATTATTTGTTTACTTTGAATGTTTTACCCATTTGTTAAGTTAACGACATTAACCAATCGTTTAAGACCAATACTGCAATCGTAAAACCTTTCGTAGCGATTTCCAGTACGTTTACATAATATTCTTTCATATATCTTACTCTAGGAAAAAACAAATACATCTAAACAATGTAAATTTACATAAACTCTTCTCAAGTTCATGAAGTAATAATTAGAGTTTCCAAGGTGTTTGTCTTTGTTTCAGTGATTTTGTTCTTTGAAACCTGGTAGTTTACATCATAATATTAATAATACAGTGCTAATACGCAGAAGCACGTTATGCAAAATATTTACTGACTTTAACGACGGTTAAAAATTTCATGTTAAATTACATTACAAAAGGATTTTCTTTTTAATCTTGATTCAGAAATCATCAAAAATTTATGCAGAATACAATTTTAAAGGTTTACATTATTAATATTATTTCTTTACTTCATTCTCTTTAGATCTATTTAAAAGAAAACACCGAAACACACATGTAGTCTAAAAATTTAATCCACTTATAAAAAAAATACAGACCGGACAGTTTCAAGGACAACAAGGTCTTCATCATCATAGACTTATTTAAATAAGTGAGATATAGTAATCGATTCGAAAGAAAAGGAAAGTTTTATTATGAACAGAAATGTTCTGAAAAACTAAAAACTGTAGGCTACAAATTCAGTAATATTTCTGTAAGTTGAAGTGCAGGAATTAACATTACTTAGCTATTGTTACAGTTGAGTTCACGAAAGAAGAACTTTTGATGACGTAATTTCCTTATGGATTGATATTTCCAGGATGCTACAGCGCCATCTACTACTAAACGTCGTAACTAACTCTTTTAAACATTACAAAAACATTCTGGTTGTTGCAATTTTTACAGTTACAGTTACAAGTCTTGAAATAATTAAAAACGTTCCACACTATTCCTTTTGCTTGGCTATGCAAAGTTTGTCCTTTCGTGGTCACGCTTTTGCGATCACAAAACGACGCCATCTTGGACTGACTACTCGGAGTTCAAGTTGATGATGTCATGACTGGTGACGTTTGTTCCAGACAAAATCGATCGCTACGTAATGACCATATTTGGCAAACCCTTTTTTTTAAAAAAAAAAAAACAACTTTAGTTCAGAAAATGCAGTTTCTTTTGTCTAAAAATTCAGTTCTATTTTCACATATCGCCCATTGCTTCTACTGATCTACAAATCGTCTCGGCAACTTACGATGCTATGCACGACTCTGCCTTAAATATCCCGACAGAGTACTGCAAGAGTACTGCGTTCTCTCACTTGGTATGTACAAAGGATGGGGGATCCTAATTCCCTTTATCTTCCTCAATACACGAATAATACCAATGTGGGCTGCTCCGAAATGGCAATGGGAAACCTCTCAGAATTCTACATGATAAAGTATTTAAATTACAAAAGCAGACAGTCAGTAGACTGAAACGCAAAATATTCTGACAAAAGATTCGGATTCAATATTTTTAAGGAAATGGTACAAGTAAATAACTCAAATATGGACGAATTTTAACTTAAGTCTTTTGAATTCTAATCTAGGAAAAAGGCAAAAAAAGCAGATGAGCTGGGAGGCTAGAATATTTAAGGGAAAAAAAAAACAATTTATATAAAAAACAATTTTTAGAATTATATCGTTTAGAATTTCGTAAAATACTATATTATTATTAGAATAAGTTTTAAAATTGAAGAGAAATACGTAGCATCTTCACTGTTTAATGTAATGTAAGTAATAAGTGAAGTTTTAACAGTATTAAACAGTTAATAACTTCTAGGAAAATTTATAGGAGAAGACAGATACGATCAATGAATTAATTTTTCGTCTACTAATATCGTATCCTCTAAAAACGGTAGAACACTGTAATCAGAAGTGAAAGATTTGTTTTTAGTGAAGAACCATACTGAAGGCAAGCCTTTATTGCTCTCCGCAGTGCAATCACGGTGAATGAACACGAATTCAATAATATGTAAGTTCTCTTTATTCCTGAAATCACTAAGCAATAATGTCTGCATCTGCTGACAAAAACTAAATGTGGTTTTTAAATACGGGTGTTATTAATTAGAGGCAGACTTCTGTTTTATTTAATTTAAGAAATAAGCTTTTTAAGGAATTCTGAGAAGCCAAATTTCATTTCAGAAAAGTTTTTATCAGGAAAACTTACTTTCAATCAAGGGTATTTTTTTTTTTGCCAGTCAAGGCTCAAGGTTATTGCTTTGGTAGAACTTAAGAATACAGAGCAAACGTCTGATTGGGAACCAAATTAAATTAGCGACGGTTGTTCTTTTATTTCCAATTATTTCTTTACGTGGCAACTAATTACTTCTTGATTGGTCTCAAAAAAACGAAACTTTAAAAAGATTCTGATTCGCCGATCCTAATATTATTCTCCATAAAGAATCCAATGATGACAAGAAATGAACTACTACTGCCGTTAACTCTTTTCGTCACATTTAATTTTTTTACTTTTCTTTATTTTCTAACTAAGGAATTTGAATATTTCATAAAAAAGTGATTTTATTTTTTAAGGAAAAAAAATGTTCATTCCAAAAACAACGACTTTATAAGAGTCTTAGGACCTCGTAGTTAAGACAACTTTTCCATTCCGGTTACCATTTCTTTTTTGTTTTTGTTTATTTGTTAACAACTTTCAAAATTTATATTTTACTGAAATATATTTAGAAAATTAGATGTGGAGGAATTTGGCGTTCAAGCAAATTTTGGGTGAATGATAAGAGTGTAACGTTGCAGATTGGAATGTAAGGCTTCAGAAAACTGGGAACATGTGATATCTGAATGTGAGAACAAGGTTGAATAAAGAAATGGTCTCGATGTTGGTAGTGGTGGGTTAAGAAAAATTGATTGATTGAGAATTTATATTCTTTTACATTTAATTAGAAACTGTAAATTTATTATTAATTATTATTATTAATCGTGATAGATTGTGAGAGTAATTGAAAACTAAATGGAAAATTTAAAAAAAAGGGATAAAAAAGAATATGGATCTTTGTAATAATTGAAAGTATAGATATTCTATATAGTTATATTTCAAATTAATAATCTTTCATAATATATTTAATCTTTAAGTAGCATTTTTGATAATTTTAAATTCGTTGGGTAAATGATAATGTTTATGCAAGGATTGTATTACAGATGAATGTAGGTATTTAGTAGCAATCAGTTTAATAAAGGTAGGGAAAAGAATGGAACCTCCAAATCTAAAATAAAAAATAAGAAATACACAATAAAATTTAGAGTTACTACTCTCTACTGAAGATCGGCACTATACCATGAAACAGCTGTTTGGAGATGTCACTTTTGCACTGATAAACACTAGGTCCACCTTTCAGCAGTATGATATTTATGTATAAGATTTATAGAACTACTATCAGATTTTACTGTTAATTGATTCTTACGTAATCAATCTATCAATCATTGGAATTGAAAATGCATATTTAAGGTTTGTCTTACTTGATATTACAGGTATTCCTAATAATAAGTTTACTATTGGTAGAAAAGAGCTGTAAAATTGTTATATGTTAATTTGCGCATATTTTACGCCACCAACTGTAAAACGTTAATGGTCAATCATTAGTTAATAAATTAGTTTTTAAATTGGTGTGTTTGTTTGTTTTTTAAATTCTGCTGCGATTTCGCTAAAAAAATTTCCATTAATTTTGGATTCGGCTAAGTATTATCTTAACTGCCGTGCTGGCGTGGCCGTGCGGTCTCGGCGGCGGTCTGCCGTGGCGGCCAGTGCGCCAGTACCTGGGTTCGAATCCCGGCAGTGGCATGGCCGTTTCAATTTCCTTTCCTGTGTTGTCCAGCCTCTTCTTCACTTTCTCTTCGGTCTGACGTCATTCCTTAATGGCGTCCTGGGGAAGGCCATGGGAAACCACCCCAGTATCTTTCCCTTGAAATTCTAGGGAGTCTGCTAGGGGTTCGCCATCTTGGGAACACTAGCGCTCCCTGGAACACGGATGCTTGGCTACGAAGCTCGCACTTCGGTGCGTATCGGCATCATCATTATCTTAACTAACAATTTATATGTATAAATTCCGAAGGTCTCAATGATATAATATTAGTATTTTTCATTACAACCATTATTCCTAACGTTTTCTTTGTTTTGGTTTTTCCAAAACAGAAAAAAACAAAACAAGAAAAAGTATTTTTATTAAAACGGGAAAATCAGTGTAAATATAAAATAAGTAGGCTATTAAGTATTTTAATATGGTTATTTACTAAAATAAGAGATACAACTGGAGTGGTTAAAACTTAATGAGTCGATAATTACATTGTTTTTATAATTAATTGAGAAACATGGGTTTATTTACTTTAGCATAATTGTTTAATACGGAATCCAATCGCAGACAAATACACCCATAATTCTTGATCGAGAGAAAGAAGGTGCTCCCGTTTCTTACTGATGGCAATACGTACCAGTAGGTTGTTCGAAAACTGTAGTAGTGAAGATTGGGCATCTTCGATAACATTTGAAAGAAATATTTAAAATAGACGGCGGTTCATGTGCAAATTTTGCTATGTTTTTCTTAAGATTACTGTAGGTCGTAAAGCAACGAAAAAGTGCCGTGCGATATTAGGAAAAATGTTTAGTATGCCTCCTGATTTCTCCAAATGCATAAGTGTTGTAAAGCAAAAAAGATTGACAAACACTGGTTTAGACAATAATGACAAATAAAAAAAGCTGTGATACACGAAACAATGGCATCCCGTATTTACGAAACATTTTCTATAAGTTACTTAATGATTTTAAAAAATATGTATAAAATATAAATAAGGAAAAAATAGAATAATAAAAAAAATATCAAAATAAGAATATCAAAAAGAAAAAAGAAAAAATGAAGAAAAGGCACTCGTATGCTATTTAATTATTCAAGCATTGGCGCCACCAGGATTCGAACCTGGGTTATTGAGGCCACAACGCAGTTTGCGATCACGGGTGTGAACACGAGCTGAATAAGACCATCAGAATACCTGTAAGGTGTTGAGAATGCTGTCACGAGACCGGAACAGGAAGTGGCTGCAGACCGAACTCGTATTTTTCCTCACCTCTACAAGTCATCAGGGTTCCAAAAAGGTATGACTCATGTCTATCCGATGGGAAGTTTTGATTCAGACGGACAATAACACGGACAGAATGAAGTTAAGAGCTCTCTTATCTCCCCCTCCCCCTTTACAGTTACATCACTCAAATACAATCAATTACTGAAATATCAGAACATCGGAAAGGAATTTCTTATTTGAGTTTAAAATAAATTAAAAATAGACTTATAGTATATATATATACAGAGAGCAGATTAAGGAACACATCGCGATAAGGTTAAATCGTCTTTTACACTATAATAGCAGATTTACCACATCGCTGAAGATAGAAGATCGATGAATAACCATCACTGATTTAAAGGGGATGGTTATATTTTGCCGAGATAGAGCCAAGACTAGAGATGACTAGAGCCAAGACTGCAGATGAGTGTAGGTGCTCTTTAGCAGATCAATTTGACAATCCCCTCCCATCTACGGAATTTTAAGGAACAATCTGGCAACGTAAAATAACGCCAATTCCGAGATAAGATAAATTAATGCATTTAGATAGTGCCAAAAGCAAAGCGGTCCCATAATATGCACAATTTTATAAACAAAATGTGTTTTGTTTATAAAATTATTATTTATACTCCCTGATCGGAAGTTGGGGGGTCAAAAGTGGTCGCTTACGATTAAGAGGAAAACGGCGATAGATGTCCCCCCAATATCCCCCCAATTCTTTATAAACAATGGCTGGTAGAAAACGTCTGCTTCTCTTGCCTCTGCTCTCAAATGAAACGACAGTGATTCCATGTCTTCCACCACTGTAGTAAATGGTTTCTACTCACTTCTCACCTCCAGCGTACACGGATTGGAACTGACCTCATATTTTAGTATTAAGTGAATATTATTATTTATAACTTTTCTCATTCTTTTTAATTTACATACAATGCGGGAAAATTCCAAACATTATATACGGACTATTGCAACAAAACTTTTCTCACAATATGACAATAGTGAAACTGCCCTTTGAATTAATGGCAGTTGATGGTAAATCCCAAGCTCCTAGAGTTGTTGAACAAGATTTTTCGGCACAATTCCAATTCCTGTAGCTGATATAACGATGGTCCTTTTTGTAATTTTAAATAAACTCCCCAAAACTTTTAATTCCTGAGCTAAAACTATGTATTTATTAATTTTATCAGCATAGGCCTTATGAAGATTATTAGGCACAGTAATACCGATGAGCTTAGCAGTTTTCTGTGTTTTGTCTAGCATACAATGTATGACCTATTGGCCACAACTGTCTGATTGGTAATAGGTCTAATTGATCGATCCCAGAACAGTTTGTAAGCTTGACTACGAAGAACTGCATTGGATTATATTTGTAGTAAGGTGTTCGCACATATACTAAGCCATAGGTTACGGCGAGGGACTGATGCACGTTCTTTGCCACCACTTGTCTTGTCTCGTTGTATAATTCACACTGAACAGATTCTTCCAACTTCTGATAATATGTTCAATTGTTCACTTGCCTGTCACAAGAATCTTTTATTATTATTATTATTATGTAACATATGACACAGTACAAAGACAACATCTTTGACTGGATTAATTGAGCAATTCAAGTCTCACCCAGAGACCTAAGAATTGTCCAAGTATCTTCGCAAAATATAAGCAGTGCCTAGTAATGATGTTTTTTGCAGATCTGTTATTGAAATCTCATGAAGTTCCAAGCTATTAAAGTGTTTTACAAATTCCTTAGATAAAGCACCGAGGGCACCAATAACTATAGGTGTTATTATTATTATTATTATTATTATTATTATTATTATTATTATTGTTGTTGTTGTTGTGCTTATAATGCAAAGTAGCTTCTATGTTATTTAAAAAAAAGACTTTAGTACTGGATTGCCGAACCATCTACGTCTTACGTAACTCGAGGACTTTCTATACAGTATTTTTGTCTACTGCTATAGAAAGACATCTTTTTAATTCTCTTAAAACCTAAGAATCTGAAAAGCAATTGCTAACCTCAGTTGACCAGCTACAATATTGGTATAACAGTAAAGCATACCATAAGAAGGGTATGAAATTTAATAAATTTACAGGAATTCTGAAAATTAAATTAATTTTAAGGTCTGCATTCTGACAAAACAAGACAAAAAAAAACGGTTTCATAATGTAGACGAAACCAAAGCTATTGCCATACATGTTTCATTTTCGACAACTTCGGAGACAGTAAATGACCGCTGACCGGAATTAATATAAGAATTCATAAGAAGTCATAAGAATTCCAAGACGGTATGACTCATATCTGTCGGACATTTAATTTGGCTGCAGAGTTGACAGAATGAACGTAAGAGTTCCCCGCTTACACTTAAGTGCAAGGGGGTCGCTAACAATCAGTAACAATTGATTTCATCTATTAAAAATAATTAATAGATTTTATTAAATTAGTTTCATTCTATGTAACTAACACCAAAGTAAGGAAAACTACAAAGAAACTTTAGATTTGTTTATATTCTCGATATTTGTTTGCTCTTTTATCGATTCGGCCAGCAAAAGTGACCGAATCCGAAAAAGATTTCCAGAACATATCAGTATTAGCACTTAGTGGGAGCACAACAGGCCATTTTCATTGCAGACATTTCAAGTGCGGAGGTAAAGTCGATTTTGTCGACTCGACATCCGTGTAACTGCAACAGAAGTTTCGGTTCAATCCCTCAATCCATTTCAGACTTAGACAGAAATATTCCATCCATTTGTTTTTTTCGTTTTCGTTTTTATTGTGAAGTAGTGCGTTCCAAGATCACTGCTTTTCGAAAACCTCGAACTACCACCGATATTCAAATGTTTCAAATAAATGTTTAATAGCGTTGTTATGTTATTTATGTTAATGTGGGTGAATATGGTTCAGTGTGCCATATCACGGAAAGAGGGACAAACAGAAGGAATTATAAAGAAAGAATGATAGAAGTAGTGCAAGGAAACTGGAGAACCCCGAGAAAATTTGCCTAGCGCGGATCAATATAAAAAGATCAATAGCGTTACAATCTACCTTCAAGTTTTCAGATACGTACTAGAGATACTTTTATTTATCTAACTTACATCTTAATTACTATTACCTGTATTTCAGATAAAAAAGAAGAACGTGAATAAATAGTGACAATTTACATTGATGAATTCCATACCCAGGGGTCTTCTGAAATCCGTATAGTCGTTCCATACTACTAAGATAATTAAAAAACGAAATAAATAAACCAAGGTTATTCTTTAGACCTAATGTCTAACAAATGGATGTTGACGATCACGTTTGCGCGAGAATCACGAAAAACGCGAGATCTCGCCATTAGCCTCTTCAGCAGGTCTCAAAGAATTTAGTATTTTTAATGTCTGTCACTAGGAAAATGCTACATAATGAATTTATTGTTTGTTTATTGACTGTTTTCAATTTATTAAAACTATATTAAAATGTAGTAAAAGCCTCATGCATTTCCCCGTATCATAATTCATTTAACTATTTCAATATTTTGTGAGAAGACATGGATAGAGACTATTCTCGCGTAAATTACGTGAAATCACGAAAATACGGGATCGTCAACAACCATTTGTTAGACATTACATCTAATCAGGAACTGAGCCCTGTTTCTAGAATATGTACTTTGCGAATTCCGTACAGAATGATTTAATATCTTAATTTTTATATTTAAAATCGTTGCACTGAAGAAACCACATTTTTAAATTTTACAAAAGCAGTTTCAGTACGAGAAAAAGGATTTTATCAGCTACTCTAACAATTTCTAATTTCAATAAAATAATAATATCAGCAATTAGAAAATGATGAAAGATATGAGCAATATAAGCTATCTTTAAAATAGATACCATTTTAGAATGTTGCTTTTTTTTTTTTCCGTAATGAAGAAGGGATGAGAAATGGACCTGGCTTCGGTTCGTGAGCCGCATGTGTAAGTGAACGCTCCAGGGGCAAACATGATTTACGCTTAATATCTGCCTCAGATGAACTTTCATTAAATTTCCTGTTCATTTATTCTTATTCTCAAAAATAGAAAAAAGAAAACGATTAAAAGAGAGTAGTAATAAGCATGATAACATATCGCCTAGAAATCACAAAGGTGAAAAATCAAATTAAGATAATTCCTTTTGTCCTAGAGGTTTGTTTTTTTTTAATTATTATTCGTTGTTTAAGATAATAATTTGATGTTTTTCAAGTAGAATTTGAAAAAACAGCGAATGAAAAAATTGAAGTTAAATTAAAAAAAAAAAAAAAGTGGGGGTTAATGGGAAAAGATCATAATCAATTTTTTTCCGCAAATGTATTATGATTAATTTAAAATTGCATAATTTAGTTGAAATTCATAATTAAGTATGTAGTTAATTCAATTAACATAATTAAAAACCAAATGAATAGTTATTGAAATATCATTGAAACTGTGATCAAACCTAATTAATAAACCCTTCAATTAATTAAGTATTATATAATTCAGTTAAAATAATATAATATTAAGTAATTTTAATTAAAGTTATTAAATAATTCATAAATTTTTAATTTGTTTTTAATAATTAATTAGTTTACAATTAATTATTAAACGCAATTACAATGCTGAATAATTCTAATAACATTGTACACAGAGATGTATATTTTGGCATTTTGAATTTCTAATTAATACTGAAATATTACACATTTAACATTATTGGATTTTGTTGTTTGAATAATTAGGCAATAATTATTGATTTTTAAAGTTAATAAGACCTAAGACGATGCCATTAAAAAAAACTAACTAATCTTAACATAAAAAAAAAGTAGGTGATTATTACTAAAACGAAAATATAATATAAAAAGAAAATAAACAAAGTAAAATGAAATAAAGCCAAAAATGTTGTTGTCATTCATTACCCTGAATTAACAAGAATATAATTTTGTGTTAAACATAAATTTAAGGACTACCCATAATAACAAAATTTAAAAATAATAATAATAATAATAATAATAATAATAATAATAATAATAATAATAA
>JAFIDM010000003.1:42215817-42238869 GCA_023159025.1 Thereuonema tuberculata | reverse complement strand
TATGTCAACAAATAATATGAAATTATATCTTATTTAAATTTTTCTTCCTTCCCCCTAAAATAAGAAAAGTGTGTTAGCATTTACATAGTATCCTTTATCCGTATTAATACAAGGGAATGTTTTTATAACACATGCTTCCACAATATATCTGGAGTGTTTATCAAAAATCCTGAAAAGTATTTCCACGTTAGGGTCCGGATCGTGCTGTTCCCGAAGGCAGTGATCCGCCCATTCCGAAGTTTTTGGGCGATCATTTCGATAAGCCGCAGTGTGTTCTCGAATACGTT
Source organism: Thereuonema tuberculata (assembly GCA_023159025.1). Taxonomy (NCBI): domain Eukaryota; kingdom Metazoa; phylum Arthropoda; class Chilopoda; order Scutigeromorpha; family Scutigeridae; genus Thereuonema; species Thereuonema tuberculata. Next base: position 42,238,582 of record JAFIDM010000003.1, on the reverse strand, counting down.
CACTAATCATTCTACCTGTGTTTCCAAAATATATCTGGTCACAAGTCCTGGCACTTTTAATTTGTAGACTGTTCCCATAATTTTCCCGTCAAATTTTGTTTTGTCATATTTTTTTCTTCTTCAATCCTTAATACCGATTTTATATCCTTTCCCTTTGTGTGAATGATCCTGATGTCATTCTTATTACATATTTCTTTCACCATGTTGTTAATTTTAATCTCACTTGGTAATTTCAAAACTTTATCAAATTTCAGCTTATCTTTTTCTTTTACTTTTTCTTTTACTTCATTCTTGTTCTTTCTGATAAAATCTCTAAAACATTTGTAAATAAAATTATCTGGGTATTCCTTCATCTTCAGTTTCTCTCTGAAAAAACACATTTTTCGGTCCCATTTTTCTTTTAACATAGTATTCTTAGTAATACGATGTAGTGCATTACCGATTATTGCTTTTTTGATTTTCTTATTGTGTGCTGAGGTGAAGTTAATAAAATGTCTACTTTGGAATACTTTTTCGTAATGTTCGTACGAAATATTTGTTCATCATTTCTTAATGATAAATCCAAATATGTTATCATATTCTCTTTTTCTTTCTGTAGTATATATTTTATAGTTTGATTAACTGAATTTATCTTGTTAAAAAATATTTTAAATTGTTCATCCGTGCCTTTCTTCATTATAATGATATCATCTACATACCTAAATATTCAAAACTATTATTTCTCCAATTAAAAATATGTTGTTTTTCAAATTCTTCCATGTAGGCTTTACACAGCAACCCCGAGATTGGGCTACCCATTGGAAACCCCTTTACCTGTCTGAAATATTTTTCTCCTGTTTTAAAATAACTATTTTTACATATTAGACTTAGTCCTTCCATAATTTTGACCATTTCTAATTTGTCGAAGTTATTCTCTTCTAGTTTGCAATGTAATATCTTCATCGTATCTTCTATAGGCCGACAGACGGTTCTTGATGATCCCGAATTTTCGCGATTTCACGTGATTGACGCGAGAATAGCCTCTATCCATGTCTTCTCAAAATGGCGAGAAAGAAGGCTTATCGACTCCGGGAAAGAAGCGACCACGAGCAAGCCCCGTTACCGATGTAGACGATTTTGACCGATGCCATATTCGCCGCTGCATCTATCGTCTCTACGCTGAAGGTAAAAATCCAACTTTTAACATTTTTTCTTTAGCAATTTCCTAGTGACAGACATTCAAAATACTACATTCCTTGAGACCTGCTGAAGAGGCTAATGGCCAGATCTCGCGTTTTTCGTAATTCTCGTGCAAACGTGATCATCAAGAACCATCTGTCGGCCTATACTGGTATGGACGCGTAGAATTCATTTGGATCGCCGACACAAGGATTGGCAAGGTGGATTTACAATAAACTTATAATTATTGATAATAATAAACATGTTATTAAGAATTCAAATCATCAATTGAAATAATAAACATACCTAACCAAAAATGGCACAAATAGTAAAATAAGACTGTACATAATGGATGTAGCTATGTACATGTCCATACCAGTAGAAGATACGATGAAGATATTATATGTTTCTGCGAAATATCGTCGTTATGGGGGAATTTTCAGAGGATTTGTATATTATTGTATAAAAATATTATTAGTAACGAAGAAATCCTTTATTTTTATTATTATTATTACCGCTGTCTTTCGCGTAAGGCAGATATTTCATTCTAGGGGGAAAAAAGTATTATGATTATTAATTATAATTGAGATTTTAACGTGCGCAGATACACGAACAAATTTGAAAAAGCCTGGTTGCACAGGCGAAACCGGTCAAACAATGTAATTTTATTATTCAAAAAACTTTTTTAATTTTAATTTTGTGTGACGGCGTTCACTTTGCTTATAAAAAGGTATTATACATCCAAGAAGTAAATAAAAAAAATCACAGTGAAAAAATTGATTTAATTCATTTTCTATCTTAAGTGAATTCATTAAGTAAACAATATTGGGCTTACTGAATCAGTAAAGAATTTTATTAATCTTAATACAATAGTAGCAGTTTTCTATAAATAAAAAAGGAAAAAAAACAAAGACTTAAAATTTATATTTTTAAATTATACGAAGCATATTGTAATCAGGAGAGAAGCAAGACCTGTGGTATCTTGTCGTTCATTTGAGAGAACTTCCTCAAATGTTTTGTTTTTTTTTATAAATAACAAGAATGCATTTTTTTGTGAAGCTAAACATGAGTCTGGAGCAAACTTAAGAAGCCTGAAAAAAACAGCGAGATATTCTGCCAAGAATAAGAATAAGAGGAAAAATAAGAAGTGAAATGATACAGGGGACGATCTTAAAACTTAGACGTTCCCTATATTGAACAGCTAATAAACCTCATGGTGCAGATTGATATTGGAATTTTAAAAGGAAGCTAAAGCCATAGATAAATAACATATCTGCTTGAATGATTTTAAATCCACTGTTCTGACGTAGATGATTTGACAGTTCATCATAAATGAGTTTTTGAAATTTGATAAGTGGCTCAAGGGAAGAATGTTTCATGAATGTGTAGATGTTCATATTTTAAATAACTTTGCATTTCGTAATAGACACAGGCATAACTAAATACCTGGAGGCACAATTTCTAACAAGAATAATGCATTACTTATTTCTTCAAAAATCTTCCGTGGTATGGATGTCACGAAAAGACAGGCAATCAATAGGGCCACCGAAAAGTTAAATTCATAAACACTAGTCTGCATTAAAATTATTTGCAATTGGAGATTTACACCAAATCTTAACAGTTTGTTAGATCCCACATCACGAAAGAATAGGAAAAAAGCTTTGTAAAAGTTATGGATAAATCATTCCCTGTATTTTAAAGGGATGTTTTTATAAATAAATAAGTAAAAAAACAAAAAAACAAACTATGAATATGCCAATCTTTGAAACTGCAACTGCTGGTTCACTGAAACAGCTTAGCGACATCTATTATTGCAAAAACTTCAATAAACCCTTCGTTAAGGTAAAAACAATACGATATTATATATTATTATAATTTCTTGTAACTCTGAGGTGCCTACATTATTACTGAAAAATTCAAATTAATTTTTGTAACTGTTTCATTTTCCTCTGAGTACAGGGGTTGGATTCTCTTGTGAGTTTCGTGATGGTGATAAGGGGTCGTCCATTAATTACGTCAGGTCAAAAGGGGGAGGGGGGGTCCTGCAAAATCTCACCAAATCTCACCAAGGGGGAAGGGGGAGTTAACGAAAATCTCACGTAAACTTTTTCATTCAGAGAAAATATATATTGTAGCAAGATTTCCTTTTTTTTTTTTGGTTGTTAAAGCAAGATTTCCTTTTTTTTTTTGGTTGTTAAAATTTTTGAAATCTCACCAAGGGGGAGGGGGGGGGGTCCGGCAAAATCTCACCAAATCTCACCAAGGGGGAGGGGGGGTCCAAATTTTTGAAAAAACACCTCACGTAATTAATGGACGGCCCCTAATCCGCTCTGGGCTGGTTTTCTCGGGGTTCTCCCGTTTCCCCTGCACTTCTCCCACCATACTTTCTCAATCTTTCTCTCCGCCTGTCCCCATTTCCGTGGGGTAGCACAATAGTCCTACAGGTCGCGGTGCTTGGCTTCCCTGCCACCCACAATCATCCCAAGCAACACCAACAACTGTTTAAAATAAACATTATTTTACTTGAATGTGTTTTATTCACATTTTTAATAACTTCTGTCACATGAACTTCCAAATGTGATTAAGACTGTTTTCTCATATGGTAAACATTGATCTACAACGTTACATTCGGCAATTCAACATCAAGATAGAAAACACATTGTTGTATGTAATTTGTTGGCTAATTTTAGCTTAAAAAAGGTTCATTTACAAATAGAATATGCAGATAGAAAAATTCCTGATATTGTCTTCTTTCCCTTGCAGTTAATTCTTTCAATATCACTCGTTCGATGGCATCCCCATCTTGGACCATCTGTCGATATCCTCTTCCTGGTAATTGGACATCCTCCAGTCTTGTTGGTAATCAGCAACGCACCGAGGACTTGGGAAGTCGTGAAATTCAATTCTTGTAAATTGGCAGTTCCGTCATTACCATAATGGAACGGTGTGATCATTCGTTCCACCTGAAAGAAGCGCAGCCTCCGTTTCACTGTGTTTACGTAATCTCAGTCCGTCTGCCTTTGGGGACTCGTAGACGCACTTATCGTATGGGCTTGGATTCGAATTTCTCCTTTTCTGTTTTGGCTCTTGTGATTTCCCGTTTAGTTTCTCCGCGGGGAGTCGTCAGAGCCTCGCATTGGAGATAAGATCTTTGTCACGACAACACAATCTGGCCTCAGTGTCTCCCAACTAAAAATATCGGGTCCTGTTGGGAGATTAGTGCTTAAGACCAAATAAACGAAACACAATCTCGAACTAAGCTGCTTTTTATTCAACTTTTGTACTAAATGTCTTGGTGAATCGAATAAAGAATATGTCTATACAATGGACTTAAGAAGAAATTTCCCAACACAAGATCAAAAGAATAAATGTATATATTAAGCATTTCTTAATTCTGCTTCTCTAATTAAGAAAACCACAATACAGTATTTCATTAAATTGTTTGTCAGCATTCGGAAGTATTGCCTCATTACAATTCTAAAGTATCGTTACAGTTTTCGTCAGACTTTTACAATAGTAGACTAAATTAAAAAAATGGTTAAGTTGACTAAAGGCTGTTTTTTTATTATTATTTTAGCCTTAAATGTTAGCATACTAATAAACAATATAGAAAAATAAAAAAGAAACCAGGTAAAAATGGATTGGAGGAAATCTCTATGGGAATGTGTCACCTGTACTACAAGCACAGTCATACGATACAAACGATTGTGACAAAGTTTTGAAATTATGTTTTTGATGTGTCGCAATGCTAAAGCCATCTTAGAGACTGCACATTAACTTGAAAAGATGTTAGTAACACATAGCAGTGTGTTATTAACAGTGAGCAAAAACACGATATTTATCTAATGTAAATGCCTAATCATGACCTTACAGTCGTCTTCTGTTCAGATACTGATTGTTCTTAACTATTAATTACTTAACTATTTTAAACGCTTTGTGTTTGTAGAGTGATAGTTGTAGGTTGTCCCGATAAAAATCGAATTGATTCTTTGGAAAGACATACCGTACTATATGATAAAGAAACAACTAACTTCTCTTATGCAAAACATTTTAATCATAATATTTCCTCTATTCTCTGCGAAGAGACTTCTTCAGATGTAATAAGATAGGGATACAAATAAATCCTCTATCTTCCGAATTCATTTGCAAAAGGAATATAAATACAATAATAAATTCAAACAATCTTTATGATAGTGAATTCGTGAAAAATGCAATAAGTATGATAATAAAATCAAAACAATAAGTACGTGAAATACAATATTCTTATTTTGTTTGCTTAGTACAGTAATAAGTTTAGCAAAGCCGTGCTGGCGTGGCCGTGCGGTCTCGGCGGCGGTCTGCCGTGGCGGCCAGTGCGCCAGTACCTGGGTTCGAATCCCGGCAGTGGCATGGCTGTTTCAATTTCCTTTCCTGTGTTGTCCAACCTCTTCTTCTCTTTCTCTTCGGTCTGACGTCATTCCTTAATGGCGTCCTGGGGAAGGCCACGGGAAACCACCCCAGTATCTTTCCCTTGAAATTCTAGGGAGTCTGCTAGGGGTTCGCCATCTTGGGAACACTAGCGCTCCCTGGAACAGGGACGCTTCGGTTACGACGCTCGCACTTCGGTGCGAACCGGCTCAACAACAAAGTTTAGCAAAAAACAAAAACATTTAGATTATCTAAGTGCAATAATCAAAATAAAATAATAAGTTCGTGAAAGATACAATACTCCTGTTTGTTTAAAAAATGAAATTACTAAAATATAAAATTTATAAGAAAATTTCTTTATTTTTTATAGATTTATTTAAATTTATTTAGAGTGAAACTACTAACTTTTAGAAATTTGTCTTTATTTATTAGTATATACCGTACTAATTTACTAAACTTAAAGAGGAATGACCTTACAACTTACGCTTAAAGGGCAACTGCGCATTTTAGCCACAACAAGATTGCCAGTGACTACTAACAATAGTTATAATATTGATGGTTACGTTGGAAAACAATGATAACAATTCATTGTTTCCAACAACTTAACCATACAATGCTATAACTTAACAAAAATTTGTATCACTACTAATCTTCAGTAAAAAGATATGTTATTTTAAAACAATAATAAGAGGTCGATGTTAATAAAACTGAAGGTACGATTCAAAATGCAACTAATGTAAGGGTTGTGAGTTTCTCTAAAAGGATTCTAAATCTAGATCTAGACTCACAGGAGAATAGAAGGATATAGCTCAGTATATTAGATAATACCGAGCATAACCCGGCGTTTTTATTTACTTTCTCGAAGATGTTTGTACTTAAGGATTAATTGTTGTACTTTCTAAATGTTAATCCATTTTTTTCACTCTATTTTTTTTTTTTTTTTTTTTGAGGCATTTGAATTATTTCAGTTCACGTCTCTCATTATGAATACCGAAAGGCCTCGATTCAGGCTTTTAAGTCGCTAAATTCAAGCACTTTATTTAAGCTTAAAATGTAAAATATATGTTTTGTTTTGTTTTTGTTTTTTAAATAAATGGGAATTCCCTCACTGAAAGATTCTATTTTTAATTATGAGATTGATTTTAAGTTTAACATTGACTAAAATGAGAATAGTTTCATTCAAGATGGAAACAACGACCCCTCAACAAGTAAAAAAAAGAAAATAAAAACAAGAGCAACCCAGATACCATTGTCAGTATTATATTTGAATCAGAAGATGAGACAGAAAGATTTTTATTGGAGATCATGTTTCATTAATTGGTGCAAATGTATGAATAAAGAAAAAGGTTCAAAAGTTAAAGAGGATTCTTTCGGACTATTTAAGAAATCTATGGAGAAGAACCAAAAGTTGAAAATTAAATTGAAAATCAGTGATAATTAGACATCATTATTTTAGTAACTATTGATTATAACAAAGATTAACAAATAGCTTATTTATTTGTGTAAGACCTTAATGCTATCAAGATATTATTGTATTAATAGCATTCTTGATTGTTATTAGTTCACATTTATCATTGTTTATTCAAATTTGTTCGTTGATAAGTAGGAAGACGTTGTTTTCCTCTTATTATATTTGTATAGTTTTCCTGAAGAAAGTTTTTGGTGAAAAAACTGAAATATCGAATTTATTAGAAGATTTAAGCTTATATGTGGTTTTTTTTTTTTCCTTTATTGAGAAGATTTCTTTTTTTTTTTTTTTAGAATTTATTAGTTAAGAACAAAATTGTTCCATCTTGAATGCCTTATTCTTCCCCTCGTTCGTCTTTTGAGTCTTGCACTGGTTGAGTAGCTCTGGTTGAGGAGAGCCCAACAAGCTCGAAACGGCCGTACCAGAGTCTCAGGCCGACTCGAAAGACTTTCTTACTTCGAGAATAGTTTCATATTAACAACTTTTGCGTACTAATTAAACAGCAGTTTCTGTTTTCTTCAAAACTAAACAGTTTCCGAAAAAGTCATTATTATGCGGTTCTGTAAAATTTAATTTTGTAAAATTTTTATTTTTATTCGATACTCCAAAAAAATGCGAATGAAATTATGGTTTCGTAATAGTCAAAAGTACTCTTATTATCATCCGCTATTTATTTGTTTTATTCTTCTTTTCCCTTGAGTCTGTTCAATCACTCCTTCATGCAGTGTTCGGTTCCTTTTTCACGGTCTGGCACCTGGAGCCTCTAACGCTACCGTGATCTCTCCGCAGTCACCCAATTAGTAAAAGATAGGCGAATCTTTTCTGCACACGGCCTAAGGCTCACCCATTACCCGATAAGTCTTTTCACGCGAATATTTTTTAATGAACGAACTTGATAAAATAAGATGTAATAAAAATAAAATGAGATACAGACAGAAAAGTTAATTGGAGAACATAATCATTCTAAGTTTTAATAATAAGTCAATTTACAAGTTTGTGGTAAATAAAAAACAAGCGATCACCTACGATTCGCATTCTATCAAAAGATTCCATTGTTAAAAGTGACTCTACTATTGATTGGATGCAAAATTCATTTATTCAAACCGTTGCAATTCAAAGTCAATAGAATTTCCATCGTGGCCTCCTCGGTATCCCATTGGTATACAATTGAGCTTGCAGGAGAGTTGTGGCCATCAAGCCATTACCAGTCCACTTTTAGTATGTCTAGTCTCCTTTTTTGAACCAATCGGATGAGTCGAAGTAAATGGCGACTTGAACTGCTAGTGGCCTCGTTGGTCAGGACATCACATTCATTCTCAGCACAGTCGATTCAGTACAGATAGACGCCAGTTTTGTGCAGTTACCACTATTTACCTGCCCCGGTCAGCGGACGTCTAAAAACGAAAGTAGGATTGGTTTCCTCAGGCCATGGGGAATGTAATGAGGTAAGACGCAAGAGGCTCGATTGCCAATTTGGTCTGTGGAGGGTGTTTTAGAGGTAACCCTAATAGTTCCTTTTTCTTACTACACCCTGTAAAGAAAGTATAAACTCACCCAAGTATTTCAAATAACTTTTTATCACAGGATTTGTTTACTTTTTTTTTTTCATAGTCTATTTAATAGCAATAAATTCATGTACCATTTAAACTTCTCAAACATTTTAAGTAGTTTTTAAATAAAAAAATAGAATTCACTTTTCAACTGTAAAGAAAATATAAACTCAAAACATAATATTTCGAAAATTATTGAAATTAATAACGTGTTGGTCCTCCTTTCTTCTCTATAATTTTTATCATTCTGTCAGGCATTGTCCCAATTTTCAAATCGGACAACTTTATCTGGTCCAAGCATTCCAAATTGCAACCTTCAGATCATTCAAACGATGATACTATTTGTTTCGGCCATGTACAATGTTTGCCATCCAACCCCACACGTTTTCAATTGAGTTTAGGTCAGGTGAACGGGAGGGCCACGGAATGATATCAATTTTCTTTTTTTTAAACCACGGTTTGGTGCATTTTGACGCATGTGTAGATGCACTGTCTTATTGATAATGCCAATTTGGCCCTCCTAGAAGGAGTCCAAATGGTATTAAATGGTCGTACATAAGGTTCTGATATTTTTTGGAGTCCATCTTGCTTCCATAAACACTATATCTGCCTTACCTCCTGCCCAAATGCTGCCCACACTATCACTCCACCCCATCTTGTCTACTTAATCTTATCTTCGACGGAGTGCGTACATTATGCCAGTATGCGGAATATCCATCATGGCCGTCAAGACAGAAACATTTTTCATCAAAAAAAACTATTTCGTTCCACCTTTGATGCCATTTCTCTCTTTTCTTAGCCCAGTCAAGTCGGCTGGAACGATGAGTGGCAGTGAGCTTGGGTTTAGCTTTCAGTTTTACAAACTTCATGTGATTATTTCACGTTAAGCTTTTCCGTACAGTTTGGTGAGATAGTCTTTGGCAACACACGAGCAATTTCACGCAATTTCACGTGGACATCTCATCAGACGCAGCAAGATCTCCGATGGTCCCGAGGTGTGAGGTTTGGAGGTCTACCTGGTCTTTTTGTGGTTTCATAACTATCACCTTTCTTGATGACATTTTGAATAACATAGTCTGTGAACGATTTAATTCTGAAGCTATTTGCCTTGTTGACTTTTTTTTGACCAAGGAGTATATGAATTTTTCATATTTCTTTGTCAGTTAATGAATTTCCACGAGGCATGATAAAGTAATGGCATACGTTGCTACGAAAATGAATGAATTACATACTTCAGCGACTTTTAGTAATCTTTATGCAAATTTGGGATATTCCAATCACTTTGAGGTGTCAAAATCAAAACATTTCTTAGCGAGTTAATATTTTCTTTACAGTTGAAAATTGATTTTATTTTTTCATTTCAAAACTACTCAAAATGTTTGAGATATTTAAATAATACATGAATTAATTTCTTTTAAATAGACTAAGAAAAAAAATTGGAAATAAACAAATCATGTAATGAAAAGTTATTTGAAATACTTGGGTGAGTTAAATACTTTCTTTATAGGGTGTACATGTGGGGGTCCTAAAAAATTAACTTTTTTTTTTGCAGAGCTTTTAATCCAGTCACAAATTCTGAATCATACAAGGTAGTTCATTCAGTCTTATCAACCTGATTATCATGATATCAGGAAAAACTCTCACAACAAAGAAAGCTATGGTCATCCGAATATGTCATAGAAAAAAGCTAAAATGGAAGACTTATATCATGACATATTTTCATGAAATCTAATGTGCCTGCTCCTTATAAAATAAGCAATAAGCGCCATGTTGCCATATGCGACATCTAGTGAAGCAGAGTGTTGATTTTTGATGTAAAGAATTGTTACTGATTATTATCCAAATACTTTTGAACATTCAAGTATTCATAGGTCAATCGCAAGACTCGACCTGCTTCATTTTTTTATGAAAATCAATGATCTCTATTCAATTTAATTTATCGATTTTTGTTTAACTCCATATATCAATGTTAATGTTCTCCATAAAAAAATTTCAGTAAAATTAAAAAAAAAAAAAAACAGGAAAAATACGGAAAAACCAAACAACAATTTTAGTAAATCGATGAAGTAGGGGAGAGAGCATCAAACAAAAAATTTTATTTCGGTTCAGAAACAGCAAAATAAAAAGCTAGACACAAGAATGGAAGAATTCGAGTTAGATCGTAGTTATAACGTAACACGTTATAAAGTAAAGTTTGCGCGTTTGAAGCAATCAGAGGATTTCTTTCTAATTAAACATCAAACTTCACAATTTTTCTCTGATGTTGGTGCGTTTTTAACTTAAATCAAAGTGAGATTTCCTTCAATAATTTATTTTTTAGATTTTAAAATTCAGATTGAATTGAAGAACAAAGACTCAAACAACTTTTTCTCAAACAGTTTCCAGTAATTCCTTCATCAATTCTATTCCGCAGGAGTGTCACTGTCAGCTTGAATACAATTACAATTGACAGGTTTAAGTAAAAAAAGATATAATATAAATATTTATTACGGCAACTAAATCATGTGTGTCTTTCAATTGACGTTCCTATTTGGGAAACGTCAGAGGTGCGTCTTTTCTCTTTCAGACGAGAGTGACAAGGGCTTTGTGGACGTGACCAATTAGGTACCTGAGAGCTTTTAAAAGAACGTCAATTTTATGGATCACTGAGTCGCGTTGAAGTAAAAGATTTTACATCACCAATTAAGAGCCTTTCCCACGGTCAAAATTAACTGTGACAACAAACAAAGAACATAATCTCTCTAAGACACCAAACAAGGTTTGATAGATGAGCTGTCGCATCATTTAACACATGCGTCCGATAATTTATACACACATTTTGATAATATGTATATTATTTGTTTTTATTTATTAAAAAAATCGTAAATTCAAATCTTTCAACATTTTCATTGTTAATCCTTTACTAAACTAATCAGGAAAACAAAAGCGAATCAAATCAGCCAACCAAAAAAAATTTTTAAATATTTATTTACAATCAACAATGGCTGTTAAGCGTAGTGTGTTTGTAGGACACAACTATTAAAGAATTTAAGGCAATTTGAGTGCTTCTTTAAGGCAATAAAACATGACACATTTAAAACATTAAATTCAGGTTTGTACAAGGACAGGATGTACAAATAAATATCAAAATAATTAATAGGAAAAAAAAGTACTCCAGAAAGTCTTAAAGTTGATGATGCCTTCACTTCTGTCATGGAAACAACGAATAATAATAGAATAACTCTTAAGCGCCTCAAAGAATAGAAAAACAAACAGAATTTTGTCAAATACCATACACACCTCAAACAATCGATGGAGTCCAGCCATACAATCTCAAATTAGCCACACAATAAAAAACTTCTTAATTCTGTTTTTGTTAGTTTACAGGCATCGACAAGGAAAAAAATAAGATAAATTTACCAAAGTTCACTTCCGTTCTGTTATCTGGAGCCGCACATTCAAATGTTTTCTAAAAGATCTCACTATCGCATCCTCTTTATAACGTAAACCTCAACATCTAATCTATACTTTCTGGCGTAAAAAGAATTCTTAAAAATGAATGAAATTTGAATGTTGTTTGTTTTTTACTAATAGATCTCAGGATTTCCTTTTCTTACTTGAAATGTATTAAGTTTGTTAATCTGGTCAACAGTCTTCCGAAATTTCAATTGCATTCGAGTTCTCATTCAGCTGCTACCCATGTTGATAAGAATACAATCGCTTAATGAGATTGAAGAGTATCCTAAGCTAAGTTTGTTTGCAGTCAAAGAATCTGAAAAGCTTATTAAAATTCACAGACAGCACTCGAGCCAGAAGTTTCTGAACCAAACGACAAGAATTCTTCACTTACCAATTAATCATAGTCAAAATCTTTTGAGAAACGAATAAGGTGGGGTTTTTTTTTTGGAGATAGGTAATTAAAATATTAGCGAATAAGTTAATTTTTTTAGGAAATTGAGAGAGCAGCCACAAGCTGAAAAGCTTGTTCCTCTTTTACAGTACTAAAAGCGGTGATTAGGAATTTACCTTATTATAGTTCTTGTTTGAGTACTTTCTAATAGGATTTAATACATTCTTGAGTAGAAAAAGTAATTCACTGTTTTTATTAGAAAAATCTTTTCATCTATACTTATCCTGTTTAAAAATACAATTATCCTGTTTAAATTGGATGATTTCTTTTAACACTTTTTTGAAAGCGTTTCTGTTTTCGTTTATGATGTATTTGGCACAAGGAAAACATGTAAGATAGTAAATAAGTAATAGGCAATTTTATTTTTCGTTGTTCCAAAAGAAATGATTAGACGAGATGTGACTTAACATTAACTGTGAAAACTCTGCCGAAAAACCTAAGATGTGGAGTTTTCATTCAGTTTCGATGAAGTTTGCATTTGATGTTAAATTCATTGGTCTCGCTACAAGTTTTCAGTGTCGCTCCAGCATAAGTTATATCATTTCACACAGAGAGAGATCGTCCACGCTGCTTTTGCAGGGTTCGCGAATACTTCAAAAGTAAGGTGACCCGCCTCAATTTATCTTACTATGTTACATGATGTTATGTGGTGAGTGTGGGTGGCAGGGAAGCCGAGCACCGCGACAGTTGGTCTATTGTGCTATCACACGGAAATAAGGACAGACAGAGAGAAAGACTGGGAAAGAACGGTGCAGGGGAAATGGGAGCACCCCGAGAAAACCTGCCCAGCGCGGATCGTCCACTATCACGAAACCCACATGAGAACGAACCTCGGTACTAAGAGGTGAGAGGCCAAGGTCTTAGCGACAACGTCAACCGCGCGGCCCAGTTTATCTTACTAATCGGCAAGAAAAATAATCTAATTCCATCTAATGTTTTGCTCAAGGAGTTACCACTGAGAAATTTGAATTAGAATCAAATGTAGCGTTCCTAACTAATATCAAATAAAAAAAAAACTGAAGAAAAACCTATTATTAATACATTAAAATAAGTTTCAGCATTAGACGGAAAGGTTTGGATGCTAAGTTTTCTTGGCCGGTTGATTCCACTTCCAAATATCTCCTCTAATCGTGACTTCCAGGATATTTTTATTATGAAAACTTGTGTTTCTGAAAGAATGAGTCCAATAATATTAGGGCAATATACAATAAATCTGAAGAAGGGTCGAGGCCTTGAAGAAGTATATCTGTCTTTAAAAAAAATTAACAGCAAAAAGGTCAAATCTTCTGTCCTTCTGGAAAATAATCGATTTTCTTTGTTTCGTTTTTCGCATCAATAGCACATCCCAGCAACGCGAATCATACGCTAAGCTATCATATTTCCTCATATCTTATTTCTATCAAATCATATCTCTAAAACTTGCAGACTAACTTGGCTCCTTTTTTTCTTGGAATTCTTGGTAAACCGATTTCCAAGACCGGTCTTCAACTTCTGCAATTTAATTAGACCACGATCTCAAATGACATTGGCGCTGACGGCTAATGTCAGGATTCTTTAGTTCTCTGATTGCAAGTTTACGTCGGCTTTTAAGCTTGTTCTGTGGCTTCTTTGATGAAGACGAAACCGTACAAAAATATGAAGAAACTTCCTGAAGCTGCAACAACTTAAGGATGCTAACTGATGTAGAACTGTCGATCGATGCCAATTTCAAAAGTATCCTTTTGAGAATAAAATTGATAAAAAAAAAATTGATAAAATACAAAAATGTTTTTTAGCTATCTGTATTTCATTTTATCTCGTTCAGAAAAGTTTCTTTACCAAATGTCATTCCTTTAATGCTTGGCTAATCTTTGAAAGTGGTTCTAAACCTTTTGATTTCTAAAAGCATTATTATAGAATAGATGCTGATCTATCTTTAATTTCTCAGAGAAGGCACTGTAAATCTACTAAAAACTGAAAGTGATTTTACGTTTTACGGAATATCAGATTTATCACTAATCACAACTTTGACCCTAATTTAACATTTCTGTTATTTATTTAATTTTTTTTGTAATTTTATAATTATTTGAATTTCTCGAATTTCTCGAATAAGAGAAAAATTAAAATTTTGATAATTACAAAGTTCTACTTCAGGTCTTTCGGACATTACATTGTCTTTCCAAGATAAAGATCAAAATTATCCTACGTTCAAACCATGGAACTATCAAAAATGCAATTACTATCAAAAAAACAATAAATAAATAAAAAACGAAACTGTTTATTTCGGAATTTGTATTCTTGGGAAATTCATCTGCGAGAGTTTGCTTTAATTTGAATATTTTAGAAAACGTTCATCTTAAAGCATTTTGTGGGAATTCAAGAAATTTTCGAATGCAGTAACGATCATCACTACGCCATCAATCTGTAACGTGTGATCCAGAAGCTGAGAGTAATGTTGCAGATCGCTTCTTTTTTTTCTTTTTTTTTTTGCTAAATCAGTTCTGCTTTAGTAACTTTGTTAGTTTTAAGAAAATTTTCTGTGCGATGATTGTCAAATTTCCATCATACAGGCAACAACAAAAAGAAATAGATAGAGAAAGTGTTGGCACGTTAAATTATTATTTAATTATTAAATTAAAACTTAAATTTAATTATTTAATTAACCAGGTTGGATTCAGCCATGGCGCTTGTTCTTTTCAAATTCCTTTTCCGCCTGACTACTCGCAGGCTTGGATTTGGATTGATTTTTTTCATTTGTGTGTTCTTTTGGAGGGAGGCTGCTTTCGGGTGCGAGAGTGGTTTTCCTTATCACTTTTGCACTATCTAAGCGTTTCGTCGAGGAGCGTGTCGTCGGGAGTGACCATTTTCTGACCTGTGAATTCATTAGTGATAATCGTTTCCTGTAAATTGTTCACTAGAGGTCTCTGAGCACAAGGAACATGCTGAAGCTTGTAGAAGCAGATCTGCAATCAAATCTGTACATGGGACAGTGATGTTTCTGACATGATTACCAATGGTCAGTTTTCTTTAGAACGCGAAAGTTCTGCAAGTTCCTAAAGATAATGCATATAAGGACTTTCAATAACATAATCAAAGCAATAATTATTATTACAAAATGCAACAATTAACAAAAAATGGTTTCAATGAATTTCTTTTCATTATCTTCATCACCGTCATCGTAACTGCATTCAAAAGCTACGACACTATTCGTTTCTAACTGCTTTTCATATTTTTGAATAATTAAGAAAATCAGAAACATTGCGAATGACTCGTCTTCCAGACCAAAGCCATCTACATGGCATACTTTTCATCGCAACATGACCTCAAGCAATCTAACACAATCTTCGAACCATTAAAACGGAAAATGGTTCGAAGATTGTTTTAGATTGCTTGAGGTCACGTTACGACGAAAAGTGAGCCATGCAGATGGCATTGGTCTACATAACAAAATGCTACTTGTGAGATAAATAAACTCCACTGAGAATGCAACAGAAGATTGAGGACTCAAAAAATGTACGAACAACATAGCTATTAAGCTTTATATTTGAATTACTTTAATAGCGGAATTATGCGCAGTTTCCTGCAAGTTATTCACAAAAGAAGTGTGGGTACAAAATAGTAGGAAAGCTAGCAAACGGTCGGACCTGGTTCCAATATCATTCTTCAAGAGTCTTGTTAACTTTAGACTGCTGCAGTCGGCATCCTTAAGACATCTGATTTCAGTTCGATTGTTCTTCTATTTATAGTTCTTCTGACTACGTTCATTCAAGATCTAGCTAAGCCAGTCAATCCGGAAATAGGTAGCATCTGAGACAATACAGAGTGAGTCATTTTACCAACTCAATCAATTGGTCGAAGCCTTAGAGCCAGAAGAAGTATTAAAAAAAAACATCAATTCAACTAAAATAAAATGTTCTGAGGACAGGCCCTGTAGGTTTGAATTGAAATACTTACCTAAATTATTTCCAGATAATTATCAAACAGAATGCAATTCAAAGAATTAGTCAATATTTTTCCGTGAATAATCTAAGTTGAAAGATTAAAACAAAAGAACAACGAAACAATGAAAGACGTGAATACACTCGAGGCGATGCAGCATCGATTGTTGAACAATGGACTCGTGTGACGAGAGAGTTCGGTTGTTGGATGAGAATGTGAATCGAAGAAGAATGAAAAAATGGCGGTAGATGATAACGGACGTATACAAAAAGTTATCTCGTTATAAGATGCAAGGAAATATGAAAGTTGAATATTCCTTGATCCTGAAAGTAAGCGGCAGTGAAACAAAGTAGGTACATGCTGGAAAGCATATTGAAGTTCGTTCGAATTAAGAAGTATTTAAGAAGTTACCTGGTTCGAATCTTTATCTTCAACGGAGTTCGAAAGTCAGCGAATAGGAAGACAACGTCAAGGCTATTCAATACCGGACGAATAGACGGAAGATATTAGAACTTCAAGATATTGTAAGTAACCTTTGATTTGTTCACACGGACGGGGCCAATTACATAAGAATACCGTTATTTACTCAAGATGGTCACATCACAAGACACAAAGTAAAGACACAAGTAAAGATTACAAAGTAAAGATTTAGAGCGATAATACAAGTACACATAAATTGACAGAAAGAGACTTTTACACGTCAATTTAAGAAGAGTATTGTACCTGTCTTTAACGTGAGATACTTCGTATCAAAAGGCGAGAATTCGTACAAGTGATTAAGACAAACATATTTATGTAACAAGAACTATTGAAAGAATATACACATAGATTTGTTTTTAAATGCATTGCCTTTGTTTTTATTTACAACAGCCTAGCTACACATAAGTATAATCTTGGTCCATTATATTATTCGTAAGTTCTCTGCCGGAGTTAAGGTTTAATTAATAACAGCTCCATTAGGAAGCACTAAGCAATCGCTTTTCCTACAGGCCCTACCCCCATATCAAATTCAGGACCCATGTATGTCCCCCCACCCCAACTTGGTCAAAATCGTAGATTCCTAGCCAAAAATATCGCGAAAACACCACACAATTTTGATACTTCTTCCTTTTAACATTCCACACGGTTATTAGCATTAGCTTTTGGAGTAAATTAACACCAACATCTACTTTTTCCAGCTCTACAAAAGTTTAGAAAAATTCGGTCTTTGCAAACATTGTAAACAGAATATTCTGCAAAGAGATCTAAGTAGATTGTTAAAGCAGAAAAATAGTTTATATAAAATTTAGACTTAATGATAAAAAAA
The DNA here is from genome assembly GCA_023159025.1 of Thereuonema tuberculata. Lineage (NCBI taxonomy): Eukaryota > Metazoa > Arthropoda > Chilopoda > Scutigeromorpha > Scutigeridae > Thereuonema > Thereuonema tuberculata. The sequence continues at coordinate 42,220,886 of JAFIDM010000003.1, read as the reverse complement.
AACGATTCTAGTAATGATAGGCTAATTCATATAATTTTTTTTTCGGTGAAGCTTTGAGAGCCGGGCCCCGGTGCCGAGGGACCAACTGACCCCGTCTCCCTTTGTTGGGGTTAAATACCTTAGGATATCGAACCCAGCAATCGGCGAAACGTCGACACGTCATATCACCAAGACATACGATATACCCGGAAGAATGCTGCAAGTTCGAAATATGATATTCTATATTTTTTTCAATAAGAAATTAAACTTTTCACCAAATTAGGGAAGCTATTTCACGAAAAACTTTGCCTCAAGTCACAAATAGTTTACAAGAGAAGCGTCAGAAATCAATAGCAAGAGTGTTGCTCGAATTTCGAATTCCGCTTCTAAGAGTCATCCTACAAGACCCGGTAAAAGCCAATAAAAAGAAAATTACCAAGAAGATTGACTTTTTCTGTTTACCAACCTCTCAGTTCGTAAACAAGCTTCTAATGAATCACAAACCACTTCGTCAAAGGATAGAATTTGCAATCAGTCTAGTTCGATTGTCTCTTGAAATTCAAAAGTCGCAGTCTTCTCACAAATATTTCGTCAAATAACAACCTAAAATGAAACTTTTTGTGCTTTCGTTTAGATTAAAGTCTAGAATTTTTCTAATCCTAACGTAATTTTTTTTAGATTGGTTTGCGCTTAAAAACAAAAACTGTCTGTCGGACCGTCGGTAAGCAACGCATAACTTTACGCTCACTGAATTGATGCTCATGAATTTTGATACAGAGCGAGATCAAATAAATTTAATGACCAAATCGACATTCTGTTGAGATTAGATAGGAACTTTTTCGCAGCTAATATTACAACCTCATAGAACCTGTCTCCATGAAGTGATAATATTTCGAACGTATCTAATTAAATATTGAGGTTTACCATGCCTGCTTTTTTGAGTGTGTTCATATTGACGCTTTTGTCCATTCTTTGCCAAATTTCATTTGTTGTTTTATCGAAAACGATCAACCTAAATATTTTCGTAAACTAAGAAATTTGCTATTTCAAGAGAGAAAATATTGTAATTTTTTTTCCAGCTATGATAATATAAAATTCAAGGCATTCTGATTAAATAAAACATTAGAGTCATAGTTTCGGATTTTTTTTTACTTAATATTTATTTAAAGTTTCATAGAAAGAATAAATGGTGTTCATATTATTCATATGGAGGCAAATTCCTGCTTTCTACAATGGATATAACAGATAGATATTCTATTGATACCTCTGTTTATTTTTTATATTTCAGGACAGAAATTAATATGTAGATCTGCAGACTTAATTACATTTCGCATTTTTTTAATTAACCTAACTAGGCCATCCCCGTGTGCACGCGCTTGTTTTTCTATATCATATAGAATTTGGTTAATTAAGAATATTATAAATATAATGATTTTACGTGTACTGTTCATTTCTAACTATGAACAGTACACGTAATGTAGCCTGTACACCTGTATACTTAGATAAAAATTTAATACACAAAATAATTACAATAAACGACCTCGGTTTCGACTACTAAATATCGTAGCCTTTTTCAAGTGATTGTACATTAAGAATTGGTCGGTTTTTAAACATAAAATGTAAACCAATTGATGAGAAGTCCGCTGACAGGCTACGGGGATTCCCCAAGGACTTAATCGCATTTCGTTGGTTTACATTTTATGTTTAAAAACCGACCAATTCTTAATGTACAATTACTTGAAAAAGGCTACGATATTTAGTAGTCGAAACCGAGGTCGTTTATTGTAATTATTTTGTGTATTAAATCTTTATCTAAGTATACAGGTGTACAGGCTACATTATTACTCTTCTAAGAATATTATATTTAAAATAAAAAATTGTTTCGGCAATTATAGTTCTAATTGTCATTTTCGAATTACAAATAAATAGATGGATCGGAAATAAATAAACAATCTTGAAAAAAAAAAAAAGGTTGAATACATTCATGATTGATGGGGGGAAGGAAACATAAGTCAAAAAACAATACAAAATGAGTTGTAGTCCCCGTGGCCTAATAGATAAGACATCTGACTTCGGATTAGAAAGTTGCTAGTTCGATTCCCGTTTCAATGTATAAATTATTTTTATTTTTCATTCTCACAGGAAATTACGCCAGCCAGACAGAGAAATAAAAGATTTTAATAATATAGATTATCTTACTTTAAAATATCTTTTTTTTTACGTTTACAGTTTCACCAAAGAAAATTAAGTAAGTATTCTGTATTATTAATAATGATTAATTGAATGATTTCACCTCAAATTACAAAAATGGAAATCTATTAACGTTTCTTTGAGTATTTTCTAAATGTCTTCATAGAAGATAAGAATCCGATAAAGTCGATATCTACACTCATCGGTTACATCGCTGGTTTTAGTGCCTGATACTGTCTTAGAAAAATCTCCGAGAAAAATATTATTGTATTTTGGAAATCTTGCAGTGCAGGAGGCTTCCCCACTCAAATGCCCCAGTGTTTGCGAGAGAGATAAAAAAAAAGCAGGGGGTTCTCAGAAATCCCAGGGACCTTTACCCTTCCGTCGAGTTAAGAAGGATGAGGCCTATATTGAACCAAGAAATTCTTGCAAAAAATTAATACACGAAATCACAGAATAGAACGCGGTATATATATCGCAAATATGGTCGCATTTCACTCGAGTATTCGGAGTATTCATATTCGGAGACCGTTGGGAGCGAGAATCAATGAATTGGGAAAAAATATATATATAACGCTTTGTTTATAGTGCGGGTCCCAATCAGCTCCCAAAACTCGCGGTATAACTACGAAATAGTGTACTAAATAAAGCAGGGGGTGGGGGCTATTCATTTAAATGTTCTGTAAATTAATATTTGTAATCAGTGTCTCTAGGTTTCTTTTCTTTAGACTATTTTGAATAATTTATTTGAGATGTTGGAAGAAAGGTCAAGAAGATGAACGACGGATACAATTTGTATTTGTGAAAAGAAGATGGACAAAAGACTGACAATGAAAGTAACTATTTGAATTCAAAAAAAAGTAAAATTTTATAAAGAAATTTTTAACTTAACTTTATCGTGTGTATGTCGAAAACCTTTTTCATGTTTTAAACTAATATTATATTTAGTAAATGTACTTATTAATTCAAAAAAAAAAAGAAAAAGAAAAAATTAAATCAAACAAAATGAAATATCAGAAAAATTAAAAACGTAAACGAAATTTTTCAAAATGATTATCAAAAGTGTCACAAAGTAATTTTTAGTTTAAAATTTAGCCTAAAAAAACAAAAATTACTTTTAAACGTAGAAAAGATTCTTTTTTACGTTTATTCCTAGACCTGTTTACTGGTGACTACTCTCAAAAAAACCGGGAAACAGCTGTTCTGGGATGTCACTTATTAAACAATTGGTCTCCATCATTGTTGGTTAAAAATTACTTTTATTTAAATTATAGTTCTCTAGAATAAAAAAAAATAAGATAAACGAAAAAAATAGGTAATTACAGGATGTATCCTTAGCATTCTAGATTAGTAAAATCGTACTGAAAAATTTTATAAATAGTAATGGCTCTAATTATCATTTGCAGATGAAAACCAAAAAACAGCTCGGAGTTAAAAAAAAAAAAATATGAGTAGTAAAGTACTTACAGACTACTTTGGTTTGTTAACGTCAGCCATTTTGATTCTTTTAGCTTCAATATGGCATCCTGTGAAAAATAAATTAAGCATATTCTGTATCTGAATCCTAAACAAGTTTGAAGTCTTATAAAAAAAAAAAAAAAAAAAAAAATCTTAAAATTTGTCACCATTCAATTTTTTCTTTTTGTGTGAGAGTTTAAAGACCGAAACACTTCTTAAAAATACTTTTTGAAGTAATTACTTTGTAGCTATAACAACAATAATAACTTTACACCTACATTCATAGGAGAACATGGACAGCACTAGAAAAATGTGACAGAGAAATTGATTTTTAAGACGAAATTGATAAGACTGTCTTTTTATGCGTTGCTAATCCTAAGGCTCGGCTTTGAAAAGAGATTAGTGGGGATTAGTAATTCAAAAATTAATTGATTTTTTTTTAATCCTGACACTGAAGAGCTGAGATTATTTAAGAAAATATGTTAAGAATAAAAAAGCGTAAAAATCCAATACAGGAAAGAAATAGGTAATCTTAAGATGTAAAGGATTTTTTTTATATCCGTTGAAAACATAAAATATTAAATTAACTTAACTTAAACTTAGCTATGAGATTTTTGATAAATATTATATTCAGAAATTAGTTATGTATAATCAGAGGGCGGAAGACAAAGGTAAATAGAATAAATAGGAAATAAACAGAAGGTAATAAAAAAAATTACAAGTGTATATAATATTTAAAAATAAAGTAAAGCTAACAGGCAGGATTAAGATTAAAAACGTTTAGCACATTTTAAAAGGTAAAATCACGACCGGTTTCGACTTTTCTTTTGTTCAAGGCATTGACGACTGAATGCCTTGAACAAAAGGTGAAACCGGTCGTGGTTTTATATTTTTTAATGTTCAAATGTTTTTTTTTTATCTTAATCCTTTGTGTTGGCATTAATTTATTTTTAAATAGAAAATACTTTATTAAATAATAAACAAAAAGAAATAAGTAGAAGAGACTTTATTTATTTCCGCTATTCAGCTACTTTATCGTTTTTTTTTTCTTTTTCGTTTTAATTGCTCGACTGAGATGTTTTAGTTTTGATAAGTTCTTTAGCCAACACACAGTCTAAAAAAGTGATTAAAAATAAAGACATATATACAATAAAAAATCAGACTAGTTTCACCACGTCGCTGCGTGGCAACTTCAGTGAATGTTATTGGATGGACCTCCAGCTTCTTTAATAGGCGAATATCCCATCAACAGCCAATGGTAAGCATGGTCCCACGGACCAATTGTCGAGATTATGCAAATGCTGTTTTTTGTGCGGGAAGCACTTGCGCGCCTGGCGGAGATCGTTTGTACTGATCCTGTCGATGATAGATGTAAGCACGTGTGTGTGTTTATCAACACTCAAGTGGTGACATTTTTTTTTTTTTTTTTTTTTTTTTTTTTT
>JAFIDM010000003.1:42139394-42215717 GCA_023159025.1 Thereuonema tuberculata | reverse complement strand
TTTTTTTTTTTTTTTTTTTTTTTTGTTCAGTGATCTTTTGGTTTTTTCCTGAAACCATAATGGTAAATACTCCTCACGGAGACGCAGTCATTGATGCAGGAAGTAGAGGATGCTATCATTACGGACTCTTGACATTTGCGTCGGAAATCATTTTTCTCTTTCTTCACAATTTTAGGGTCCCTGACGTTAAAATGATGGCCCGTGTTTAATTTGTGTTGCACTATATTATATGTTTTATCATTTTTTAATAAGGCTCGTTTATGCTCATTCACGCGGTCCTGTACCCGTCTGCTGGTCTCTCCAAGGTAAATTTTTTGGCACTCGGAACATTGTAGTTCATAAATGACCCCTTTGTACTTGCTATCATCATTTCTGCGCTGTATAGCCGTGTTACGGTTATTAACAAGTATCCTGGTAGAACTGCGGCAGGCCGAAGTGGCAACAATATTGAGGTCCTTAAGTATCTTGTTGACCTTGGGTAATAAGTCCGGGTGAAAGTCAATGGCGACATGTTTCATATTCTTTAAGCTGGATGGGCAGTCATTATTATATAGTTTGAACATAGTTTGTTTGAAATGTCTGTCTATAAACCACTTAGGGTAATCATTCCTTTGGAGGATAGAGTAAATGATCCTTAATTCATTGTTGAAAGCGTCCTGCGTACTTGATAAGATGAAAGCCCTGCGCACTGCCATGGTGATGATGTTGATTTTAAAGCTTGTAGGACAAAACGACTGAAAGTTCAGGGTAATGAAGGAGTGGGTTGGTTTTCGATGGACTTGCGTTTGAAATCTCGCATTTATGGCTGTGATTTTGGTGTCCAAGAAGGCAATGGACCGGTCATGATCACGCTCGATTTCGAAATTGATAACTTCGTGTACGTTGTTGAACAGGTCATGAATCGCTTCAATGTGATCTTTGTGAGCATAAATAAGAAGATCATCCACATATCTGAAAAGCATGGGCATCTGTAGTTGTCGTTCGTCTAACAACATCACGGCGGAATCTTCAATGAAGATCATAATCCATTCGGCTATCAACGCTGAAGCTGCCAGTCCCATGAATAAACCATGTTTTGTTGATAGTATGTGGAGTCATGCTCAAAGATTTGCATTTCAAATATGGCCTTTATCAGGGGGATCAAATCTTCAAAATGCAACTGTTTATTGAAAAGCCGCAGGGTTTTTGTAGCAATGTGTGACAAAGCTTTCATAATAATGTCAAAATTGATGGAAGTAAAGAGAGTTTTCACGTCAAGCGAGAATAAGCTGAAATCAGCCTGTGTTTCTGCGTTCTTAACTTTGCTGACAAACTGCATGCTATTAGGAATACTATAAAAGGACTTGACGTTTAGGCTTTTCATCTTCTGAAACACCAGATCAGAGAGAGCTTTAACCGCCGTGTCAGTGCAGGCTATAATAGGCCTGGCTGGGAAGAGACCATCTTCGTCTTTGCTTTTATGAACCTTGGGCAACACACGTAGCTTAGATAGTTTCAAATTGGCATCTTTCATGTATAGCGCTAGGTCCTCAGTTATTAAGTCGTCTTTCCGTAATCTTCTAATTGTTCTTCGTAGTTGGTTAATTGCCTTGTTTTTTTCCGTAGTAACAAGCTGGATACCTGTTTCTTGGGTTAGGAATTTCTGTGCCATGCGGAGATAGTCGCGAGTGTCCATAATTACCGGATTTTTACCCTTATCGGATTCCAGAACGGTGACACTGGAATCTTGTTTAATGTCCCTTAGGCCCTTGATTTCCAATGGGTTAGTAGGGGTGGTGAGGGGCTGAGCACATATGGTTTGTGCAATGCTTCCTATTTTGTTTCTGGTAAGCCTTACGGCGTCCTTATCGGGCATCTTGATGAGCACTGCTTCAATGGGGGAAATTATATTCACGAGCTGCGGTTTTTTGGGCCAATTGAAAGAAGCTGGAGAAGCTGGAGGTCCATCCAATAACATTCACTGAAGTTGCCACGCAGCGACGTGGCGAAACTAGTCTGATTTTTTATTGTATATATGTCTTTATTTTTAATCACTTTTTTAGACTGTGTGTTGGCTAAAGAACTTATCAAACCTGATTCACACACGTTAATCTTATTGAAGAGATGTTTTAGTTATCGTTACAAAGATTTCTTAAAATCTTAAGAAACACTGCAAGTTGGATAGACCTCAAGGTAGCTTTTGGAAGATGACGGAAAATTTCCTCAATTAAAGTGGTAAACGTAAATTTTAATAAATTTAAAGTATAACAATAAGATTTTTTTACTATATTAGAAACTACATTTTAAAAAAGATATAATCTTCTGCCTTTTCATCTCTTAAGATTTAATAACAATTTAAAAAGAAATGTTTTAAGAATAAAATTTAGCTATACACAATCAACATATTGACGGATGAGTTGATATCGTTTCTATGATGGAGCAGCCGAATAATGGATACTCACGTTACTGATAATAATGCCTTAATTAAATAGAATTAATAGTTCATTATTCTGTGCAAATAAATTCACATTGTATCATGTAATAAGGTTGAGGAAGCTGCGTGGAAGCTGCACCTGGCGTAAGATTATTACTACAATTTACAATAGAGAAATATTATTAATAATATCGTTATAAACTTTGGAATCACATGATGTATATGTAACTATGTCATAACCTCTTAATATGTAAGTTGTAATTTTTAAACCTTTTTTTTATTAAATTAAATACAGGAATTATCAAATAATATTTATACAGTTATAACTCGCACAGTGCGGTTAACGCATTAGGGGAAAAAAAAACAGCAGTACTAACTGAATTTGCACTGAATGAGGTATTTCTTGTAAAACATATCGTAGGTGAGGTTGGTTAGTGGTCGGTATCATGAAGAAATTAATTCATAGTAGAAATTAAGGAAAAATACCCAAACAATTATGAAATAAAAACAACGAAATACAGTAGTACGGTACCCCTCTAATGCGTCACCTTTGGGACTGGGGGTATGGTCGGAACGCAAAAAAGATCGGATTATCAGAAAATACAGAAAAATACGGATTTACAGTAAAATATACTGATTTACTGCGTTGTCAAGCAGTTCAAGTTTAGGCTTTTTCAATGTTTTGCGATTCTTAAGAACGTTTTTACCATCTACCGTCACTATATATGCAAGTAAACAACACAATGGCGCGACGGGTGGTGAGTCAACGACGAGTCGGGGACAAGTTCGGCTGGCTCGAGCACGGTCGGATCAACCGGAGTGGCGGACCAGCCGAGGGCGGACGAGAGGGGTTCTACTGTAGTTAGTAAATCCGCATTGAGTGAAACCGCATTGTGTGAGTAATTCCTCTATTGACGTCAACTTCAGCAACAAGAGCCACTCTGACCTCAACTTCAGCAACAAGACCCATTGACCTCAACTTCAGCAACAAGACCCATTGACCTCAACTTCAGCAACAAGACCCATTGACCTCAACTTCAGCAACAAGACCCATTGACCTCAACTTCAGCAACAAGAACCACTCTGACCTCAACTCAGAGGCGTAGCGAGGGTTCCAGCCGCCCGGAGCGTAGGCCGAATTCGCCGCCCCCTTATTTTGGTATTTTCCTGCCTCCTTATTTAAGTATTTAAATTTTGCGCCCCCAAAAGTGCCGCTCGGAAATAAAATCATGAATTGTAGCAGATTAATTGAGTCATGGCTGATGTTGCAGGTATTCTTAGATAATATTGAACTCTATTCATTATATGAAAGAATTAATTCTCGCTGAATATTCGTCGTGAACAATCCGAGCACAAAATAAAACACGGGGAATTACCTCAAGATAAAAGTTCGTGTTCATTTTAATCGGTCCGAACTGTACGTGCAAAGAAATGGTTCAAATTTTTAGTTCAGATTACAAGATATTATTATTAGTTATTTTGAAATTTTGCCGCCCCCAAAAAGTGCCGCCCGGGGCGGACCGCCCCCATCGCCCCCGGCACACTACGCCCCTGCCTCAACTTCAGCAACAAGAACCACTCTGACGTCAACTTCAATAATAAGAATCTGTAGGTCACAGATGGCTACCAATAACATAGATGAAAGCTTCCTTTTTGTTAGAACACCGTATGAGCAGTATCTAATAGAAAGCATATTGCACAAAAGAAAGAAAGTATACATTAGTGTCAATGTCACCTAACAATGGTCCAGAGGCATTTGAGACGGACTTTAATGAAATTTTTGTGTAATGACTTTAATGAGAGTTTTGATGTAAAGAGTACCCCGGATTTCGGAATGGAAAGGGTTATGATGGTCCTCAACCAAAAAAAAAAAATCTTAGATTTATTTTTTTCATTTTCGGATGTAATGGGGAGAGGGGGATTACAATCCCTATCAACCTCCCCATCTCGGCACGCCAATGGTTTCAAAGCCTGTATGTAAGCATAAGTTACTTGTGTGATGAAGTAAGCTTACTTCATTATTGTTGTTCAATTCTTTATTGTTTCACCTCTTCAACACCATTTATTGGCCGTCGGCGTAGCCTTAAGATCCAGGCGAGGCTGATGTATCTGAATCTGGTTTTGAATCCCGTACCGGTGTGGATGTTTACTTCCTTTCCTGCGTTTGTCTGCTTCTTCTTTCCTTTCAGGACGGAAGCCATTGCGTAATGGTTGACTGAAGAAGGCAACGAAAAAACCACCTCAGTACCTATTCCCAGGATATTCTTTGGATCTTTCTATGATTTCCCCGTGATGGGAACTCTAGCGATTCACAGGACGCGTATTTCCATGATAGAGATGACACTTAGAGAGAGGGACCATTTATTGATTAAATACAGAATTAGAAAAAAAAAATTGTTTTTTAACTTATTTATTTTACGCAATTTTTAAAAACAGAAATAAACATTTTTTAAATTAATTATATTCAACCTAAAATTTATTTGCAAAACGTTTTATTGCTATTTTATGTAATTCTTAAAAATTACATGAATGCACATTGAGTCTTTGGGGAAATAATCAGTTCTCTGATAACTCTACAAATATTTCTTGCTCACTGATGTCTGCAGATTAAATCGTTGTCGTTAAAATTTATTTGCTTTCCAATTACAGACAAATAAGCGCATAGTGGTTGTTGAAGGCTTCTTAACGTTGAAAGATATTTGAAAAGCATAAAAGACGAAACTTTATATGTGTATAAACTCCTGTAGATTCCTCATAATAAGGAAACTATCGGCGAATCTGGAAGGAAGCCTAACAAAGAAGACCACGTGAACAGCGTGGATACGTGGCTGGTGAATATTGGGAAGGAAAGAAGGAACAGCTGAACCTTATTGGAAATTCTGATTCAAGAGAGAAATCCACCGAAAAGAGAAGTCACTCCTACAAGTTTTAGATTAGGCCTATCTCAATTCCCTTCTTTGAATTCTGTTCAATATATTTCAATTCACTAGCGACGCAAAAGTGCTCGATATTTAGTAAAAGTTTTAAAATACAAACACAGAAATAAAAATGTCCACTAAATTTCCACTTCCACTGGAAATGATAATGGTAAGAAGAATGGGAATTTTTTTTTTTTTTTTTTTTTTTACATTTAGTAAATAATTTTTTTTATTTGCCTTCAAGCAAAATTTAAATTTTAAATACAGTAAGTGAATTATTTTTATAAAAAATTTAAATAGAAAATGATATAATTTTAAAATAAAATCTTAATAAGCTGGATAGTGTAATTCTAGATAGTGCAATTGTATTTTTCAGATGATGAATTTGTTATATTAGTTATTAACAATAATCTTCTTTTTAATCTGCTTTTCGTAGAAACTAATTCTCGTCAAAATTATGTATGTTTGTGTGTGTGATCTCCTAATAAGCCTGAAACCACTGTATGGATCTTCTTGAAACTTGGTATGCGTATTTTTAAAGACTAGAAAGTCTAACAACTATATTTAAAACCTACAAGTGGATCCTTATCGAGTAATTAGAGCGAGTAGCGGCCACAAATTCCCAGAGAAAAATAGTAGAAACTTAACTGATTTCTTTACATTAATTGTCTTGGTCTCCTGCCTGTCGTAGAATCATGCTCCAGCGATCCTCACTGTGCTACGATAACTGAAAATCTACCTAGTAATAATTATGTGCCGTTCCGGCATGGCCGAGCGGTCTTCCATGAGGCCACTGTGTCGGAATCTGGGTTCGAATCCCGGAGTTGGTTGTTACTTTCTCCTGTGTTTCGTCCGTTTCTGCGGGTATAGCGTGATCTGCCTCCTACGGCGCATCCTGGACAATGTTTCGTCAGCTATATGCTCACATTTCTCGCCCTTTGTTGAAGCCAATAGTGTAAATACTAAGAATCCGGGCGTTGGCAAAAAAAAAAAAAGTAATAGTAATAATTATTTTTATACTAATAATTAATTTATATAGGAAAAGAAAACAGCACTTTAATAAGAAATTAAGAAGAGGTTGCCTTTCTGATTTTAGATTATGGGGAGGAGTTGGGAACGGCCGTTTCGTCCTTCAACGGACTCATCAGCCCAACCCAGCCTCAACCCTAACCAAATCAGAAAGGCAAGCTCTTTTTGGTGAAAACCACTGTCAGCCTGGCAGTGGTCCCACTCACAATAAAGAACAAGAAAACAAATTGCTGCGTCGTCCGGGTTGGGCTGATGAGTCCGTTGAAGGACGAAACGGCCGTTCCCAACTCCTCCCCATAATCTAAAATCAGAAAGGCAACCTCTTCTTAATTTCTTATTCAAGTGCTGTTTTCTTTTCCTTTATAACTTACTTCACGGCACGTTAAGCTTATTTTTAATATAATTATTACTAAATTTTATTTAAAAGATATTTGTAAATCCTTTTAAAAATTATCATATTTTTCCACAGATATTCATTATCTCTTTGCTTTTATCAATAAGCTTAAATGTTACTGTAAGGTCAAATTGTTAGTCAAATCGTTCGTCAAATTGTTATAAACATTCTTGACTCTTTGTAAACTCGCCATCATGTCGTAATGGCGAAACTAGTCATTTTTTATGTATTGTTCTGTTTTAAATGTTAACGTTTCTTCTTAATTTAGTGTGTAGGCGTCTTTATTAAAATCTTCAAAGCACACGTTAAAATTTACATTACTTATATATTATTATTTTCTCTTTATCCGATTTCTTTATTCAACAATTTTTGTATGTCTCGCTGAAACTGTGAAATATCTATCGCTATACTATTTGAAATAAGTGTTTCGTATTCTCACTATCTCTCAAAAAAGAATCCTTTAAGACTATCTATTCTGCTAAAGTCCGCGTACTTCCTCCAATTTGAACGACCCCCTAAAAGCCAGGAAATGAAAGGAGTCTGTCTCTCTCATGAGTCTGGTAATTATTCTTCCGGAAAAGTGAATGGGGGAGGAGTAGGAGGGTTGCAGCCGGAGAGAAAGTGGTGAAAACAAGTTGAAGGCACTGAATAGGAATCATTTCGATGCAATCATCACACCTAAATGATTAACCTGCCTTAGATGACAGCTCTATCGACACTTCCTCTGCAGGTTTTGAGATTCTTTCTTTTCTTTTTATCTTAACTCATCATCTGATGGGAAAAAAGAAACTTTAATTTTCCTCTGTTTTCGTACATTCTTCTTTCCGTTTCATTTCACAAGTAATTATCTTTTCTAATGCATCGCCAGTTTTCACTGTTTAATGTGTTTTTTTCGCTCCATACTTCATTTCCTTTTATCTTTCTTTTTTTCAGTTCTATTTTCTTGACTTTTAATCAGATCGCTGTTATTTTTGTAGCAAAGTGATGCTTTTAGTTTTTTTCGAATGTTTCATTAGTAATTACAAATACAAGCTTCAATAATATAAATTGTTAATTAGACAGTCTTGTTTCTTTTTCTTTGGTTTCTTCTTTTTCTTCTTTTCTTTTTCTATTTTCAGAACTTTAATGGAAAAAAAAGACTAATCATATCATTTTTTGATTGCCTCTCGTGGAATGGAATTCATTTATTTGTTGATGTAAGTGTATTCTTTTGTAATTTATATCGGCATTTAATTTGGAATAGAGTTGTACCCTGTTAGAGTGATTCGCGGATTTAGGTAAGTGCAAATAAAAACAATAGGAAATAAGATAATGATTTTAGAATAGAGCCAAAGCGAAATGACACTGCTCGTATATCTTTAATGTGTTTTTCTTAAGCCCGGAATCAATTCGTGTTAATTGGAAGCCTTATGAGTCAGAGCTGAGATAGCTGTTTCGAGCTCATTAGGCTCTCTTCGGTCAGACCTACTCATCGAGCAAAGGCTTAAAAGCTAAAGTGACCCTCAAAACTAAAATTAAGAAAAAAAAAACTATCAAAATGTGAAAATCAAATCCTTAGGCAACTAAACGCTCACCATAAATATAAAAATAGGTTTTATATTTTTTTCTCTCTTGCTTTTCATTTACGATCAGATGCCTCTTATGGTGAGCGTTTTTAAAGAAATCCTTAAGAGATTTAAAGAAAAGGAATCACTCACTCTATGAATATCTAGGAATTGTTGTTACTTTTTTTTTTGATGAGGGATCAAACAAATAACAATATATCTTTTATGATTTTGCCACTGCTGTAATGAGGTTTTGTTATAATTATTTATGTTTATTTATTTAAATAATTATGCTTATTTACAATCTCTTAAATTATGTATGTTTTGTAATTTTTGAAGTAGAATATGCAAATTAGGCTGGTGGCGAATTCCGATATTAAGGCTGCTACAAGTCGAGAGGAGGGGAGTTCGACAGAAGACACGAAAGAGAACGGAGCGGTTGGAAAGGAAGCGTTAGTCGCAGATGAAGCGTTGGTCGCCAATGAAGAAATGAAGAACACGTTTGTCGTGAGAAGCCACCGTAGTTCGTGTGTCGTCGAAGAAAGAAGAACCTGTCAGCGAATCAAGCAAGAAGAAAGAAAACTGCGCAAGAGTCAACCGAACCAAAGAATAAGTGAGGTAAATTTGACTTTAGTAATACTTAGTATTAAAGACAGAACTTTAAGTATCAAGCCGATACTCTGTAAATTTAGCTACGCTAAGCAGCAACATAAATTGTATATTAATTTAAAATAGAACTTATTAAAGAACATTGAATTTAAGCCATCCAGATCCACCCATTTTATTACAAATGCATGGTCTAACGTAAGTAAGGAGAAACAATAATGTTCTTTAACATCAAAATATAAAACAAAAACACACAGAACTAAAGATTCACTGACCTGTTTCTGGTTTCAAGACCATCATCAGTTAGATCGGTAGATGATGGTATTGAAATCTGAAACAGCCTGCCTTGGATTCCCGAAATCACAATTTCCAAAAACAGCTCAGCGAATCTTTAGTTCTGTGTGTTTATGTTTTATATTTTGATGTTATCGTTCGTAATACACATTACATTTTGTTATAATAATATTCGCTGTACAGCTGTCAGGACAGCTCGGAACTTTACATATGGAACTCATACAAGTTATTCTACGCTGTAAGTTACACTACTTTGATGAGAAGAATACATTCAATTATCTAAACAAGCAAAAATTCATATAAACCATGTTGCAATAAACAATGTTACTCAATCTGAAAAATTTCTTGTGATCAGTGCTTTGCAATGTCAGTTATTCAATTCTTAATTGAAATTTGATTGAAGTCAGAGCATTATTCTGAGGTCTTTCTATAAAGAAACCTGTTCATCAAACCTCGAAAACTGAAATTTGATGTACGTTAGTTTACTTTGAGTTAACATCCAATAGATGTTGGCTGTGAAATAAAACAGCTTTAAAGATAATACCGTAAACCAAAACCTAATCATATGTAAAGTAAAATGTGTTTAAAACTTACGGTAATGTTAGTTTTAAATGTACACATTCTTAAATCTAATCCTATATACAATTTAATAAGTAAATTCTTAAATTTGATATACATTATTATTTAAGGTTTTTTTTTTTTAAATGCCCTAAAAAATTGTCCTAATATATTTCATAGATAAAAGCTGTTACGTCTTATTTCCACTGATTTCCTTAAGATAGATCTATCATTTTTCTATCGAATTCTTTGCTTTACTTTTCTTTTTCTTTCTTTCTTTCGTTTCTTCCTCTTCTGAGGCTTTCGTTTGAGTCGAAAAAAGTCAAAGCAATACAATTGGATTTCGTCTGAAACTGTGGGAATTTTTTTTTCGATAGTGTGAATAAAAAAAAACAAAATCAAGGTTGGAAAAACAAAGAAAACATTTTCCAGCTTAGATTGGCTCTAGCTGTTATATACGAATGAAGCAATCCCACTGGGACATTAAAAAAAACGAGAGATTAAACATTTCGCTTAATCAAATTTCTCTAATAAAGCAAGATGTCTACACTGAACGAAACAAACAACAATTAAACTGAATGATGGATGGAATTAAGCTTTCATTAATTAATTCATTTCAAGAATTGAAATTATAAGTGAGGGTGATTTATATGACCAGTCGTTAACCTCATTCAAATTTGAAATGTAACGCGCTGCTCAAACAAAAGGCCTCTATAACATAGAAGTTCAGGTGAGCGTACCAAAGCGTGTATATATAATTTGAGATTAGGCCTAATGCTGGCGTTCAACGACGGTATCAGCAATCTCAAGCCGGCGGGAGGTTTGTTGGCTAATTACAGCAATCCTTTCAAAGAAAAAAGATTTACGTGACGAAGAGCTAGTCACGAGATGTCGACCTGTAAACGTAATATAAAGCTCAACAGGTGATCCTAGATGAAAGATGATGTGGATAAGATTTATGAGCAAGATTTCAGACAACGAATGATATGAAATTCGTAGAATAGAGATGTCTGAAGGGAAATTAAAAGGCTCTCCGCATCAATATTTTCCAATTTTCAACAAGATTTTTTTTTCAACAAGATTTTTGAGAATAAAATATTTGACGAGTATATTTAAGTCGAAGAATTCAATACAAATACAGTATTTATTTCGCCAATTTAATTTAATGTACTACCAAATAAAAAAAAGTAATCATATCTGCAATGTCTGTTAAGTTGTTGTGCCATTCCTCCAGATCTCCTTTCGGGTCATTAGTCATAAAGCTATACTCTACAACCATTTCAGAAAAAAAATCGGAAAGCGTAGGAATCTCTATTCCACGGTGGCGAGATGGTCTAAACATCCAGTCTTTCATGCTAAGGTTCGCTGAATCGATTCTCCTATATGCATTTTTTATTTTGTTTTTTTCTTTCTTCCTCTCCAGTTTTTTTTATTTTTTTTTTGTTTTGTAATTAATCCTCTTTTAACTACACATTTTCATTTTATTCTCGCCAGTCAAATCACAGGACCACGCAAAGACTGACTTTTACGATTAACTTTAAAGTATATTTGAGGAGACACTTGCGAGCTAATGGAGGCAGCCATGATGTCAAGTAGTTCGACAACTTAATAATCAATAACGATCGTTTTTACTTGTTTGAAAATTTGCAAAAAAAAATAATTTTAAACATTTCATTACATATAAAAGACAAGACCTGACTCACTCACTCACTCATTCATTCATTCACTGGCTGACTGATCAACGCCCAGCACAAACCGTTGGACCTAGAAAGCTGAAATTTTTCACACAGGTTCCTTATATGATGTAGACAAGGATTTTGCGAAATTCCCACGGGTTCGGGAATAGCGAGGGTTATTGTAGCTTTAAAGTTTTCTTATTTCCGTAATTAGTTCCGTAACTATAATTAGTAGAGACTTCAATTTGGCATGTAAGTAGATAATTATAATCACTAAAACCCTTTTTCAGGATTTTGCGAAAGTCCCACGAGATAGGATAAAAACCCTTGCTTTAAGTTATAAAGCTGAAAGTTTGCTTCCGTTACTATTATTAGGTTTTAGGATTTATTATCTTGACAATGAGAACTACACAAATATTGTTAGGCAACAATTGGAGCTAAAATATTCTGCACAATAGCGCTATATATGCACACGGTGGCGACAATGGGATCTATACAAATAGTGTTGTGCAACAATTGCAACTAAAATATTGTTGTGTATAATAGCGATGGGGTTTTCGGATTAGATATAGATTTGTAATGATCAAATGAGTTTTTAAGAACTAGGAAAGGTTTGAAGTGATAGGGTTATGACGTTACAAACTTCAAATAACCTCGAACAATGGGTGTATACTGGGAGGACGGATGGGCAAACATAGTTCAAAGATACTTCTACGAGGTTTTTGGGATAGCTATAGATTTGTAATAAGATCAGATCTTTTGAGTTGTTGTTGTTTTTTTTTGTTTTTTTTTGTACCAACCGGGTAAGTTTCAAGTCATCTCGCAATTGCAATTTCTTTATCATCCACATTAGGACATTTGTTTTTTGTAACCCGAGCGAAGAACGGGTCGTATTGCTAGTATCAGTATAAAATTAAAGTATTTTCAAATCATACAAAACCTTTTGCTTATGAACGATATTTATAAAAAGTTTAGGGCTGACTGATATTGTGTAACTTGGTTCAATGTCGTCACTCCTGATCTTTTTCTGAAACCGGTTGTAAAATGGGATAATTAATGTTACTGTCATTTAGATAACACTATTCAGGAAGCACTTGTAAGGTGACAGTCAAGACTTTGCCTCCTCTGAAGAGAAACAAACACAGCAAAAGAAAGACCCTCACGCCGGGATTCCAACCCAGGTATCAGTTTCATGGCATGCACAGTCTCACGGCTGTGTCTGAACAGCATTCTCTGAAGTTAACTTGTTGACGATAAGAGTATTGAAACAATTAGTCGTTTGTTTTGTTGGTACGAGGATTACTTAAGTGATTAATTTTTTTCCCCGCTATCTGACTACGGTTGGCGGAGAAGGAAAAAAAAATGTACTCTTTTTTGTAGTTTTCAAGAAGAAAAAATACTTTGTCATTCATTCTGTTGATGAAATGAATCATAATTATGAAATGCTGCGGCTTTGGTAATGATTTAATCTGTTGAATAAGATTATCTATTTAATATGATTACGGTTCAACTGAGATACAGAAATATGTGAAAGACGTGCTTCAGTTCCGTCTTCTTCAAGTCTGATGGTTCTTCAATAAACGTCATCTTTCTCTGAAATAATCTCATTATCTGAAAAGTTTTCCATCAAGCTTCAAATCAACAAAATGGCGATTAGAAATTATTACGAAGTTAAGCACTAAACATTTCCCTTCTTTTTAATATTAAAAAAAAAAGATTTCTTTTCTACTTTCGATCCAAGAGGAGCAACACTGCAAGGTTTGTTATATAGATAACCTTTCTTTTAATTTCATTCTCTGCGTAACAACGCTCTACTTCATCTCATATTAAGATTAATTACTTTCTTAATCTCCCATGTTGCTTAAAACAACAGGAGAGTCTTATCGCATTAAGCAAATGTAAGAGAACTAATGGGTCATCTTACTATTTCAAATAGAGAGAAGTTTTTAATTAAGTGACTTATTTATTTAATTCACTTTAGATTGAAGGTAAAACTGATTTACCACTTTCACAGTAACTGTTGTTCTTTCCACAATGAACAAATCTTATCAGTAACTTGAATTACTGTAAGTGTTCTGCGCATGGGCGAACTATAAACTAAACATATCAGACTATTATGTTTCCTAATAATGATTTCGAGTAAATCATAAAGACAAATATATGATATCATTAGAAAGGAAAAAAAAAGGGATACTGAGGTGGAACCTCTCTTTGACGGAATGTCGAGCCACCTGGGTGACGCCTAATACGACCTGTAATATAACTCTTTCTACCCTCGCATGGCAACTAGCTACTACAGCATATTAACGAGTTAGTCTAACCTTGTGAAGCCTTTTATGCATCGGGAGAGAGAAAACGTTTGAAGTCAACAACAAAAAAGGTAGGATGTCAGGCGAAAACTGTCCATCTACCTGTGATTAAGATACAAATATAATTCGAAAACTGAAATTTTGCTTGTCATATCGGGTGATCGGTTACAATCCGGTCATTAGATAGGAGATAAAGGACCTAAAACTAAAACTTTCGGAAATTAAAATTTTACTTATAATTTTTTTGTTAAATAACGAATAGAAAACACAGTTGAAAAAATCTTATTTAAACAGTATCATTTTAATGTGTCGGATTACAAAATACGAACACGTTGCGAGTATCAGCCTTCATCAGTTCAGAATGATTTAAAATTTTCATTTGTTCACTAAATTCACGTCTTGGTAGGAAAGTCCGACACAACCTAAAAATGGTATTTGAAATTTATTACGCCAAGTTCATCTGTCATTTTATATTCAGTTCTAATACTCTATGTAATCTTCAAAGCATTTTGTAAATATGTAAGTAGGTATTTTTTTTTCGACCTATAACTGCCAAAAAAAAACTTAAATATATATACCTATTCAGAATTTTTTTTTAGAAAAAGTAAAGCAACATTCATATTATAAAGCTATAAACTAAAGTTATAGGTTCCAATAATGTTAAAATTAAATAATACACTAAATAAAAAGAGGAAGTGAGATATTTCCGTCATTTTATTGAGAAGAAATAGAGGTCTTTCGACAATGATCAATTTCGACCGTTGTCGTTTTCAAGACTTAATAAAAAATGTTACTAATCCACTTGAACATTTTATAATTAATTAATTAATAAGGGATAGATATCCTTCTCCATCATTGGCAGAAGTGTATCGGCGTGTATGGAGTTTATTTTGATTGATAACTAGCTTATAATTGTGACGCTGCAGTAAAGCCATGATCAGCAATCCGACATTTCTTTTCGGATAATCTGATGTTAAAAGCCCGGGTGATCGCTTTTCATTTCTTGTAGATGGACGCTTTGCTACGTCCGAAAGCTTGGACTACTACAAAATTCTTAGACCAATATTCTTGCTGGAAAGTTTAGAACAATATGCTTTCTACTAGCTCAGAGGCGTAGCGTGGATTTCAGCCGCCCAGGACGTAGGCCAATTCGCCGCCCCCTTATCTAGGTATTTAAATCCAAGAGGGTCCAAAATTTACAGAAATTCTAGAACTAGAATGATACTGTTAAGATATATATTTTATTGAAAAATAGAATTAAAAATAAAACTTCTGTCTTTAACTAAAACTTTATTCGTTTACTCTTTCTAAGAGCAAATTCTTTTATTGCACTATCAATATCTATAGCATCACATACTTCTTGCTCAATAGACAAGATAGCCAGATTAGTTAGTCTTAAAATACTTATTGTTGATCTTAAATAATTTTTGATCACCTTCAACTTTGAAAAACTTCTCTCACAGCTGGCATTGCTGATGGCAATTGTGAGGAATATTCGAAGCATTATTATAATATTGGGCGGAGTATCTTCCAGCTTGGATTTCACAATAAATTGTAATAATGCAAGTGGGTCCTCATTAATTAATTTATTTTCGTTGCCTGTGGCAGCTATGAAAGCCCATAGTCGAACTCGTTCGAGCTTGAAGTCCTCTTCGTCAATTTCGGCAGATGCGTAGTCTAGATTACATTCAGTGTCGTCCGAATCTAGTAGTATAGCCGGCGTTAGATAGGCAAACGTTTCCGCAAAATTCCGCAGCTGCTGAAACTTCTCACGAATTTCTACAATTATTCTATCTAATGAAGAAAACAGTCTCCGTCTCAACTCATTTTCACGGGACAAGTTGGCATCTGTACTTCCATCGTCAAAAATGTGCCTTCTCGTTCTGTGCCTGTGAGGTTCCTTGGAAATGCCAAGGTCTTCCCACTTATTTTCTGCATAACTTATAGCGCAACCTGTCAATTCCTCTTTTTTCTCTATAAGTACTGACTGCAAAGCACTTCCTTTCTGAACGAACAGTTTTATGCAGAGTTTCTTTTTTTGTAAATATTTTTGTGCATCGTTCACTTCATGTAGCACAGGTTGCCTCGATCAATCTGTACACGGGGGATGGCCTAGTTACTTATAAAATTGACTGTAGCTTATAGTATAAAGTAAATACTAAAGCAGGTAAACAAAAATAAAAATTGTAATACACTTGGTTGTATATATAATAATAATTAATAATTAATTCTCGTTGAATATTGTCACGGCTTATTTTGTGTTTTTGTTTATTTCTCTTCTTCCGTTTCCGCTTTTTTATTTTTTTGTTTCTCACGACTTACTCCCTTTCGTTACTTTGTATCGTTTCCTTTTGTAAGGAAAGAAAATCATGACTTGTAGTAGGTTAATTAAGTCAATGTGAATTAGACGACTAATGTTGCAGGTGTTATTAGACAATAATTGAACTCTATTCTTTATATGAAATAATTAATTCTCGCTGAATATTCGTCGTGAACAATCCGGGAAAAGAAATGGTTCACATTTTTAGTTCAGATTACAAGATATCATTATTATCTATTGTGAAATTTTTCCGCCCCCACCGTCTACCCGTGTACTAGCTGTTAGGTAGCTGTTTTAGTTTTAAGGAACAATCGAGCCCTCTGTCAAAGATCAAAGAGTTTGAGATCAATGTGTTACAATCAGCACTGTATATTTAACTCAATTACTCAATCGCGCGTAAGTGACCAACAAAAACACTGTATTGATCAATTCTTTCATTTATTACGTAACTACAAAACACAAAATTAGTTCTTTTTTTCCCCTTTGGGTAATGTTAATATTAGCATTATTGCTGTTCCTCTGCTTTCCAAATGAATTTTCAATGTATAGCATTCACAGTTTTTTTTCCTTTTCCTTCGATCAAGTAGATGCATAAATATCCATTTGACGTTACCTAAATTTTTATTCTCGATGCCATTGGATCGGAGTAAAGAAAACTTGGAATTCTAGCTGTTTACTCAGATATTTTGCGGTCGTGGTTGGATAATTATGTTGGGATATTATGTTCACAATAGAAAATACCTAAGTGAAATTCACTTATTATAATGTTTTTAAACTTTACTTTCCTGTAAGCCTATTTGTAATTGAATATTGAAATGAGCAACGAAGAGCTCTGAACACTTTAATGGCTACTTCAACTTAAGTTCCGTAAACAACTAGATTCATTACAAGTTATTGACCTTCTTGATGTAATTCTTTTAATGAGAGCTTAATTACATTCATTAAAACTTAATCTAAAATTTCAGAAGAATCATGATCATAAAAGTGGTTTTTATTCCTTTGATTTATAGTTTGTTTTCGATGCTGGAAGATAGAAGAAATTTTCAAAAGAGTTAGGATAAAAAAAAGTGCTTGTAAAGATCGAAGTGTTTGTGTAAATATTTTAAACTTAAGGTCTTGTAATGCAACGTTTCTCGTCTAATGTCTAATAGATGGATGTTGACAATCGCGTTTGCGTGAGAATTACGGAAAACACGAGATTTGGCCATTAGCCTCTTCAGCAGGTCTCAAGGAATTTAGTATTTTGAATGTACGTCACTATGAAAATGCTACATAATGAATTTATTGTTTGTTTATTGACTGTTTTCAATTTATTAAAACTATATTAAAATGTAGTAAAAGTCTCATGCATTTCCCAGTATTATAATTCATTTAAATATTTAAATATTTTGTGAGAAGACATGGATAGAGGCTATTCTCGCGTAAACTACGTGAAATCACGAAAATACGAGATCGTCAAAAATCCATCTGTTAGACTTTACAAATCGTGTTAGTAAGCTACAAATAAAGCTTGTCAAAGAATTACAAAACTTGGTCTAATATTTATTGAATGAGCATACGAAAATATTAGTAATCCATTTGAACATGGTTTTTTTTTTCCTTTGTTTGTCTTTATACCGCAATCACGCTAAAACAACTGGACGCATTTCCTTGAAATTTGGTATGTTACTTATTTAGGATTCAACTTAAAACACAGTTATCTTTCTTTAGGTCTCTAATCTTCCATCTCCCTCAAATAATTCACTGAAAAGGCTGGACTGACTTCTTTAAAGTTTGGTGCAATGGTTGGTTATTTATGATCCAACTAAAATTATAAGTCTGATCGTTTTGGTCTCCATCAGACCCTCTCCGCTCTCAAAATTGATCTCACCAGCACTGAAATCTCAGTTCCCACTATACAATGGAAAGCTATGAGTACAACTAGAAAAATAAACATAGGAGAGAAATAACGTACGCTGAAGCTGAAACCTTTTTATTAGTTATTAAAAATATCTTTGATTTGATACAATATTGATCCTTTGAAAAGAACGAAAAACCATAAATAAGCATTCCTGTTTTTAAAAAAAAGTAGAATAAATAGAATGCATTTTATACATAGTAAAAAGCGGAAACTTACGACAGATGAATGTAGAAAACTAAATAATATTGACTTAATAATTGATTCTTAAAAGTCTCTTTCCAAAGACAATTCGTCTTCATTAACTTTACAGAGTAGCAAAGTGACAGCAGAAACACAAAAATTAATTCCCTGTAAAACTGAGAAACTATTGTATAAGCAAAGTAATCAATGCAATGGAGCGACTGAGGATATATCTGATTGTACATCGACTCGTTTTAGATTGTTAAGGTGGAATCTTCATCTTAATCAGGAAAACGGCCTTAAGCATCGGAACGTAAACAACAATGTGTTTCTACAAAACATTGACCAACTTATTACTTACCGAAATGAGACTTAAACTTTCTCGGCGACGGAATATGAAAACGTCTTCCAGGGTTCCCAGTCAAGGAAGAATTTTGGAATAGTCCCAGCTTTCGGAAGCACTCATACGCGTCTATCATCCTATTAATAGGCAAAAGTTGTACGGATCTTTGTAAATTTGAAAATTTGTAATTTGAAATAACCAATCACAGTGCAGCGTTGGAACACGTCAGGCATGACGTCACGCCCATGCTTAAAGATGGCGTCTCAACTATTTTCTCCACTTCACCACGATGGATCGCGACTACACAATTATTATCAGCGTATTGAGATTTTCTTTCCCACATAAATGAAGTTTACACCGAAATGCATGAAGTTCATGCGTCAAAATTTATCTGAGATTTTGTAAAACCTCGGTTTTTACGTAATTTCGGCTGGATAGCCGCTCTCTCAATACTCAACAAGTAGGGAATAATGACGACGCACGTGCCCTCATTGTTGCCCAGACAGGATTATTGGTATTGGCTGTAGGATATTCGTTATTGTTACTGTTATTGTTGAAACTAGTAAATCAATTTTTTTTATTTTCTTTTATTTTTACAAAATTTGGCTTAGTCATTCAAATTATATGTGGGCTGTTGCGGAAGTCATGACTTTTAAAAAATGAGCTTTTTCAATCTTGTGTTTTTCAAAAATGTGGAATTTGTTTTACTTCAGTGAATATTTCACGGGTCGCAACTAGTCTTTAGGAAATGAGAAGCGAGATCACTGGGGGCTATTAGTTTAGTATTAATAAAGTTTATACTAAAGTAAACTTTACTTTCGTTTAGTAATAAGTTTAGTAGTAGGTTGTCCGATATGAAATATCGCATTTTGCTTGAATTTGGTTTTCCTGCCAAATATACGATGGTTAGTAAAGTAGGGCGAATTCATTTGTGTAGCGAAGAAAGGTGAAACCCACCCTCTCAAGTGCCACAACTGTTGTTAATACAGCGCACGTTTTATATGGATTATTACATATTGTCTCAATCATGGACAGCGCGAGTTGATTTTTTGTATGAATTCAAACTTGGACACTGTTCTACAGAAGCAGCCAAACAAATTAATTCTGCATTTGGAGAAGGTACTGCTCATGAACGAACAGCACAATGTTAGTTAATAAATTCCGCTAAGGCAACACGAGTCTGCAAATCAATCCCGTGATCGTCCTGCACCTGTCATCTACGATGACCAAATACAAGTCTTGATTTGCCACTAAAAGCACTTGGTAAAATGAAAAAGATGGATTAATCAGTTCTGCAGAGACTCATGGAGTAGCCAATGAAACTTGACTGGACATCGTCAAATTGTCACAGACGAGAAATGGGTTCTGTACGACAATTGCAGAGGTTCAGCGCAAACCACATGCCAAACCCAACCCTGCATCCGAGGAATAATTATGCTGACTGTATGGTAGTCTGCAGAGGGATTGACTCACTACTCGTTCTTGAGATCTACTGAGAGGATAGATGCGACATGGAATATTGTGCAGGCATGGACATCATGTGGGCAAACTACAGAAGCAGCCTGTACTAGTAAATCGTCATTGAAATCTCCTCCTAGACGATAATGCTAGGCACATGTGTCACGGACTACTATGCAGAAAATACATGAACTTGGCTGTGAAATCCTCCCTCACCCACCGTACTCCCCAGACCTTTCGCCAACAGACTACCATTTTTTCAAACATCTGCACCACTTCCTGAACGGAAAACACGTCACGTCGGCCGATGAAGTGAAATGAGGAGTTTGTGGGCTCGTGGTCACCTAATTTTTATCAATAAGGGATAGATATCCTTCTCAATCATTGGCAGAAGTGTGTCGACGTGTATGAAGTGTATTTTGATTGAAAACTAGCTTACAATTGTGATGCTGCACTAATTGAAAATCCATGATCAGCAATCCGACATTTCATTTCGGATAATGTGATGTTAAAAGCTCCTGTGATCTCGCTTTTCATTCCCTGAAGATGGACGCTTTGCTATGTCCGAAAGCTTGGACTACACAAAAATTCTTAGAAGAATGTTCTTACTGGAAACTTTAGAAGAATATGCTTTCTACTATATTAGGTCGCTGCTTTAGTTTTAAGGAACAATCGAGGCCCTTGTCAAAGATCAGAGAGCTTGAGATCAAAGTGTTACAATCAGTAATGTATATTTAAAGATAAGTATTGTTTCACTCTCGTCAATTACTCAATCGCGCATAAGTGACCAACAAAAACACGATCAATTCTTTCTGGTTTTTTATTTGCACTGACATCGATATCCTTCAGTTGCTTAACTGTTCTAAAATCTCCAGTCCAAATTTTGAATTGGTTTTCTGTCAATTGTTTCACCAAGCATTGAAGAACAAAAAAAATAGATTGGAGTTCATTGATTGATAAAAATACAAACAATGCCGGATACAACAAATCCATGGATTATAACTCTGTTACAAGTTTTGAAATGGGACTATTTTTTGAAATGTTCCCAGCAGCACCATATTTTGTAATTCTGTAGATGTTATATCAGAAAGCTGCAGTTTTTTAAAATAGTTAGTAGAAGTTTTTTGAAAAGGTGCCAACTGCCCCTGATGGGTAGTGTGATCCACAATCGCAAGTGTTCTTCTTTTCTGCACAGCAGTTAAACATTACAGTAAAACGCAACTTTTTTCCGAGTCAAATAGCAAAATTAGCAAAAACAAAAAGGTTGTAGCATTTGCAAGAAATAAAACGTATTTTTCAAACAGATAAATGTCGTGGTTGTTTCTCCGCCACCTCAAGGCCCACCCCAGTCCGGGTTTCTTATTCGGGAGTTGAAGGATGGCGGGTGTCGCGCTGATTATCAGACTAACCCCAAAGGTTTAATCTCTGGGATCCTAAACCTTCAGTGCACCCCTAGGGCCTGCTTGGCCTTTGCGGAACTCTTTTTAACATCTTAATTGCAGGTAAAATATAACACAGATATAACTGTAAAGATTAGAGATAGAACTTGAAGAGCCAATCACTATTAACTCAGAAGGGTGTCTGGAGTTGTAGATTCTGATGTTCAGATGGTCAGCCCAGTGCTCGCTCGCCTACAGCCCTCTGAAAAGAATGAAATGTAATGTAATGTGGTGAGCGTGGTGGCTTGACAGCCGAGCTCAGGGGCGACCTGAAAGATCTATTGTGCTATCCCACGGAAAGAAAGACAGACGGAGAGAAATACTGAGAAAGGATGGTGTTAGAAATGCAGGGGAAATGGGAGAACCCAGGGAAAACCTGCCCAGCGCGGATCGCCACCATCAACGAAAAACCATACGATAACCGAACCTCGGTACTCAGAGGTGAGAGGCCAGTGTTTTAGCGACATCGCCAACCGCGCGGACATCCTCTAAAAAGAAACTCGATCCCCATTTTAAATTTTAAATTTTTAAATTCATAAAAAAAAGAAGCCATAAGTCTACTTTAGGAAATATGGATAAATAAGGAACTATCCATGCAACAGTAATCCATATTTTCTTGAAATCAGTGACAAGTTTCTTTACATCAATGCATTGATTTACTCTGCAGCTAATGCTCCAGTTTCTCCCAATAGTAGGGGAGACCGGCGCTAGTTGGCGTAGATTTTGGTTTTTGATTTTTCTATTTTTTGTGTGCAATACTCAGGGTGATTCTGGTGAATGCGGCGGATAGCTTATTGTTTTAACTACAAAATTATGTAGGACCCATTAATTAAATCCGTGTTTTGTTAACCCCAAAAACACTTTTCCTAAAAGCTTGCAACAATGCCAACTAACCCCGGGTGCGGGGCTAATTGGCATACCCCTAGGGGCGAGTTGTCATAACGTGCTATGGATAGGGGCACTTGAGGAGAACACAGCAATTTTCGAGAAAAACATTTTATTTTATCAAAAATTTTATTTTAATAATATTTGAACAAAAAAAATGTATAACAAATTAAGTTAAATATACGACCAAACAATGAATTCTTAGCTACCTGTAGTTATTGTTTGATATCAAACACGAATGTAGGAGTTATTTGAACAGATGGGTTCACCATTTTCGCAGAACTTTAGTTTGGTCGTATCAAATTTAGTCTTGCTCGTCTGACCATCTCCAGTTTTTCCCCTTTTTGTCATAGCTACACCAACTGACCCCTACCTAACTATGCCAACTAGCCCCCTAGGGATTTCCAAAACAAAATGGATACCACAGAATCCCAAACATCAGAAACAAAAGATTATGATACATGCATGCAACCACAGTTATCCACTCTTTCGAGAACCGCCATCAGCAGTACCTTAATTCGATCTACATTTTCACCAGAACAAAAAAATTTACGATGAAAAAATTTACTCAACAGTCAGAAAAACGATGAAACAGGGGTCACTTCCTTTGTGATGTTTCCAAGCAAACTAAAGTCACAGTGGATGGTGCACCTTTACAAACATTTCCTACTACCAAGATGTCAGCGCTCTAGCTACACCGTGGCAAGAAATAGAAGCTGTGTGCCAACTAGCCCCTTATGCCAACTGACCCCGGTCTCTCCTAATAAAAAAAAATATTTTTTGTCAATTAATAAAGTTCTCCCTAATCCTAATTATTATATTGTTGATTTCCAATAACGATTATTAGTCTCCATTTTTCCATCCGGAGAAGAAATAATAAGAGGAAAACCCTCGATCTCGCTGGGAACTGAAACAGCTCCTCCATGGTTATATTAACAAGAAAAAAATAGTTTTAACTTTCTTTCACCTGTAATAAAGTAATTATAACAGCTGAGCTTCGTGAACTACTAGAAAAAAACTACTTTGGCAGTCTAGTTTTCCTATTCTAATGGAACTCACTATGAAAACACTATTCATTTACTATTGGGAGAAAGTGGAGCATTAGATGCGGAATAAATCAATGCATTGATGGAAACAAGTTGTTCACTGATTTCCGGGAAATGTTGCACGGATATTTGTATCAGTTTTAATTTCATAGTAGACTTACGACTTCTTGTTTTTATGAATTTAAAAATTTAAAATAACCGAGAAATCAAACGATGATAATGCTTAGACTAAAAAGGCTTAGCAAATACATTAACATTTAAGTTATTTTTTTGAAAAGTCGTTATTATTGAAAAGAATGCAATTTTGCTTTGGCAATGTTTGTCCACTCTAGCTCTACCATATGAAGGTCTGTAAATCCAATATTTTTTGCATAGTGCTTTAAAAGTAAAAGAGAGTTTCAACTCGTTTCATTTTTGCCGATCCCATCTTGATCTTTCACTGAATCCAAATTTCCATATTTTGGCAGTTGCTCTTATCCATAGCTTCTACATAACAAAGAAACTTTGTTCTTTATATATTAGATGCTTGAGAATAACAATTAAATTTATTGACAGAATTAACAGAACAATTAAACTTATTGACCTTCAAATCGCCCTAAGTTTTTATTTTATTTTTTTGACAAGGAAGCCACTAAGGATTCGAAATAATGTAATGTATTTTTAATGAGTTTTTAATTACATTTACTTTTCAACCCAATTTGTATGTTCGGCAGTATATTGTATAAATAAGAATTCATTAAAATAAATAATAATAAAAAAATACTTCTGGGAGCCTATTTACTACCTGGTAGCAAGGAGACAGAAGAGTCACTTATCACATTTAAACTATTCGGTAATTTTATTTTTCCCCCAAAAATATGTCAAAATTAGAGCCTCGAGTTACTTGTAATGGATTTTTCCCCTACCCTTATAACGCCGTCCCAAAATCAATACGAAGAAACCCTCACGGCCCACCACAGCTTACCTTCACCACGACACCAAAAGCTCCATCAAGCAACCAAATGGGAAATACGAACCATAAATCTTAGGTTTTTTTTGTTTTTCAGTTTCTCATCCATCCCTACTTTCCCTTCCATTTTAAGTACTTAATTCAATATCTATCAAAGTCTTCCATCCCGTGAGGTTCTGCAACTTTCTTTAGTTTCATTTCTTTTCTTATTATTTTTGCTGATTTTTAATGTGAAGTTGTTTGAATTCTGCTCTTTTGTGGCAACGCTTTAATCCGCAAAGGATTAAGTCAATGAATTAGAGCTAAATTAATTTATTACTCGACTTCCGACCGTAATTTAAACATCTTTTTTTTCCTTCTTCTCTCCTTTCTTCAACCGTTACCACACATTTGCGTATTAGCCGCACGCAACCCATTATTCGCTGTAATAAAGCCGGGGCAAATGAATCTTTTATTTAGATTTCTCTCTTATTTCGCGTCGGCAGAAAAAAAAGACTCCCACAATGACTTACCACTCATTTTTCTTTCACAGGTGATGCTCTTTTGTTGTTCGTCCTCAGGTGCTGTTTTTGGTCTCTCAGGAGAACCGCCCTCTTACGAAATGGAGACGTTTATTAATAACCCGACTGCGTAGGAGAGATCGAGGAGCTCCTTCCCATTTATCGAGAAAAATGATACATGCAAACATACCAGAAAGGTTCGAGTCGCTGATAAAATGCAAATAGGACTCTTGAGCAAGGGCTCAAGAGGGGCGTTGCTACTGCGATGTCACGATGTTAAATTCATGCATGCGCTTCCTCCCCGCCCCCCTCTTCATGTTGAAATATCCTTCGAGCATCATTCCGACAGAGATTAGGAAGGGAAGAGGATACGGAATGTGGAGAATGGAGAGAGATAATATTTCAACGACTTACTTTTATACACACTTATTTTTCTCTTTTAAACATAAAAAAATGTGATTTTTACTTTAGACTAAGATTAATTTTGAAAATATTTAATCAGAAATTGTAAAATTGAATTTTTCTTGTAAGAATCTTTTGTTGATTGAAAGAATAGAAGAAATGTAAATTATTGAGACAAAGAGAAAGAATAAAAGAAAAAAAAGGAAAAAGAAATAATGTTCCATTTCCAAAAATATTCTTGTATTTGGTTACACTGTTAATATTGTAGGTTTTAGTACATTTGATAGAGATAGATCGATAGATAGATAGAATTTAAAAGGTTGAGACCTAGTACTTTACTAGGTGATTGGAGGTTCCACATTTTCTGGCAATTATCATTACAATCACCTCCGTACTGAGGCCTTGTTGTTTTACTGGTGAGTATTCTCAGCTGATGAACGCTAATGAGCATGAAATAGCTATCATGAGATGTCACGTAGTAAAAATACTAGGTCTCAACCTTTTAAAGTGTTACCATTTTTAGGCGCTTTTTATCTTTTTAAGTGCGCATAAAAAAATTCAAAGAGCCAGCGAAGACTGGCACATGAATTTTCTGTATTTAATTTTTTATGTGTATTTTTTATTTTAAATTTTATTCTTGGAGGTTCCACATTTTCTGCCAATAGATAAAATTATTAGTAATAACGAATACAAATTACTGTTTTTTTAATTATTAATTATCGCAAGTATTTATTTGTACAATATAAATACTTCATTACAGAAAGTTTATAATTGTAGAGATTAACATACATAATACTTATTTTTTTTAAGTAACTTCATTATCTATAATTTTTTTTTTTTTTAAATAATGAAACCGACAAGAATCTTTTAAATTATGTGACTTTTCTACAGTCGATCACCAAAGAACTTCACAGCATTGTTAGTCTTTTAATGTTGTTGATTTCCATTGTCTAGTACATCAATACTAGAATAAAGCGTGCATTTACATCTTCATTAATATGTTAATGTAAAGAGGCGTTTGCATGTAAACGAAAAGTGCATCTGAGTGTTGCATGGAAGGAGGAGCTGAATAGGGCCGGTCCCAGCAAATGTGATTGGAATCCTTTCCGCGAGGCCCCACATATAGTGGTAAACAAAATCAGATTTGCTGTTATTATCGGACTCGTATTATATTATTAAAAACTCGGGTGCAAATATTGATCGATATCATTATAATCTTTTGTTGAAGTGGGAAGATGAAAAGGACTCAAGGACATATTAATGTCACATTAAGATATAATTTAGTCTTTAAAAAATTTTCATTTCTCAATGAATGAAGTCATTCAGTCTATTGATATACCTTATTTCTTCAATTGCTTGAATAAATCTTGAGAGGTTTATATTTTTGCAAATTAGTCTAATATCTCGTGAAAATTTAGACGTTTTAATTCTTCACTCTCAATTGATAGTGTTGCCAAAGAAATAAGTCTGTCTTGGATCACTGTTCACTGGAAGTACTGTATATTTTTAAAATGAGAAAAACTACACAGTGTAGAAAAACGTCGCTCCTCTACAGTAACAGTCACCTGGAATTGTCATATTCAAATTATCCGAAGAGCGATGAAAAGATTCGGAAAACACACTTCTTTCGTTCTGTGCTAGAAAAATGTAGAATTTTTAAAGGCTTTTCTCAGTACGAAGCAGAACGAATTGACTTCACTGGTCTGCAGTCTTCAGAAACAAAACTTTTTGTATGTTATGTTAAAAATTTAAAGTATGGCACTTTTTAAAAACCTTCCGAATTTTAAACGATTATGAGAAGTCCCCCAAGGGGGCCCCAAGTTGGGCGAAACCGGACTAATCGGACAGGCGGAATTATATTCATAATACACTACAACAACAAAAATGCCGAACCTTGAAACTATGAAATATTTATGTTGTTGTGTGCGTGGAATTCGAAAACGCATTCCATTTTTTCGTATCACTTGAGGTTTTTGTTCAGTGATGCAATCCCGCTTTCTGCTAATACTCGCCGGGTGGGCACCTCCAGCGCGGTCTGATTGTAAACATAAGATAAAATTGCAAGCAGACGCTAATGGAAGTTAACGATTATATGACAGATTTCCTTTTTACATTCTTTCCAATATTTACATCGTTACTCCACTGCTAAATATATATTTATATCAATAAAATTCAGACAGTATAGTGACTTGCTATTGTGCAGAACGTTTTTACGTAAAGTTGTGTGTTCGCATTTATTGTGAGGTCAGATGTTAATTTTGTGGTTGTCAGATATTAATTTTAAACTCATACAAAGTGGCAATTAACAACAATGATGCCGCATCAGTGCTTAAATTCTACAAATGCATTTTGCTGTGTGTGTGGTGAACTCACTACAAAATCGCAAAGAGAAAATATTACTCCTACGATTAAGAAAGCATATGAATTACACTTTAACTCTAAAGTAGATAAGGACAAAAGTTTTGCACCTAAATATTGTTGTAGCGGATGTTCTCGTAATTTGAGAGGCTGGTTAAATGGCACTCGCCCTTCTTCGCCGTTACGATATGGACAGAGCAGAAGGACCACCTCTTGGAGTGTTATTTCCCAGGTTGAGTGAAGGAAAATTAAAGAGGGCATTTTCATTGGTCCTCAAATCCGGAAAAACCAGCAGGATCCTACGTTCGAGGAAAAACTCACCGAAACAGAAAATGTGGCGTGATGTGTATTCGAAATTCCGGGGAAATTACAGAGCAGATAACTAAATCGAAGTTGTGGAAAACTTGTTAAGGGCATATGAGGTAATTGGCTGCAATATGTCCCTAAAATTCATTTCGTGCACTCCCATCTTAACTCCCGGAGAAAGGTTTCACCAGCAAATATCCCAAATGGAAAGGCCATATGCAGGAAAATGGTCTCCTAACATGCTTTCTGACTACTATTGGTTTCTTGTCTCTGAGTTTTCCAGGCCCAGCCCAAAAGAAAGTTCCAGAAAAACATTCTAAAATTGAAAGTAATATTTTTATTAGTTTGTTAAACTCTTTGACATTTTATAGTAATCAGCACATCCTTTTCAATAAAATTGGTACTTTTGAACGCTGAGTGTAGTAAAATTTTGACTATGGAACTATAACTAAGAAAAAAATCAAATTTTTAGCCAAAATATTGATATGGTAGCCAAAAACAAAGGAACGTGATACAGAATTTTTGACTTAAAATTCGAATTTAGGAGACCCGAATTAGTAAAAGTAACATATTTTCATTTCATGGCGTGAAAAAGTTAAATTTTTTTTGTACAGTGATAATCGTTTCCATTCAGCAAACTTCAAAAAAAAAATTGTCCGAAATTCTATGGTTGTGGATGAAGAAAAAATTATTACTGTCCTTAACATATGCTGATAGAATATTATTCTATCTAGGACTCAATTCGAAAAAGCGAGTGAACGGAATCGTGCCCTTGATTAACGCGATATTTTTATGTTGTACTTGCGAAATCTAAAGCGGCTACGGAAATCTTGAAAAGATGGCTTCCGGAAAATCTAAACTTCCTGAATCGAATATCAACAGTTCTTTCAAAAAGAGCTTAATGCAAAAAGAATGTACATTGGAGAGATGTTGGTTGATCAAGACTATTGCATCAGCAAAGAATATGAAATCTTTCATAGTTCCTATACATTTATCAACGAACATCTGATCAAACAACATCTTTTGAAGACTGAATATCTGTGCAATACTATCAGGTCAGTAGGAAAAGTTTGGTGTTCAGATAGCGTAATTATTTTAAGCAGAGGGAATTATAGCAATATAGTCACGACATTGAAATATGTGTGTTTTTGGTCCTATTATATCGATATTTCGTTTCTTCGCGTTACCAAAGTTCCTCTCTTGGACCTTCAATAGATGATCATTCAAATGTCTCTAGAGATAAGACGTGCAGTTTTGCATGAGAATGACTCATGCCAATGTTTTTGGCAATGTTTTTGGCATGAGCTATTTATATTCTAAGCACATTTTCGTGCGGCTCTCAGCGTTCGAGGTCACACACTTCCCTTGTTAGGGAAGATTGACAACCGTGTTCGCAGTCCACTTGAAAAAAGGCCTCGTAATTTGGAGTCCTGAAACGTCGTGAGTGTTTTAATTTTATTTCCTGTATCTTATCAAAAATGGTGCCTACAGGCACGTTAATATCTTACAATAATCTTTCGAAGTTCATAGCAAATTCTAAATAATCACCATGCAAGAATTGCGTAACATCGTAAATTAAGATCTAAATACACGTTGCAGACTGCTTTCCACTCCATCAGGAATAAAGTTAACAAGAATATCCAATCTAATTTCCTCCTCAAGAAAATCTGACTCCAATCGTGTCTCTAAATGCTTCTAAGACACTATTAAATTGCTTAAAATATAATTATTGACATTTTTTTTTTGTTTTCCATATTTTTTTTTTAATCTTATCTTCCGAGAATACAAAAGTTGAGGACCCAATTTCTGATTTTCTCGCTTTGAACCATTAGTTTTGTATATAGCGTAATTAATTGTAATTTCCGTCAAACTTCAGAGTTGACAACCGAACTCTAATTGAGCGTAAAATGGCTATTTAATTTAGCGTAAAATGAACTTCCGAAACAATTCTGTGCAGTTGAGGATCCAATTTAATGAGCAAATCTTGTGGCATCTGACGATTACTCTTTCAACTATTCTTTTTTTTTTAACAATTCTTTTGATTTTTATTTTCTCAACCAAATGGATGAGACAGCTAGGACAGCTGTTTCGTCGTTGTTTGGTTTCTTCAGCCAGATTTACCTTCGATGATAATCTGAGCAAGGCGGAAACGTTATGGATCCTTCTCCAGATCCCGGAAGTGGGGCCTCATAAGAGCAAAAAAGTAAAAAAAAAATAAAAGTAGCAAGTACAGCATTAAAAAAGCTGTAAAAAAATAATTTTTCTGAGTTTATCATCGACGGTAAATCTAACCAGATGGAGCTGTCCCACATTCCCGTAGGTGATATGCTTAAGACATGAAAGCTAATCTATGTGCACGCTTTTAATTTCCGTTAAACTTGCATGTTAAACTTGATTAATAACAATTTAAGGAATTTAGGATCTGAAGAATACTTGAATCGGTGTATTGTCTATATATCTAAAAGGATGGATTTCAGGCAGAGCAAAAACAAAAATAATATAGTATAATATTCTATAATGTCCCAACATTGCCCCTGAAGAATTACGGCGAAGTAATCCTCTCAATGAAACATGGATTCTTTATCTAGTCGGAGTATGATGCTCGGCGTGATGTAAAGAAAAATTTGAGCTTCTTTTTATTTTGTTAGCGTACTCGTTTATTTTTTAAACGCTAGAAAAGAATTAATTCCTACTTTTAAAATAATGTAAATATAATTCATTTTGGAAAATCTTCTTTGGAATCCATCTGATGCCATGTGATACCAATCTATGTTTCTTCCCGTTTCAACCAATCTAAGTTAAAAGTAAAAGCTAACCTAAGTTAACTTAATCTACGGCGATTTCCTCGATTCCAAATACAGTAAAACCCCGTTATTACGCTCCCGCTTATAGCACTATCCCGTTCTTTACGCTCCTTTTATACGGTCCCTGGAATTTTCTATATATCTCTGTATACTTGTACCCTCTTATAACGCTTCAAATCCCGCTTGTAGTGCTTTTTTTGTAAGGGAAATTTTATATCCAAAAGAAATGTAACACTGTAAAGATTCTTTTTTTTTCCCTGGTAGGAGGGAATCTTTGAACCCTTGTGAAATGCGGGTCTGTGATACAGTTGTGCAAAATGTCGACGCGGAAATCCCTTTCTATAAGTGAAAAATTGCAAATTCTCCGTGAGTGCGACGAGAATTCTACAGAGGTCAGAAGGATTTCGCAGAATCTCTAGGAATTCCCTCGTCCAGCCTGCGAACACTAATGAAAAACAGGGATGCAATTACCGATGCAGCGAAGGGTTGTTGCAAACGTAAAAAAGTAAAGTGTGCACTAAATCTGCTCCGAAAATATATTAGTATTGCTCCTAGTGGTGTATCAATTGATGTTAATAGTTACCTGAACCGCATTGAAAATGTCAAAATTTTTAACAGTAGCACATACACACAGCAAACCACAATCAAAGATCTTTCTAATAGGAAATAAGCTCATATTTGCAGTAAATCTATTGCAGAATCATGTATGTTTCCTGTAAAATGGTGTCTAAATCTTTCCCCATCTCATAAATCATTTCCCGTCTATAGCGCTATCCCTCTTATTACGCTTGTAAGTCATGATCCCTTGACGAGCGTAATAACGGGGTTTTACTGTACATCAGTAGACTGTTCTCCAGTAAACACCTGATATTGTACTCCAAGGCTAAAGTCTTGACTTTAATCACTATAAGATCAAAAACGACAGTTTTGGCATCAAAATTGGAAATTCAGGCCAATAATAGGCTTGTTAATGAAAATCCTAAGCAGCTAGACTACTTGGATATGTCATGATGACTTCAATTATTACAAAAACATCTTACATCAACTGTTCTTGTATCATTAACTTATAATATATGACTATTCAGATTTAGACTTTCATTAATGACCAATTGAGTTTTAATTTACAGAATTGCAGGTAATTTTATATTCAAAGTGAATAAATAATTTAGTTCTTTTTAAAACAACTTGATGAACGCAGTTCTAGGAATTTAATTACTATTACTAATTGCCCATCCTTTATGGTACCATCAGTTCTCTAGAGCAGAAAACCCGATACAAGTGGTTCCAGTATCCGTATCGAAAGCAGGTAATCCATCTTGTTTTCCGATGAAAGGTTATCGACCCCCTTCTGCTTTTACAGTAACTGAAGCTTCGTTAACATGAAGGGTGCGTCACCCACAAGATCTATGTCCCTTTGGTTAGATGGGGAAGATGCTGCTAATCTATTGCGATTCCTCGTACATGGTTTTACTGACAGCTACCATTGATAGAAATCGATTTGTTTGCTTAGATCGGTGATGACCTTTCAAATCTGGGAAGCAAATTAACTGCTTGGATGAAATCTGCTGATGAATCAAATTTTCGTAATTAGAAACAATGAGAAAACATTCCTGTTTCAATAAATTTATTCTAAGTTAATTATAAATTCTAAGTTAAACTTACGATAATAATATAAAGACATTGAATTATGAAATGTGTACGCCGTCGCACAGATTAAAAAATTAATATATACATTTATAAAAAGTAGAGCTACTAGTTTCGATTCTCAAAGGAATCTTATTCAAGTTGAAGAAGATCCCTTTGAGAATCGAAACTAGTAGTTCTACTTTTTATAAATGTATATATTAATTTTTTAATCAGTGCGACGGCGTACACATTTCATGTTTTTATCAGCGCATGTTAAAAATTTTACATTGAATTATTGACTACATCTTTCAGTACCTAATATTAGACTTCATCTCAATTTAAGAAAGCAAACGCGTTACTTCATAGACGACATGTATGCTTCCGCCTTTGTGTTTTTGCTAAAAACTTTAAGTCAGTGAATGTTAGAAAGCGAATTTTATCCTCGCAAATTTTATTCTATAATTAAAGCAGAACAATGCTAGCTGTCATTTTGCAATCAAATGTAAACTATAACAACCAGTGGCGTAGCTAGCATTTTTGAGGCGCGGGGCAAAAGAAAATAAAAAAAAGTGCTGTACTTTATAACCAACAAAAAAAAAAAAACCAGCTGAACCGTATTTTACCGCCCCTTTTGAACTCGTTTCACATCTTCAGCTACTAACGGTAACTAATCTAAATTGTAAATGTATTATACAGATGGCAAAGTATCCCGAAAAACAGAAAGATGTAGGAAATACTTCCTCGCAAATGGAAAATGTTCTCAAGTGCGGAAGTTCCAAAGTTAAATGGAAATTAAGAAAAACTATTATATTTAAATTCACAAATATGTTTTAAACATTTAACGACAAACTAAGCCTCGTCTCTATCCAGAACGATTTTGATATTCCTAGACCATTGTAGTGGGTAATTTAAATAAGGATTTCGCTGAAATACAAGTAAACGAAGAAGTATTACAATGTTGCAAGGTTATTTATTTTATTAACAGTGGAATCCGGTTATATACTTCATCCAATACCAATCACAAGATACTTCATGATATTTTTCCCTTGTCTACAAGAATACAATTAATCAAAGGTTATTTCTTTTATCCGAATTACAGCCTTTTATCATCAGGAAAGCAAATAAAGATGGTAATATTGGTTTTCTTTCAACGCTTAGAGATTAGAAAAGAATTGCCTTTAATATTAGAAAAATGAAATTTGGAATTAATCAATAAACTCCAAATGTCAATTGAGCAGATGTTACTCATTTAAATACCAATACCATGTGGTAAGTAATGATTGAGTTCTCTTGTATTTAACTATTCAGATTAATAAATTTTGGATAATATCCTATTGAAATTAAAGAAAAGGAGAAGAGATTAAATATGAGTCAGTGAATGGTTACGAATATTTGTAAAACCATTGTAGGAATTAGCAGCAGGGAAGCGAAGGACATGGCATTGCAAAACTGCTATTGGAATCAAAAACGACTGAAATAATACTGCGTTAAAGCGTAATGTTATTCTAAGATTTATTGTTTTGCAGCAATTGAATACTCTCAACAGATTTGATACCTCGGCAGTTCAATGTATAATAGATTCGATTGTATTTCTGTCGTATGGATATTTCTTTCACTCATTTGTCCAGTCGAGCGCTCAGATTATTTTCAGTCTTTTCTCTCGTTCAAGCCTAATTTTCTTATTTTATTCAGATAAGATGGGTGGCGAAGCATAATTATTCATTTAATTTGTTTTTATATTTTTTTGTTTGTTGATAGATCCCTTTGCTTTGCACATATCTGCTGTGTCTGTTCAAAGGTGAATCTGATCTGTCGACCTTCGGAAAGGAGCAAATCGATCTTAGGCGTCACTTCAAATTTTCAGCATTATTTTTCTCCAGCTTCATATTATTTATTTCATCTTTCATTTAATTTTAATTCACTAATATTAGATATTATGTCCAGTATTTTTCAATAAGTTACCAGCCTGCTTTACAATAAGGCTCTTCAAATCAGTCAAACTTTGTGTGTATATATTTAAATTATCATGTATCGAATAAATTTAAATTGAAAAAGTGGTTCCTTGTGAGAAATTAATACGAGAAGGCGACAAAATTTCCTTAGAAAAACATTGGTATCTAAACAAAGATTTTTTAACATCTTATGGTCTTGAGAATTTTAATATTAAATCCTTTCCATTGTGCATGGATCGACATGATTAAAACTAATCCGAATTAGACAATTTAAATAATTAATATGGATTTAATGCTTTTTTTTTAGAAAAGTTGTGACGTAATGTATTCAGTACATTTAAAACTTGTATAAATATAAAATTTGCTTTCATGACTTTAAAAAAAAAATTCAAAGAAAAAAAAAGACATTTTAAGAAATAATACTATAACGAAAGTTGACTTTCGAATTGATAATAAATAGATTAATGTGCGGGCAATATTCTGAGATTATAGTGTAAAGCCTCCGCACTTGACTAAAAAAAAAGAACTGAATTTACAATTAAAAATGCATCCTGCTAGTTGCGTCCAGAGTGCTGATTGAAATCCGAAGGGGAATTCTTGGAGATTTCCAAGACTTTCGAATTCTTGGAGTTTTGTTTTTTTTTTAGTTTATTTAAGTATTTCTTCTAAATGTTTGAAATTCCTGATCCAACAAATGAAGTATAGATTTGAGAGTTTCGCGCATGCATCTTGACAGACATTCTCTAATAACCTAGACTTAATTAAAACATTATCAATTGGTCCCATTGCGGAAAAATTCGCTGGCTCTCTTTCACAGAAAGCAGTCTTTCGTAAAAATTATATGTAATAAAAAGCTAGGTCGCTTAATACATATATTTTATTATTATTTTTTTGCTTTTTGTTAATAGCTTATAAGGACTGATACCTTCATACAGCTTCATTTCTATTGTTTAGATTTGTCGCTGCACTGAATTAAAAATCAATTCATTAGACTGATAGTAACTACCTTCATATTTGCCAGTTCTGTTTTATCATATATTTGTTATTATTTTTTTCCCTCGCATTTGTTAACATTGTTTTTGCCAATCATTAGTCGGCTCATAGAACATCAACATTCTTCTCTCAGTTATTTTAAAGTTGTATAATATTTAACATTAGGCAAAATGTTTACTTCTTAGAAATTGAAAATAGAATTACAATTAAAAAAAAAGAAAAAGCACCGCTTTGCTAGGCTTCTCTGCACAGCATCTTTGAAAATGAACTTTTTTAGCTTTGACGATGGCGGTACGCACCGAAGTGCGAGTTTCGTAGCCGAAGCATCCAGGGAGCGCTAGTGTTCCCAAGATGGCGAACCCCTAGCAGACTCCCTAGAATTTCAAGGGAAAGATACTGGGATGGTTTCCCATGGCCTTCCCCAGGACGCCATTAAGGAATGACGTCAGACCGAAGAGAAAGTGAAGAAGAGGCTGGACAACACAGGAAAGGAAATTGAAACAGCCATGCCACTGCCAGGATTCGAACCCAGGTACTGGCGCACTGGTCGCCACGGCTGGCCGCTGCCGAGACCGCACGGCCACGCCAGCACGGCTTTTTTAGCTTTAAGTAATTAAATTAAAATAAATAAGTAATATGTCACCTAAGAAACATGAGTTCAAGTGTTTAATTTTAAAAATGGCAGGGATTTTTTAAAAAAAAATTAAAAAGCTTATGACCTAATTTTTAATTATTATTTTTTTTATTGTAATTGAATAGCTTTAAATATTCAGGAGATCAATGTGATTGTCTGGCTTGCTAGTCCTTTAGAATCATCCAGGGAGCATCACGGGGACGAATCACCTTCACACCCGCGGAAACGGGATGAAATACAGAAGGAAAGTTATATCCATGCCGATGCTGGGATTCGAACCCATGTTCCGATATATCTGCCTCATGGAAGGCGTCCGTCGGAACGGCTTTGCCAGAACAGCTATTATTTAGTTATGTCAAACAACAGCTGTAGATGGCATGATACTAAATCTTATTTGAGAAAATTACTTTCCTGTCATTACATTAGTAGCACAATGCAAAATTGGTGCTATTAATTTAGGAAACACAGCTCTTGGATACAGTTGTGCAAAAAACTAACAATGATGAAATCTGCTATTAATATGACAAAAGTGATCTTTGAAAACGCATTGGAAATGAAATAGAAGTTATATACATACTGTTGCGAAGCATTTACACTACATTTAAGCGCAGCAATTACTTTGTCAAGTGTGCTTCCTGTCTATTATTATCCTGATTAATTTACATGGATTCGATTGTTTGATAGAAAGTAATTACTGTAAATAAAAAACTTACTAATTGAAAGCATTTTCAGATATTTTTCATCGTACTGAAAACCTGAAAATGATGAAAACTGGCTAAAGTTACATAACAAGAAAAATAAGCATAAAAACTGCATTTAAAGATTAGCTATTTTTGGAAATTTCGTAATCGGAACCCAAGACAAAGTGTTTCGAGGTTCCTACCTCTCGTCAGTTGGATTCGCCCAGTAATCATAGCTCAGTGGATTC
This sequence comes from Thereuonema tuberculata, assembly GCA_023159025.1. Taxonomy (NCBI): domain Eukaryota; kingdom Metazoa; phylum Arthropoda; class Chilopoda; order Scutigeromorpha; family Scutigeridae; genus Thereuonema; species Thereuonema tuberculata. The sequence goes on along the minus strand of JAFIDM010000003.1, from coordinate 42,178,953 downwards.
AAAAGAAACATAAACAAAGATAAAATTAAACAAAACAACGACCCTTCAGTTAAAAAACAAATACCAATTAAGAATAAAAGGGCAATAAATTAAATAATTAATAAACTAAGAACGCTTAGCTTATAAAATGTGTAAAGCAGACATATACATCGGTATAATAGCAAAACTTTACGTGCCTAATACATATACAAGAAAAATAAGCAATATATAAAAAGAAAAAAAGTTACCTTTTTTTAGTCAAACAATCTTAAAATTTAACAATCTAGAAATATAACGAAGCTGTCAGATTTTCAGGGTTAATAGTATTATCAGACATTGGTTTATTCGCCATCAACATTACCAAAAAGGAGCAATTTACACTTAGAAGACAACATTGTGAAACACAATCATTTTTTGTTCCCTTAATTGAGAAATCTTTATTTATCGAACTGATCTAGGAACGCGTAAATCCTGATATGAAGAGGAAGCTCAGAAATTGCATTAAGAAACTGGAATGGTTCATCGTAGAAAAACAAAAAAATCATTTATTTGCAGGAGTTTGTGAATCGAGGTGAAATTGAACAATTGTTATGGAAAGAGCAGGCATGAGGGAAAGCCATGTTGCTCCCTCTTGCTATTTATTTAGTAAGTTTAAGATATAAAAACACAACTAAAAACAAAAAACTCATAACTATAATCATTTTATTTCTTAGTCTAATACAAATTTCAATGTAAGTTTTCGGACTTACAGAGCATAAATTTTTACTTTAATTTGCATTAGACAAAACGTTTACACTGGTCGTGGATACGGAAGTGTTGATATTAACAATACATTCAGACAAAATCCGACTTCAACACGGGACAAAACATAATACATCCGTAATACTTCCAAAACAAACATTTCGAAAGTTGTGTCGAAACACCTCAAAAAACGTGGTGAAGGAATACCACGGATACCGTATTACATGACGTGAATGTAATCTACTACAACGACATACAAAACCATATCAAAAACAACTCTGGTGAGCTTAAACATATTAAAGAATTTAAAAATTGTTTAAAAAGTTAATGGTTTGTAGCTTGGATTAGTTCCGAAAATTACTTCTTATTGAAGAAGAGAAACTTTTCAGAATTTATATTAGATTAAAAAAAAAATCGTACAAACAATTCTAATAATTATTAAAGAAAATTATTAATAATTATATCCCATGTTATTTGCACTATAATATAATTTTCATTTTAGATCTATTTAATTTTTTTTAATTTATTAATAACTAATATCGCATATACAAGTAATATTAAATAGTTTTATTAGATTCTTATAGTTGGATATTTCAACACTCGCGTGGATATTTCAGCTGTAAGACACATAGCGAGATTTTTTATTTAAAAAGAATGTAATGAAACAATTTTAAATATCAATGCAAACCAAACGTAAATATGCTAGAGTTAGATCGTTCTGGAAAGTGAGTTTTACAAGGTAACATCTTTATAACAAAGAAAAACTGGAAACAGTGTATTTTTTTAATAGTGTAACAAGAAGGGCGTTGAAATCCATTATTCAGAATTTTTATGAATACCTATGGTCCATGTCCCCAAAATCTGGAAATCACTTATAAATCCAGACCACTCAGATCACTAAAAGCATCGACAGTTGGCTTCCATTTGCACTGGGATTAAATTAGTTTAATTAGTTTAATTGGTCCATAAATAATTTATTAATTAATTTATTGAATAGTTGCGTGTGGAACTTTCGTCATGATGTTATCAAATTAAAGCTGAGGAGTTAAACATTTGCAGAAACATCTTATATTGGAAAGTTAACTAAAATGCAAGTAAATGAATAAGTAAAAACCTCTCAAAACTTCTTCCAACTGACTTACTTTGAAGGACTTCATGTTAAGTTTATTGGAGGAGAGTTAAGTGGTTGGGGTTTTACTTTCTTTTTATTTGGAACTAGCTGTACCCGGCATGCGTTGCAGTGCCACTCAAAGAAAGAAAGTGTTTGTGTTTTAATTCTGTTTATTGAAATGCTTTTGGATACACAATATTTTTTGTTTTTCCGTCTGGTGCATACAAGAATAAATCAGAAGGTTTTCCGACGCGTGAGCTGGGCACATACAGCTGTCCATGTGTGAAGCATAGATTTTCCAAATTTAGTCCACACACTTGTAGCGGTTGTCACTGTGCTTTGTTGATCGTCATTGCAAATGCGAATCGCATCGGAAACTGCCAATGTTGAAACCGAAAATACACTCATTTGTTGAAACGCCTCGCGCACCAGATATTGTAAAATGGTTCTCCTAATTCAGAAACCTTTGCGCGGCGTGTGCACAACAACTCACCAAAGTTTCATCGCAATCTGATGAATGGTATAGGAACGCTTACGGGACAAACAAACAAAGAAACATTCATTTTTATATTCTAAGACAAGTCACTTCGTAGTTTTGCTTTCAATACACGATTTACAGTTTTTCAAACCCTTGGATTGACACTGTTATTGCTTGGGGCTCAAAACCCGTTTATTTAAGCCGATGTAACTCAAGGGTCAACGCCCGATTGAATTCAAGTAAACATCTCATTTTGCATCCTAGGGCGATTCTGAGAAAGTGGCCATATTGGGTCTAGCGTATCATATTCGTTCTTAGCATTGCAGTCGATTCAGTGTAATTATACCAATTTTATGCAATTATCACTATTTCCCTGACTCGGTCAACGGCCACCTAAAATCGGAAGTGGACCGGACCGGAAATTGCATTTTTCTCCAAACCTGCAAGCTGCGGGAAGTCCGAGGTATGATTTATGGGACTCCGACTCCAGTTTGGGCTACAATATAAGATTTATACTACGGTTTAATATATATATTTATATATACGCTTTACAATAAGCTATTAGTTGAAGAATAAAATGGATTTAGGAAAGAGTGTTCTTGTGCTGATGGTAATTTTCTCAATTAAATATTAACAGAAAAGAGTAGAAAGTCAATTTGGATAGTATAAATTACTTTGATATGCTTAATAGTTAAATACTGGAAATATTAAAATCTGACAGTATTGCAAATGAATTATTTAATGCAGTATTCTGTTATTTTCTGATGATATAGTTCTTTTGGCAGATTCAGAAAATGGTCTCCAAAGATCTGTTTATAAACTTCAAATAAAAGCTGACAAATTCAATATGAAGATCTCTACCAATAAATAAAAATTATGGCATTTAAAGGGAAAAAAACCTATTCTTATATGTGAATAAAAGAAAACTGTGGAATAGTTGTCTTCTTGGCTTCTTCTTGGCTATATCTTCAATATAAGTTATGAAAAAGAAATGGACATTTCTACAAAAATTTTAAATTACAACAGAGCAGTGGGTGTTACTGATCATGTATTTTCACCTACTTCACTGGTCTACATAGGATTTTTTTTTCTGCTGACTACGATGTTTTAACTGATTTTATATAATTTGAGGTCGCTAATTACGAATATGCAGTCATAAATTGTCCATCACGTCATAATTTTTCACAAAATACAATTACTGACATTTATAATGTTTATGAGTTTCAGCAGCATATTTGTTACTGTTATTACCACTAAAGTTGTTTCTTTTGAAAGAACGTTAAATTGTGAGTAAGTTTCTTGGGACTGGTTAATTAATAATTTTAAAAATACACACAAAGTGAAGTATATTAATTATGAAAGAACTTTCGCTTCTTTAATTTTCTGGCGTAGCTGGAATCTGGGATGTCACCCTTGCAAGCACCAACAGTAGTCTGCTATCATGTTTGTGTTCCACCTGCCTTGATATCTTTGTTCCATGGTCTTTATATCTTGGTGGAAGCGCTCTCCTTGCTCTTCACTTAGAGCACCAAGATTTGAGGGAAAGACATTTAAGTGACTGTGCAGAAAATACACCTTTACACTCATATTTACTCCTATCTTTTGATATACTGTTAACAAAGTTTCAACTAGAAGTTCGTAGTTCAGTACACACTACTTTAATACAGGAATCTGCAAAAAAGGAAAATATTTAAGTCTTCATTTGTGAAAAATTCTGACGTGATTGTGCAAAATGGATATGATTTTTGGATTCAGCACCCTCAAATTAATAACAATCAGTTATTATCTTAAAGTCAGCAAAATTGATGTAGACCAGTGCTTTAGTTCAAAAATATACCAGAATTAGAATTTATAATACATTGGCAAGACCAATATTTACGTTCTGCAATGTAGCATGGACAATTAAAAAATGCAGTAGAATAAGAATTTTGGCCTTAAGAAAAACAGCTGGCTATAACAAATTAGATAAGAAAAGAAATAAAACATCTTTGCAACCAATTGTTTCTGTTTTAAATAACATTTTTGCATATAGAAATAAATATCATGTTCATCCCTTGGATAGAGCTCACATTCCTCAACAAATTCTTTCTTATCAACCATGAGGTAAAAGATTCCCTAGACGACCTCCCAAACGTCGGAAAAAGAGAGCAACAGGTCCCTCGGCCTAATACGTGTTAGGCAGAAGAAGACGAAGGTTCAAACAATATCAGGTTATTTGAGATATTGTAGCGTCGTGGTGGCTTCATAATAAAACAGTTCTACAACAACTGAAGTGTAATCAAGACTAGAGGTTAAGGGTGAAGCCTCTGAATACGAAATATTATGGATTAAGTCTTCGAGCCCACAAGGTTTTGCAGAGAAATCTGATGCATCGGGAGTTTAACAGTCAATATGATTTCAAGAAACATCAAAATGTGCAAAGCAACTGAAATCTGAAAGTTGATTTCTTTTCTAATATTACTATATGTTATCGGACAGTGAAGGTAACTTCGCAGAAAGCAATATTCCCTAGTTATTATCTTTGTTTCTGGGTTTTACCCTAAATTACTTCGTTTACTACGAATGTTAAAAATTTCCTGACTTCTTTCAGTTCAAACGTCAGAGGTTCAGCGATATCAATCCAAAAATAAAATGACTTAATTGCAAAGCCAGACAATGGACCAAACATGTGACCAACTGAAATTTTAAATCATTCTGAACTGATGAAAGCTAATATCCGCAACATGCTCGTATTTTGTAATCCGACGCATTAAAATGATACTGGTTTCATAAGAGCTTTTCAACTGTGTTTCTATTCGTTATTTATTATAGATAACTCTTTACATTTCTGTAAACTAAAATGTCGAAGAGAGGACAATGAGGAACAGCACAGCTGGTGCAAAATTTCGTATTTCCCTTGGCTTACCACTGGGAGCTGTTTTCAATTGCGCAGATAATACAGGTGCTAAAAATCTATATATTATTGCTCTTCATGAAATTAAAGATCGCTTAAATAGGCTTCCTGCTGCTGCTGCTGGAGATATGGTGATGATTACAGTTAAGAAAGAAAAGCCAGAATTGAGGAAAAAAGTGATGCCTGCAGTGGTAATTCGGCAAAGAAACCCATTTTGGAGGAAGGATAGAGTATTTCTTTACATTTCTGTAAACAAAATTATAACAGATACCAAAACGTTGAATTTGCCCTCCTAATAGTCGAGCAATGCGATTGAAATAAAAGTCGTAGAGTAGTTAGGCCTATTACATTTACTTCATGTGAAGTAGAAATGTAATATATCCTACCAATTTCATGCTCATCTATATATTTCAAGGTTTTAATCAAGGTGAATTTGATTATCTTCTAAGGATTATGTAACCATGTATAAAAAGTTAAACTGTACCGCAACAGGCCTAGTCCCTAGGGTGCGCGAGCGGTTTAGGGTCACAGCGATTCTCACCAAAAAGTTAAGCCTTAAGTTTAACTACTATATGGAAGATCTCTAATATTTTCTATGGCTAAGGAGTTATGGTCCAAAATGTAGTTAAAATAGCAAACAGCGATGAGTGAAGAAATTTTTGTGTAAGTGTTTATCAATGTGAGAAAACATCTGTGACGTTACCGATTTCTACACTGATTTTACACAACAATAGATGATGAAATAATTGACTTTAATACAAATTAGCACCGTATGTAACATACGGGTATATTAACGGATCATGATAAACTAACAAAGAACTATCTGGAAAAGCTGTAATTTACAATAGTTTGATCATGTAGTATTGGTTTGAATAACTATATCTAAATCTTCCCACGCGATATTGTAGTTTTAGAACTAATTAATTAACAGTTTAACTTTGTGCGTTAAACTAAAACTTAAAACTAAAATCTTTTGTTAATTAAAAAAACTTAAAAGAACTATTTTTAGAGTTTCTGAGCTTCTGGAGCAGAAATGTTGGAAGATGAACAAGAAAGTGAGGCTTTTACTTTCTCCATTTTCTAAACTCCAAAAGCAGTAGTTTGGTACAAGATTCTACATTTCGATTTTGGTCGCTGGAATTACTTCTATATGAAATTTCAGTTCTGCGCTGGAAGCAATGCCATAAAACATGTCATCCGCCTCTGAAGATCGATACACAAGCGAACGGGTACATAACCAACCGTTCCCGAATCGAGTTCTGGTAACAGTAATTTACTAGAGCAGTACGAAACTGCATTTACGGGTAAGTCAGTACTGAAATAGGGAAGTCATTGATTGCTTATCAGCGCAATTGGCTTGTTCAGCGCAGTTTACCAAAAATATTCAATTGCAAATGGTAACAGGTGGTTACATCAAAGGAAAGATGAATTCAAGGAAAATCGATTCTCATTCTCTTCGCTCCAGCGGAAATAAAAGCTTTGTGCTCAACCGTTAAGTGCTATTAGGATCTGTGTTTTTTTCCCCTCTGTTTTTCTTTCCGAAATAAAAGCGAAAACATTATTCATCTACGGCAGTTTTTCTCCTGTTCTGATTATTCTGCGATGTTTCTTAGGGAAACTTAATAACCAACCACAATGTTTATGTATTTTGCTTTAATGGTGATGGAAAGCGCATTAAGGAACTTAAATTTAATAAGAGATTTCGGCACTTCTTCACCAGGGAAACAAAATAAGCGGGAACGTAACTATTGCTAGAATTTTCCCAAGCGTAATGTACTTGAAGTGTTTCAAATCACACAATCCGTACAAAGTTATATGCTTTATCCATAAAGTGGCTACACGGAACATACAGAAACTTTAGAAGGATTAGAAAATATAATTCGAATCTTAAACCTTTTACTTTATTTGAAGTCTTTTGATAGCATTTGAATTACAATGCAGCAAAGTCTTAAGAATCCCAAATTGAAACTATAGTTCCCTGCTCTTTCTACTCCATATGGGATTCATTCAACTTTCTGGCAAGGGACCTTGTTCTTTCACCATTTGATCGTGGGAGCTTATCTTTCCTCCCTCGCCTTCTTCAATGTTCATTTGAGTTGATGGATTCTTTAAACTTTCTAAATGATAACAACTAGTACTTTTCCAATTTGTGTACATATCTATAATTGGTATTTATAATTTTTTTAGGTTTCATAAGAGCTTGAGGCGTTTTTAATTTTACATATCCGTTTTTTAAGTTGTCAGAGCGAAAATAAAGATGATACTTGAGATCAAGAAAGAATTACTTTCTTGAATCGGCAATAAAATTAAGAACAATAACTGTTCGAGTCTGTTCTTTTCTGAATCATGCTGTAGAACTATTACTAACTTTTCCAGTTCTCCCTAATCTTCTGATCTTCGTAATCTCGTATAACGGATTACGAAAAAAAGAGAACAGATCCCTTTCTTAGAAAGTCGTTATCAAGACAAGAAATTCTTCTTTTCCCCCAGGTTTCCACAAAAAAAGAGAGACATTTTCCGATATTATCATCCTGCAATATATCGTGTGCATCATTCATTCCAAGTAAAACTGAAACACACAGATTCGAAGATTTCTGAAAAACAAACGGACATCTGCTGAAAGCTTTAGTCTCAATTACAATTTTATGGAAATCTCTCTTGTGCATTATCATATAGATAACTACTGTACTAATAATAATTTGAAAGAACTAAATTAGGTCTGAATTTATCACAATATTTTGAAAGTGAATTTAAATTATAAATGTATGTAATTTCCGATTGCATTACATGAGAATCATGTGATAATGAACTTTTCAAATGCTCCGAAACATCTAAAAAAAACAACATTTTTAAGTATTCTACTAGTTCTTAATGCATTGTTTCTCCTGTACATTGTTTTACTTTCCTTAAAAATTTGCCCCTTTCCCATCTCCATTTTTTTCTAAAAAAGTTATGAAATAATACAAAGAAAAGCCTCCATTTAATTTTAAATAAACAAAGGAGTTTTAATTTGTGCCTTACACAAACAGTATTCCATTTTCTGGAAAAAATTAAAATCCTCATTACTTACTTAAGTAGCTTAAATTAAAGCAATTATAAATTTTAATAAAATTATCTAAAATTATTAAGCGCGCGCACAAGGTTTAATAAATGGATTAACATTCATTGTTGGATATCAACAGAATTCATTATTTCGCTTTTATTAATTTCCTAAAAGGATTTTGTCATCTTCACTCACAAATTTCTCTGCAAGAACCAACAAAGAAAAAATTAAATATTAAGGTCTCTTATCTATAAATATACACGCCAAGTTTCAAGAATATCTATTCACTGATTCAACGTCGTAAATATGATAGGTATACGCATAACTTTAAGTCTTATTTTCGTAAGGAAGTATGTTTGCAGATATTTTCTCTATAATCAAGAACTTATTAATTAAAAAGCAATTAGACACCCTACTGAGATCATCAGAACAGCAGACATAGTCATTCTTCCTTTTTCTGCTGATTGTCAACAGTTATTTCGAATTGCAATCTCTGTCCCTCGCCAGTATCTTAACTTCCCTCAGTCACGTCCACTCCATTACTCTTGTTTCTTCTAGTACTTTCGTCTGTCCCTCCTTTCTTGACAGGGACTTGGATAAATGCTTAAGGTCCTAATCCTGCTTCTTGAAATTCTACAGAAAGACACTCAGTTATGGTATTCGTTTAGGGTTTTTTTTTTTTCTTTTTATCTCGATCCTTTTTATTGTAAAAGAAGCAACCTTTGTATTACGAGCAGTCAGTCGTAATCCACTACTACAAAAATTGAACTACTGATCTTCCATAAAAATTAAGCAAAGAATATCATTTAATGTTACTAAAGAAATGACATTTATACAACTGAAAAATTATAATACTAGCAGTGGCGCACCCAGAATAAAGATTGGGTGGGGGAATTAGTGTAGAGTCTGCAAATAATTTATAGACCTATTAAAAAATAAAATTATTTCAAATATCACTCTCCAAAATAATAAAATAAAGACACATCGGTTTTTTTTCTATTTTTCTCCTTTCTTTCTCTTTCTTTATTTTTGGGTTTGGGGAGGGCTTCAGTCCCTCCCCTTACCCCCCCCCCCCCCTGAGTGCGCCACTGAATACTAGATGTTTGCCACCTGCTTCGTATTTCTCGCAAACACATTTCCAAGGTTATTTGAAAGCGTAAAATTAATATAGTATCTAAGAAGCAGAAGCTTTTAAGTTTCTCAAATAATAGAATTTCTGACCTCTCTCTTTATACCGGGTGATTCATAAAGTACTGGAAAGTACTGTGGCTTTCACCGCCCCACATCTTTTAAACTACTGCTCATAAAAATCTGAAACTTTTTTATAACATCGTCAAATATATAAAAGTTATATTTTCGTGTTATTATTTATTCATTATTATTGAAATTCATTCTATTTCCGTTCAAACACCCCCAATATATCGAAATTACTATCCAAAAAAATTATTTGACTGTCTCCAAAAAAAGTCATTTGTCAGAATGCATTTTCAAAAAAATACAGTTTTTTTTTAAAAATTAAACAAAGGAATTAATGACAAAAGTGTTTAGATAAATTTTCCTAATTAGGTTTCTGTATCATTTGAATATTGGATTCAGACTTTTAGAGTTTAAACAACAACACAACAGCTATTTAAATATACGATATATTGGGGGTGTTTGAACGCAAATAAAATGAATTTCAATAATAATGAATAAATATTAACATGAAAATATAACTCTTATATGTTTGACGATTTTATATAAAAAGTTTCAGATTTTTATGAGCAGTAGTTTAAAAGATATGGGGCGGTGAAAACCACCAGTACTTTCCAGTACTTTATGAGTCACCCGTCGATTTACGACCGAGATCCAATAAATAAAAAAATATTAAAATTAAAAAAAAAGTGAGAGCTTAATTTAATTTAAATTAAATTTGCAAGTAAAAACAGTAGCTAAGTCAATAAAAAAATTAGTTCTGCGAATTTTGACTTTATCATAGTACTGTATCTTCAAATATAAATCATTGCACAATAGCAATGGTACAGATACAACAGATACCTTCATCATCAAGGAATCCACAACACCAGTCGTAGTAAGTACAAATACTGTTCTGTATACAGAAACTGTACTATATTGCAATATCTGTATATTGTACAGCTTCTATACTTACTGTATACTTTACTTTTACAGATACTGTACTGTATTATATATGCTCTCTCTCTCTTGACCCCTCATATCTAATGATGGTCTTACGACCGCCTTACTTAACCCGGTCGTAAGTCGGTGTAAGCTTGTATATGAATTGTGCCCACAAGCTATAGCTATAGATCTGATGCCACACTTATAGGCTTTAAATTTCAAGATTAGCATAAATTTAACAAACTTCTGACGGACACAGGAGGATGAAATACTTAATATGCTTTCAGTTGAATTAAAAAATTTTGAAAAAATATTTTTTTTTGAAAATACTCATATCATCTATTCACTTGTGGATCTACCAGGATCTAATAATTTAATAGCTGTTCATAGTTGTTCGGTTACAAAGTTGAAATGTTGTAAATTGCCGGGTCCCACAATCAAGGTAAAGATAGTTGTCGGTACCTTGCTAATCATATAGGAGGGGGGGGGGCTGAAAAAGCCATTACAGAATTATTATTATTGGCCAATCTGTCTAATCACATGTTTGAAATTACAGTGGAAACTCGATTAACCGTAACTCTCTGTTATTCGTCATCGATCGCAAAACCTACTTCTCCATACAATACGGGACATTGCCGCGAAAAAAAGCTCGAGCCTCGAAGAAACAGAAGATGACTGATTACAGCTTCAACATATAAACCTTATTATCTAGTAGGCCTACTGTTTTATGTTTCTATTATTATTTTTATTTGTTTGGTGTTTGACGATATCTATTTGTTACCGATAGATTTTTCTTTGTATTACAATTTATTGTTTGCCTTTCGTCCCAAACCAGCATTAAAATTTCATTACTGTACATGTTTATTGCGAAATTTCTGTTATCCGCTATTCGGTTAACCGTCACAGTCCCGGTCCCGAAGATGATGGTTAATCGAGTTTCCACTGTATTGTACTACAGTCACAATATGAATAGCTGCTTATCCATATAAATCAGAAATAGGATTTTTTTTAAAAAAATAAATAAATTATGTATACTGTACATTGTGAACTGTTTTACAATTCACAATGTACAGTATACACTACCCTACAGTAATGGACCGGACACCTGCATATTTACATAAAATCAGACGAGATCGTCAAAGTGCATGTACGCACGTGATCAGTGAGTTTCAACAGGCATCAGGGGTTACATTGCGGAATACATCACAATCACAATACATTGCGGAAGGAATTGAACGCCCTTAAAATCCACAAACCACACATCTCACCATTCAACAGAACCGCCAGACTCAAGTGGTATTTGCAAAGTCGCAACTGAACTGTAGATCAGTGGAAAACAATTTTATGGAGTGTAACGTGCCTCATCACCTTACACTCTCTTCCAGTCGGATGAACGTGTTTGAGTGTGGCGATTGCCAAGCGAACGTCGTTTACCCGAGTGCATCGTTCCAACTGTGAAGTTCGGCGGTGAGGGAATCATGCTGTGGGGGTGATTCTCATAGTATGGCCTGGGACCATTGCGGGTTGTTGCGGGAATCTTGAACTCCGAAGGCTACAAAGACATTTTGGATAATCGGGTTGTTCCTACTCTCTGGCAAATGCTTGGAAATGACGATAGTTACTTTCAGGATGACAATGCTCCATGCCATGTTTCAGCCTCTGTCCAGCAGTGGTATACAGAGATGGCTGTAAAGCGGCTTCCATGGCCTGCTCAGAGTCCCGACCTAAACCCTATCGAACATTTAGAGTTAGAGCATCGATTGAGGGCCAGGAGACCACGTCCGACATCTATAGCTGCACTGGCCATTTTCTTGAAGCAGGAATGGACAAAAAAACCCTTAGCTCTGTATCAAAACTTTGTGGAAAGCATGTCCCACAGGATGGCTAATGTAATTTCTGCACGTGGGTGCCCATCCCACTCTTAAATCAGTTAAACTTTCACATGTTTCCAATAAAATGCACTGTCCGGTCCATTAGTGTAAGGTAGTGTATTCATGTGACAAAATTTAAGACTTCTAAAAGGATTCGTCATCCCTACAGAATCTGATATTAAGGTCCACTATCTAATCAAGGGGTGCACAACCTTAGGAAGTCTGAGGGCCAATATTTTTATAAAAGTTCTGATGGACGGCCGCAGTATCCCATCCTCCAATTCCCAACTGTTACTATATCTTACTAATTAATGATTTGATAGTGCCGTTTAAAATAATAAATGTAATTTACAGAAACTTCCAATTATCAAATAATGCACTAATTGTAATTCGTACCAACATTCCAATAGTAAATTCTGAGACAGTTGCTATTACGAGTTATTGATATTTTTCAATGTGTCTATTCATAGCAATGTAAAGGTTCAAATTTAATTTTAAGTTTGACAATACTGGGTCGCAGCAAATATACCGGTGGGCCGCGGGTTGCGCACCACTGATCTAAACCATCACATAAACATAGCATAAGGACCCCGTCTCATGGGGTGAATGGTTCGGAATATTCTCAGCATGTTAAGTGTAATGCATTATATCAAAATTGGATTTAATTTAAAAAGAAAAAAAATGGGATTTTTGAAAATTTATAATTTTAAGCACAGGTGGTCCCCGGGCTACGGATGACCCAATTTAATGCGTTCCGTACTTACGAACAGGCTCTAAAGGCTCCCATAAGGATAATTTATAATTAAATAATTAAAACAATAATTCGAGAATTAGTTTCTTCCGCGTCTGTAAATAAGCCCCCTAACTCCTATCTAAACTTTTTGTATGAGTTTAAAATTTTTCTTTTATATTCTATTTGTTTGAATTAAAAGAAATACACCTAAAAAAAAATAATCCATGTATTTAATTGTCAGAACTCGTTGACAGGGACGTTTCCCTAACGGAACTGTACTAAACTTATCTATATGTTAATAAATATAAAATTGCATATTATTATTATTATTATTATTATTTTCTAACTAGATCTTCTGCAAATTTATTCCATTTTGTTGTCAAGTTCTTCGCTTTTTTTTCCCACTGGGAATCTAATATCTAAAAGTTAATTACTTCAGCTTTTGTTCTGTGATGGCAATTGACGCATTTTTCCGTAGCATCCCGTTTGATCTTCCCCCGTCACAAATAAATGTCATCTCTCGAACACGACCATCATTAAGAGCAGAAGACATTTCGAAATACGTGGACGGAATCACCGTTGTTCTTGGGGAGGGGATGGGAGGAGAAGAACAAATGATCATCGAGATGCCGGTCATTGGGAATTTGTCACCGGGCTCAAAGAGTCTAAAGCAGTGTTCGGCGAAAGTATTAATCGATGCCAATTGTGTGCGAGACACCAACAAGCAGAGGCAGGCAACTGGGCTTTTGTGATCACAGCTCAATGGGTCGATGGTTGGGCATTAATTCTTATTGAGACGTTAATAAATGCATCAAGAATTTCATCATTCGGCGCAAGGGAATCCTCTTTTATTATCGACTGGCGTGAATGGCACAGAATTACGGCAGGATCGTCGCGGTATTGTGACGTCTTATGCTCAGCTGCGTACATTTCATTTCCGCATTCTGCTCGAGTACCATCCGGTTCGCATTTATTACTTTCCGAAGTTGATGTGATATTTCCAGAAACTAACAATGAATCTAACATGGCGGTGTTGTCTCCAAAAGTAACCCAAGAAAAGATGTAGAGAAAAGTCAAAGGAAAAGCAGTAACTTATTTTAGGGTTATAAAAAAAAAATCAGTGGGTCAATAATATCAAAAAAAAACGTGAATCCACAAACAGATATACAAGAAAATGAAAGGTAAAAGCTTCTTTGTCTACATGTTATTCGTTAAATCTGATTTATCTGATTTTTTTTAACTACAACAAATACGAGCAATGGGTAGCTCCGACTGATGAAAGCTAAAAAGATCTAAACAGATCTCTCAAAGTGACACTGAAATTTCGAGAATCTTCTTTGAATCTGAGATATCTTGAATATACATTCATTGTTGAATTAATAGTTTTGATGGTATTGACTGTTTACGACAGCTGTTTCATAAACGTCATCAATCTTCGGCCAGAGTCGTCAAAGTAAATTTTCCTTGATTTTATTTATTTCGTTTGGGAAATGACCTATGACATTACTCTAGAGTTAAAAAAAGACTTCTGTTAAGGTTTCGAAACAGCTTCGAAATTATGAATAACACATTTTCTTTTAAAAAAATGTAAATATTTTTCAATATTTTTTGAAATTTGTAAACATAAATTTATAACACGTTAATTATTCGGTATATTTCATATAACTTACATACATTTAAAATCTCTTATGATCAAACGGATTTCGCTGAAATCCTCAAAATAAACAGATATTTCCTAATATAGTTTTCCTGTTTTTGAAATATCACAAAGTATCAGTAACAAAAATTCAGCAAATATCAGCTACCCATTGCCTATATTTACTGAAGAGACAAATCTGATTTACGACGTTTGACTAGGAAAAAAAGGTACTTTTCTTCTATTTTTTTCTAGATCAGATTTCCTGGATTTCCTCCTAAAAGACATATCAGTATTTTAGATATATATATACACTTAAATATATTTAAATATATATACTTATATTGAATCCAAAATACGCTGATATTTTTATTTGAAGATGGTTGGTTTTTAAAAAACAAACTGACAAAAACTATACAGATATTTTGTCACAAAATATCTATGTAAATCATATTCTTTTGGAAGATTTTTATTTAGATTTTGGCATTGTCGTTCATGTTCTAAATCATGAATCTTATGATATTAATACTTATCTTAATGCGGGTTAAACTTCTATTTACTTCATTATTCCTAGTTTCTGACAAATAATATTTTAATATTTTTAATTAATGTATTATAAAATTCACAATCCACGAATCTTTTTCTTTCTCTATTTAAGTAACAATTTGAAGCACCAATATTCCATATATGATAAACTGACTACATTCATACTAAAGAGAAAGCAATAAGGGTTCATCTCTGTATGGTGCTGCTTTCGAAATACAGATGGTCATAAAATATGGAATTCGTATAAAAGCACCCATTGAGAAGTTCCAGAGTTGGTCACTAGGGGATTCGCTAGCTTTCGCCGGATCCATGCGTAAATTGGATTCGGCAAATGTGAATGTCCAATGGGCAAACGGGGAGAAAAAGGAAAATCCAATGCAATATTAGGATCGTTGCTATCGAGAACTCACATTGTATAAATCTATTTTCCTATTCAAGATTCTTCTCCATTGTCCAAATCCCATTTCTTTCTTTTAGAAAAAAAAAAAACAGGGCTTTGTATTTCTTACCGAAAACGCTTGCAAATGGATGTGGGCGCCAACGACTTGTTGGACTGCGCCTCTCGACTGGGGAGGGGTATCTGTCTAGAGTAGGAACGCTGTTCATCGGTGAATTACGTATGCATCAGATATCGGAAAGGAATCAACAGCGGACATTAAATTTAGCAGAAGACATGCGTTATGGCATAAGTTTTATTCACAGACATTAAACGAGTCAAGGAATAAAAATACGCTTTTAGCAATGCCTTTTCGTCAGCTTAATAGAAATCTTTTTCGTTTAGTTTGAAAGAAACAGTGAAACGACAGAGCAGACAGTTTGAATGCAATCAATACTGGAATATTAAAGAAAATGAAGGGAAGCTTTAATAACAATATCGGGAAACAAAACGGCCGTAAAATATATGTTTATTATACATAAGGTAACAGGTTTCACTGAATCATTAAAAGTCGTTTTTTTTTAATAAAATCTAGAATCTTAATAGTCGCAAAATTCAATTTCGCTGGCGTCGTCTGCTCGATGTGTTATGTTTTTATGTTTTTAAAAAATTAATATGATATGTCAACGAGACAACAAAGTGGAATTCAATTTCTATTTTAATAATGATTAGGCTCGACTAAAGCAATTGCACAATTTGGTACTTTTAGTTTTCTTTTAGTAATGCAAAGATAAAGAAAAGGAAACAAAAATATATTTGCAGCGAAGTACAGTCATTCATTTAAATTTTCCTAAGTGTGACGGAGATAAGGTTTGGTGAGATGTTGCAGAACAGCATAACATAAAGTTTTCTGTGCTTTTCTGAGGATATTAGTGGAACAATTATTGGATTATTTGTCTAATCTGAGATCTAAAATTTACAATGATATGCCCTTATTTATAACAATGTGTATGTGGAGGGAAGTCATTGTAAATTTTAGTAATTCCAAGTAAAATAGGATGAATATACAAGCGATGACATAAGAACATCGCAGACTTCTTTGGAAATCAAATCCACTTTCAATGATCTGACAACTATAAACATTAACAGTTTTATGTAACAGTTTTATATAATTTACGTAATTCGGCCAGTAAAAAAAACTAATAAATAATAAGTAATATAAAAAAAAAAATTTCAGTTCGAAAACACGGACTTAGTGAACTACATATTTTTGCCAAATTTTTATAATGGATAGAAATATACTGGAAACATCAGGCATTACTCTGATATTAACAGTTAAGGTTTTAGCATAAGCAGACTGATGATAATAACAAGTTTTACGAAGACCTTCTTTTCTGAAAAGTCTAAATTCTTCCGCTGTTTGGAGAGACTCATAGGGAAGCACGTACATCAAAAACATCAGTCCTGCCCTTAATTAAATCCTTCAATCAGTAATTGAAGTGGTAAGCTTCATTAAAACTCGGCCACTTAAGTCCGGGTGTTTTGAACAAATGTGCTGTGATTTGGGGCAGAACACACTTCTCTACTTTATTGTTATGGTGGCCCTCTTGTGGCAATGTCAGGAGTGAGCTGCATTCATTGAAGAAAATCATTCCATTTCCGAGAAATTTGTGGACGGTGAATTCGATTTGAAGCTGGCTTACCTTTCTGATATCTTTCAAAAACCTCAATTCATTAAATATTGCGGTATGTGTTAGTGGGAACTCTAACTGGAACTGTTTTATTCATAGAATCAGGGGTTTAAGTAAACTTATTTGCAGGGCTGTGATTGGTTGGCGTACTTTTACAATTGATTGGGGAATTTAAATCACACGTCGTCTTCAGCTGCTTTCTAACTGTATCTTTAAATTACAAAGAATCAGATGGGAGAAAGCACGCCAACGGAAAATTTGAATTCAATAAACAGAATTAAACGATCAAATAGTAAAATTTAGAATATACAATAGAATAATGCTGATTAATCTAAAACACTAAAATTAAATAGAGTAAATAGAACTATAAAACAAAGATAAATACGAATATATAAAAATCATTACAAATATGCCCTTGCAAGGTATCGAGATCCAAATTCTGCAACTGTCAAAAAAAAGTTTAGCCTGCAAAAAGAGGCTATTGTGGAAGAAAAAAAAAACAACCTGGATGGTAAAGCTGTAAATAACTTCTTTCTGGGTCTACACACGTGTTTCGAGTTGAGTGCAGAACTGAAGTCTGTGTTTGTGGATCATTTAATACGTTTGCTTTGACAAGTACTTTTCAGGAAAGGTTGTCCAGTACAATTCGATCAAAGATCCCTTCAGTACACAACAACTTAAATCAACACTCAACATAGGAGAACACAATGAAATCGAATTCCTCATCACTATCTAGGTGAATCAGAATTATCCAGAAGTAGGTAGGTAGACTTACGAGTTTGATTCATTTTGCGACATTCTATTTACGTGAGGCAGGGTTTTCAGCAGTGGCATTCATCAAAACCAGATACAGACAACGCCATCTTGAAAACAATCTGTTTTCAAGATGGCGTTGATACAGATCGCGATTGAACGTCGAAAACAGGTTCCCAGATTTGAAGATCGATGAAGAATTAAGCAAGCTCATCGTTCTCTTTGGCTTTGTTACAAGAATATTATAAAATAAGTTGATTACAAAGCGTTAATGTTTCCTTTACAAAATAAACATAATGTTATTAGTTTGTGTCCGAAACTTAAGTTTATTTATCCTCACATTTAGTGTCTCTAAAAGTTACGTATACAGTATGAACAATTTTCCTATCTTTTTTAACCAAAGGATGTAAAATATGCCATTCAAAAGACGTTAATTTTTGTTTTGTTTTGGAAATTTTGTTCTATACAAAGGAGCCGCGGGGACTTAAGTTCAGGTCAAGGGAGTCGTGGACAAAAAAAAGTTTGAAAAAAGCTGTATTAAACCTTGAATGCGGTTTTCACCTTTCGATAAGAGATGTAGCAGATATTATTCACAGCCATATAAACATCACTACCTTAGGTACTGAAACAATGAAGAAAAACTTGAAAAACTTCAAAAACTTCACGGAGATTGCACGAATTAGATCAAAAGTGCTTTTGAAAACCGAAAACGATACTTAATTTCGGTGCGATTTACAATTAAGACAAATTACAGCTTATAACTTCTGAACCAGTCCATTAATTTTGATGCAGTTTTGTGAGTTATATAAAGGATTAAATTGTACTTCTTTAAAGGTATAAAACATCTCTATATTCCTTAGGGAACAGCGATAATAAGACGGTTTTTCCTTGTGCTATCGGATACCTATGACGGACGTTTTTGAAGTTGTATGTCTTTGGCGATATTTTACTTTTCAAAGAATTTTGTGATTACAAGGTTCTTAATAAATAATTAACTACATCTTTCTATCTACACATTTATAAATCGCAAATAACAATGATTGTATATTTGTTGTTATTTCTTTGTCTCCTATGCCACCGGGCAACTTCGCGTCCTTCCGCTACATAACTTATGTTTTGAAGTAAAAACAAATAAAAAAACAAAAAAGGAAGCCTCCTGAAACGTCCTCAATTCGATTTCCTTTGCAATTTTATTTCAAATAAATTTACCAAATGGATGTTTTTGAATTCGAATTATCTTCTATTACGATTTATGAGACTTCTCTTTTCCATTGAAGAGAATTGAAACAAGATGGAGGAAGTTAACGAACAATTCAATCACTGCATCGATTCAAACGAATTCCCGAACGTCACGAAAAACAAAAGTCAGCAAAGAAATTATCTGGGAACATTTTGGAGTCTCTGAACAAATTAAAGATTGAATATCTCTTCCAATAAACGGATTTTTTTCCCTTAAAATAATTAAGAATGATACAATATTTATAAATCAATGGGCAATTCCTTTAAAAACAAACTCTTTAATCAACTTTAACAATAAAACAGAGTATGCTTAGTAATTCTTCGTATATTTTAGCTTTATTATTTTTGGCGGGGGGGGGGGGCTGATTTTTATCTTCATTTGAGTACGTGTGTTTTTTTCTCGAAATATCTTTTTAAATCAATGAATGGCTCTTCTTTGTATAATTGTCGATACGACACTATCCATCTTTTCTATTTGAAACTTTCTCCCGTACGATCCTTGTACAGAAACTTCGAATTAAATTGAAAACAAGAAATTCCTAAAAAATTTAAGGATAACCTTCATGCTAACGCCTTGCTTGATTTTTTTCTTTTATTACTTAATTTTTTTTATAGTTATTTTACTAAAGAAAATATTTTTCTATTTTTTTTTAAAGTCGTGAACGAAAACGGAAAGCGTATGTTATTTTTAAACTGTAATATATTTGAATACAAACAGTACAAATTTCCCTATTTTTCTGAAAAAAACAAGGTAGGGATAGCGATTAGTAAACCAATCACAAGGCTTCGCAATATTTTTCTAATACGTATAAGAAAATGTAATTGATATTGCTTTAATTTCTTTATTATTATAAATGTATTGTTACGATTGCAAAAGACGCAATTATTGTGATTGTTGTAGAGCTGTATTATAAATGTGATTGTTGCGCATGGGAAAGGCGCAATTGTTGCGATTGTTGTGATTGTTGCTAATGAGATTTTAATGATAATTGTCCACATACAAAACGGGAATATTAGTCTTATCTAGACTAAAACAATTAAAATTAAATCCGACTTTAGTTACTTAAATTGCCCTAGAGCTGATTATTTTTAAACTCTCGCCAATAGATTAACTAACTATTTGTTTTATGAACATCAATAATCCAGTGTTAGTTTCCAATGTTTTTCTTTTGGGAATATTTGTCTTCTTTTAACGATATAAGCACTTTTCCAAGATCTAAAATAAAGAAGTTAGATCGTCCATATATATGCAAATATGCATAAATATGCATAAGTTCCAAGAATGTCGATCCAGCGGTTCAAAAATTACACAGTGTGTAGTGGAAGAATTGCTTCATTTTTATTAGTGACTTTTGGGCGCTGAATTATCAGGATTTCTCTATCAGGTAAGATCTTCTTACGAAAGCCGATTTCTGAAAACGAAGTTTTTCAAGGAAAAGAGCAAGAAACTAACAAACTCAAAGAAAATGTAAGTAAGTCAATAAAAAAAAATCGTTTTCTGTTGATATCCATTGGTTATAATTAAAGTGGCCAAACTTTCAGCTCTCTGGCGCGGGTTGCAATCAACGTATCTCAAGGAAAATTGGTCTACCATGGAGAAGCGATTGGTCTACCATGGTTCAAAGTTTCGCCATCAGGAGAAAAATGGTTCTGGAAATATAGTTTGAAATGCATCACTACAATAAGACTTAAATTATTCAAGATAGTTACAGAACGTGTTAAATATGTGCTCCAGCTAAGTCGATTACGTGCTGTATACATAATATCACGTGATGACTTGGAAGAAAGATTGTTTAAAGACCACTGTCTTCATACAAAATGGAGCAACACCGGCCAACCAGTGAAGGAATTGCTTCGTGCCACTTCGGCAATGATAGCATAAAATGCAGAGCTTTTCCAGATGCATGGCCTCCACGATCTCCGGACTTGAATCCCTGAGATTTCTGGCTGTACACAGTCTATCAGGAAAGCGTACGGTGATCTGAAGGCAAGCGTACAGCGGCATGTTGCTAACATTCCACCAGAAAAGCTTAATGCGACAATTGATCACACTGCATTGTTCATCCAGCATGTAATCGACTTAGCTGGAGAACATAGTGAGCACGTTGTCTTTGAATAATAAAGTCTTATTATTGTAGGGTTGCATCTCAGACTGTTTACAGCGTCATATTTTCGCCTGGTGGCAAAACTTTGAACCAATTTTTTTTTCATCAGAAATCGCTTTCCCGTAGTCTGATTAGCACACGCTATATAACAGTTTTCCTTGAGATTGGAACCCGCTCCAGGGAGCTGAGAGTAGGGTTACTTTAATCACTTTAGGTATATAAAGTTAAGATTTATCAAAATATTTCCAGGATTAAAGCTTTAAATATTGTTAATATTTAAAATATACGCAATTTATGATTTTCTTCCCATAAAAAAATTTGTTACTTTTTGCAACATGATACGACCTGATAGAAACATTTGAAATACATATCTTTAATTATTCTCATGAATGTATAATAAGAATAAACTTCCTTTAAGCTTAATTTTGCACACCTGTGTTAGACACACATAGACTGATTGATTAGGTTAGCTTCACATTCCTAGGAAACTACATTAAAATTCCCCACAGAAAAGTATTACCAAAGTGAATCAACTCTGCCAGACAACAACAGTGAGTTTCCTTTCACATCTAACAATACACCGTAAACCATTCTGAAATTCGCTTTCCGCATGGATTGATTTCTGAAAATTAATTAGATTTAGGCGACCTAAAGTAAGTAACTGAAGATGCAATCAATTTTCATCAAAGAGAAATATGCTATTTGATTGTTAGTGTTCGGAGAATTTTTATTTGTAAATACGAAGACCTTTTTTCTTCTGGTATTGGTTTAGCAATTTTAAACGACGCAGAAAACTGGTTTCCTAGTGTACCCGAAACCGAGATGATCCCATATATACTTCATTTTCGACCCTTTTTTCTGAGACACGATATGAGCGCAGATAGAACTGGCCTTTTATCCCCCACCTCTTACTTAATAAGGTTTCTACAAATAACGATTAAAAAAATAAAGTTTTAACAAAAAAGTCAAAATAGTACAAAAAAAAAGAAAAAAAAAAAAAGAAGAAAAATACCTTCTTGTGACATTGGTATAAAAGTGTTGCCGGGACCAGGATTCCAACCGTGGTTACTAAGGCCACAATACTTTAATCACAACGTACTATCACGACTATGAACACGAGCAGAATAAAACCACTGAGGATGCCTGTAAGATGTTGCGAATATGCTTTCTTAAGTATTATGGAAACAGCAACCCTAGATCGGAATTCGTATTTTTCCCATCTTTAAAAGTCAATAGTGATCCAATACGGTATGACCCATGTCTATCCAACTTGTAGTTTGAGCTACAGAATGAACGTAAGAGCTGACTCCCCTTTTTTAATAAGGAAAGCATAAGAATAAAACAAACTATAAGTGAGTTTGACTATTTTTAAAAGTGAAAGAGAAAGAAAACATGTTGCATGAAAACATTCGTCACAAATAATGATTGAAGAATTAAAAGTGAATCAAGTAATGTGAAACAAAATACGTGAATCATCAAAGTGATTGAAAAGAAAACAAACACCTGCTTAAATAACTATTTAATATTATTTAAACGTGACCGATAGCAGAACATGTGACAGGGCCTCATTATTATTAAAAACAATAGGAAACATCCTGTTAGTGATCCTTTGTTAGATACCACAACGAAATGAAATTCTGATCAATGCAGGCAGAATCAAACGAGTAACTGAAACCAAAGTAAATTTCTCTGAACGTTACTAAAAATATCAGAGAAATAAGGATGAGAACTGGATAGATATAATGTTTCCAAAGAAGACATCAGTAAATAAGCAGCAATTATCCGCAAACATATGCAGTGAATAAACGGTTCACTAAGTCCCGTTGCTAAGGAACATAACAAAGATGTTTCAAGAAAGATGAGCGGACAAATTACATACTCACAAAGATACAAGGAATTTTACCAAGGGAAGGTCAAATCGGGAGGAAAATGAAACGTACATCCCATCGTGAAATGTTCATCGAAAGAAAAGTAAATACACTTTTAAAAATACTTTTCAAAAGATATTGAAATATTTCTAACAAATATTGTTTTTCAAATATTGTTTTTGTTTTAGAAAGACGATCGGATTCAAATGAAGGATAAATAGTTCGAAAGACGATGAACTAGGAACTGTTTTAAAGTTATCGATTAATTATTAAAGAAAGCGACTCTTTAATTTAATGTCCAGATTAATATTTAAAGCTTAAAGAAGAAACAATTGTTTTTTAATTCAAGAAAAGCAAATCAAGTTAATAGTATAGTTTCAACTGTAATTCTGCAATTAATAAAATATATTATTATTATGTAAAAGAAACCTTGGGTTTCCCCAGCACAGACAACATGGCGGGTCAAGGACCAAAGCACATACAGTGGAACCTCGCTATTCGTACACAATCCGTTCCAGGAGGCAGTTCGAATGGCGATTTGTACGAATGGCGAATCATTTTTTCACATAAGATATAATGTATATTGGATTAATCCGTTCCAGAACCCAGAGATGATTGCTTATTTAAACCTTTGTAATAATATTTTAAGCATAAAATACATAAAAATTATGAAAACGATATAGTTGATTTCGCCATGCCGTACTGAGTTGCCAGGTCAGAGACACGAGTTCCACTTTCAAATTTCGCAACGAGTTCTTATTTCAATTCAATTGTCGTTCTCACTGCTTTCCTTTTAGGCTTGGTTGAATCAGTAATCTTTTTTAGACCCATGACTGCACTATTTTTAATAAAAATAACAAAAAATAACAATAAAATATCGCAAAGTTTCACGAAGCTTGCGTGGATGATGCGTAGCGTACGGAAGCTAGGACGAGACTGAGCTGAAACGACCGCATGGCGCGGCCAGTAACAAGGTCACGCTGTCCGAATCGCGAGCAAGCGTAAGAATGGAGAGTTGAATTTTACTTGAAAAAGTTGGACGAATAACGAGTTGTACGAATAGAGAGGCGGACGAATGGCGGGGTTCCACTGTATTGCCAAGTGTAAAAAAAATTATGGAAGAATGGTTAGGGATTTGTGGTTGTGTCCATAAATTTTCTAACTATGCGTGTTGTGTTGAGTATCACAGCCTTCTGGAGTTGTGCGTAAGTGTTTTTGTGAATATTATTATTAGTAGTAGTAGTAATGTAAGTTATTATAATAAAATAACAGCACTTGTTGATAGGAATTTGAATTCGTAACGGGACTGAATTGTATAAATTTAATAAATCAATAAATAAATAAATAAATAAAGTAGTAGTAGTAGTAGTAGTAGTAGTAGTAGTATTATATTGTTCTTCGGCTGCTACAAGTAAATCTTCCGAATTGTTAGGGAAGTCAACATCTATTTAAGTAACATGTTTATCGTAAGTTAAATTACAAAATATAATATTTTTTTAAAAAAGAGTTGTAAATACTTTCAACAACTTTTCTTTCTTTTTTACTTTTTAGTTAAAGTCAATAATTAAATTTCAACGAGATTTCAGTCGGCTTACTTTAGTTTATCCTCCGGATACTTCTTCAACCTATTTCCTTCCTTAATCTTGCTCATATGTTCTCAATTATCGTTTTATTACATTTGTGAGAAAAGTTCATTAGACCAGATACTGGGATCGGCTTCAAAAGCCTCTTCCTTAGCTGAGCTGCGCAACAGGTAATCGCAACGTGTTAAATGTGGTTGCCCAGAGCAATCAGATCTAGAAAGTAGCTTATTCCATTAAGAACTTCAGACAGTTTTAAGTAAAGAAATAGAATTTAAGTTTTGAAAACAGTATAATGCCATGTTTTGCTTTCCACAGAAGATTACACTGTCTTACTTGTTAGTCTTCACATAAGCAAAATCTCTAATACATTGATGGCTAAATAAAAAATTTTTTAAAAATAAACAAAAAGTTCATGAACCTAAATGCGATCTCCGATTTCGGAAGTCCGAGTACCCCCCTCCCCCCGCAGATCTCTAGTTCAGATCTCTAGTGTTCTCATCATGACGAACCCCTAGAATGAGTCATAGAATTTCCAGGGAATAGATACTGAGGTGGATTCCAGTTGCTTTCCTGAAGAGAAAAAAAATGAAGAAACAGGCAAATACAGGAAAGGATTTTTTTTTTCAAACATCCTTGCCGGCGCTGGGATTCGAACCCAGGTTCCAACACATCTGCGTCGTGGAAGGCCGCTGCCTTGGCCACAAGGCTCCGCCGGAACGGCATGAATTATAATACAGTGATTTTAATGAAATTCATTGTTTCAATCCGTTTTTTTTTTTATAATTACTTCTTTTTGACAATTTTAATCACCTTACGCAAATTCTCCATTTCATGCACAGAAATTTGCAAATAAGTTAAAGAAAAAAAGTTATCTTAAGAACTAAAAGCCTACTTTCAGCGAATGTTTTGTTTGATTTTGTTTTGCTTTTTTTTTCCTTCATTTAAAGTCTTAGAAAGTCTTCGAGTGTTTTAAACTTTAATATCGAATGCAAACGACATCTAAAACTTTTAACTTAGCACACAATTAAGTTAAATTGAAAGTACTTCAAGTAGCTAAATCATGTTAGGCGCAGATTACAGTAGATTAATTAAGCGGATTAATATACCGGTACATTGTTAAACAGAGATTAAATCAACTGTTTCGTTTTGCTTTTCTGTGGACGTATTATGTGATGTGCGTGTGCTAATTTCAATATTACATCATCTGTTGTCCTGAAATGTGCATATCAAGTTTCAACAAGATCAATCCAATAGTTCAAAAAAGTTAAGGGAAGGGTAAGCATACATATGTAAACTACGGACGCTCACATAAAAGAAACTGATTCTATGAGCTAAAAAAAAAATAAATCAAAATCAATCTTCTCAAAGATGTCAAATTTGAAGGAAATAGATTCAGTGGTTCAGAAGTTCATAAGGGCCTCATACAAACTTATGAATTTACGAAGCCAACTTAGGAAAGTACAGGAAGCCATTAAAACTGCAATTACTGGCCCGAAAGCTAAGTCAACTAAACTAGGCTGGGTAATCGCAACATAGCCTTAAGGTGGTCGGTCACTGCGGTATGGAATTGTGCTGTTATTCGCTGTTTTCCTAACACTAGTAAACCAAGAAAGGAAGTCTTCTGAAGAAGCCGAAAACTTTAATGAGGTTGATGTCTAATAAAATAGTGTTTTATTCGTAGAATTTGTTTGGTAAATTTACATAATACGAGAAGAAGTTTCACTAATACAGTAATTAATACTGACCCTCCAAACAAAGCAATTACAAATTTAGAATGAAAGAAAGAAAAAGAATAATTGATATAATATTTAAATCAAATTCCCAAAGGTATCCTCCAAATAATTACAAAGAATTAAAAATACAAATATTTGCAAGATGTTTAAGATCACAAGATCTATAATGTTTATATATTTCAACAAAATTGTTTTTAAAAAAAAATTGAAAAAATAATAAGTTTGAAAGAACTTGCATCCTACTTTCTTTGAAACTTTCTTTTCTTTTTTGAAAGTCGTGAAAACGACAAAAAACGAAAGCCTAACATTTATATTCAAATTCTAATATCTGAATACAACATACGAATACAATATATTAGAATATATTAATACAACAGTACAAATTTTGCATTTTCTGGGAAGAAAATTCACTTAAATTCGAATTATTTACTTAACTGCCTTATTGGGATTAATGTTAATCGTATCAAACAGCGCCCAATGGTTTAGGTAAACGAATTGATTCCCAATGTTTAAAACAATGAAGGATTAACAAAAATAGTCAAGAAACCCATTGTTTAGTTCTAATGTTTTGCTAGGTTAATTTTTATCGCCTTCTAGTGCTAATTTCTCCTTAAGGACCCCATTGGATAAAGATCTCAAATATAAAAATTAGATCATCCCAAATCCTCGAATATGCATACCAAGTTTCAAGAAGAGCCATCCAGCGATTCGAAAGTTAAAAGGGGTGCACACATACACACACATACTGACTGCCTGGTTTCATGAACCTCACTTAAAAATTATCTTAAAATACTTAACATCCGGATACTTGACTGCTGTGGATTATAAAGATTTAATGTAAATACATGTCATTTAGTTTGTAATCCATTCAAAATGTCTGTGCTTGCAAAGCTTTGGTTATGTTAGCTTTTGGAAATGCTGTAATTTTTATCAATGTTTCCCATTCAATGTGAGTTTATCATTACAAACCGGTAGCTTTTCAACGATTCAAACACTAGGGAATTGAGATTATATCTTTCAAAACTTGTATATTTTTTTCTTTTCGATATTAACTCTATCAAATGAATCAAATATTGGAGTTCCATAGTAATCCAAGTTAAATAATTTATTGGATGAAACCACATTCCGCTTAGCATTTCAAATGGATAATGTAAATGAAAATTCCTATTGATTAACAGAAGTTACTTTTCCAAAGAGCAAAGTTTCATGTTTGTAGAGTTCTATTAAAAAAAACTCTCTTTTTTTTAATCAGTCAAGAGTAATTAATTGGTCAGACATCGTGTCTTTCTACCATTTGGAGAAATGTCGAGTTCTTGAAACAAATATATAATTTTATGTCTTATTCATAGATTCTATCTAATTGATAAATCTGAAGACTTGCCAAATATTATTAAAAAAAAAATGTGACCAAATAAAATTTATTAGATACTGATGTTACTTAAGTGATTACTTACATTTTTTTCAGTTTTCAACCGAAGCAGTTCGGGCCTAGTCGATAATTGAAGACGACTGCTGAATCCGGAGGGATTCTTTGGATGTTTGTATTTCTCTCTTCTGTCTTTTTTTTTCCATTCACGGGTGTAACGCAAGTGATCTCCAGAGGAGTATCGACAACGATTCGTTCGGCAAAATAGTCTACAATTCCCACATCTTGGGAAGAATTGGACGTTGCAACCAAGCAACCAAGTATGCAGCCTGATTGGTTCATTTCCATTCCAGAACTACAGATTGGTTTCTTTAGTTTGCTTCTGTAGTTACATCTTCGTATAAACAAATTAAAAAGAGAAAAAGAAACGTTCAAATGTACATTTTTTGGTAACTGAATTTTGTTGTTTTTTACGGTTCACATCTAAGTGCGATCTTCGTGTACGAATTTTCGAGTTCTGTGGATCTCTAAAGTTCCCAACATGGCGAACTACCAAAAGAATCCCTAGAATTTCAAGGGAACGATCCTAAGGTGGTTTCCCGTTGCCTTCTTCAGGAAATTATTAAGGAATGATTTCATACCTGAAGAGAAAGATGAAGAAGCATACAAAGACTACAAGGATGTTTGAAAGAAAATTTTTCAAACATCCAGGAGTAGGTTGGGATTCGAACCTAGGTTCCAACACGTCTGTCTCGTGAAAGGCCGCCACCTAGACCATTGGGCTTAGCAGGAACGGCTAGTAACTGAATAACCATTAACAAAAAGTTAAAAAAAAACCCACAAAGTTTGCCAAGTTGAAAACAAATACGTACTGTAAACACTTAACATTAGTTGGGATCTAGTATCTCGAGAAGTAAAGCGATGGCTAAAAGGTGAGAAACTAGTTTAATCTGCAGGACCGGAGTGTTGATTTTTTTTCCTACTTCATAGTGAGAATTAGTAAAATAATCATCGGGTTAATTTTCGAGAAGTAAGGCTCGCTCTCCTATCCTAAATGACTGATGATCGTTGAAGCCTCTACTTCGTTTAATACATAACGGGTATGATGCTTTCACTTTTTAGAAAAGTTGAAAATAATTACGAAAAGTGAACCGAATTTTGATTTAGCTGATAAGTTACTGCAGAACGCTTCAGGCCAAGTAAAGAGTCGAGACACGACGACAATAATCAATGTCTAAATTCTGTCTTCAATTTCAAAGATAGTTTCCGCACTAAAAAACACGACAAGACTGCTTTTCGAACGTTATGAATTGAAATGAAAAAGTAAATACCTGTCATAAGTTTAAGCAAGCGAAAATTTAAAGATCATCGAGCATTTAAACCTTATTTGAAATTACAAAACTCACGATTCTATTGACTCTCGACTATTCGCTAACCTAGGAGATAAAAATAAAAAATAACTTTAAAAGACATAGCTCAGGAAACGCAATTTGCTGAATCCTAGAAGAGTAGCCATAGAAACGGATTATTTGTTCGAAGAAATGAGATTGGATGAGAGGAAGCAGAAATAATGCAGTGAAAACATCAAAATTCAGAAGAAACGAATTCCAGAACTATTATTATTAGTTGGTTAAGGAATTCTTTATTTTTTTTAAAAAAAATCCATGATCAAAAAGATGATGATTAAAGAAGAACTATCCAAGCATCAATCAATTAAGATGTGTGTGGGCGTATTGGATCCGAATAAACAAATCTTTTTAAAAATTGTTTTGAATACGTTTCAGTTTTCTTCCTTAATTTTTTTTTAAGGAAATTTCTAAACAATTTTTTTTTCTTTTAATATTTACGTTGTTTTTCGGAAAAACGTTTTCAATCCCACATGTAATGAATAAATGAAAAGTATACCGTTGGAAGAAAAATACAAAGAAAACTTACAAGGACAAACTTTAAAAATTGGTAGGGCATACAGAATTCGAAGGATTTTTTTTTGTATCTATGTAAGTTAATATTCACATTTACTTTGAATGTGAAATTAGTGTTCAGATGTAGGCAGTGGTATAGGTCCAGAAGATAGGAAAGAGAGAGAAAGCTACTAACAGAATCTTGGAATGAGCGGCAAAATGATTTGTTATTATTATTATTATACCGTAAAAGATTCAAACCATGGGTTGCCATAGCAAAGATAATATGGCGGATCAAGGACCAAAGCACATATTGCCAAGTGTAAAAAAAAAAAAAAAAAAAAAGAAATGGGGAAGAATGGTTAGGGATGTGTGCTTGTGTCCATAAATTTCCTAACTATGCGTGTTGTGTTGAGTACCACAGCTTTCTGCAGTTGTGCATAAGTGTTTTTATGAAGTCCTAGTGTGCTGAGACTGTGGTGCAATGTGTGAGGCACCAGACCAGTAGCGGACAGGATGATGGGTACAACACGTACTCGGTCCTGCCTCCACTGCTTCTGGAGCTCGTGTGCTAGATATGTGTATTTACTGATCTTGTCTGCGTGAGTTTTCTGCATGTTCTTGCTGACAGGCACTGCAATATCAATGAGATAGATCTGTTTGTTGACCTTATCAACAAGTATGATGTCAGGTCTGTTGTGATGTATGGTTTTGTCTGTGTGAATGGGGCGGTCCCAGTACAACATATATGAGGATGACTCTAATACGCTTTGTGGTGTATAGTTGTAGTATGGGACCGTGTTCTTAATAAGTGAATGTTTGTGTGCTAGCTGTTGATGAACGATCGACGGTACCTGATTGTGTCGGTGGAGGTAGTCTGTTTAGGAGAGAAGCGGACAGCCTGATATTATGTGGTCGATCGTCTCATGCGTAGTGTGGCATTTCCTGCATTTGTCGTCATGTGTGTTTGCATCGTGTAGAATGTGTTTCTTGTAGTTGCGTTTGGGGATGACTAGGTTCTGTGTTGCGATCATGAACCCTTCGGTCTCCCCAAACAGCTCACCACTCGTCAGCCATCTGTTCGACGCTTCCATGTCGGCATGAGGATGGCTGAGTTCGTGGTGATGTCTGCCATGGAGTTCCTTACGAGCCCATGATTCACGCAGCTGCTGCGTGTGGGTGTCATGGATGATGAGTGTTGGAGAAGGGTTTTTGAGGTTTAGGGGTGTGAGGTGTGTGTCAGCCTTGACAATGGCTGAGTATAGTGAGGAGTGTTGTGCTATTATTACTATTTTTATTATTATTATTATTATTATTATTGTAAGTTGCAGAGACTTTATTTGGTTTTTTTTTTCTTTTGTAAAGAAAATTGCTAGTTTTGGGAAAATTCTTGAGCTTATTTTATATTTATTAACATTGTAATATTTACTGATAAGTTAGTTAGTTATTCCGTAAGGAAAAGAGACTTCTAAAATCAGTATGTGTGGAATGTTTGAGCTCTATCTACGTCCTTTCCTGAACCAATCAATACTCTTGAAACGTAGGCATGCCTACCTACGAGTAAGGAACGACAAAATTACGGATAATTAAGTAATTTAACTGAAACTTTTTCTATATGGGGCCCCGTAGATGTGAAGCTGACAAATAAAAAGACACTAGAAGAGAAACAATGATTTTCTATCGGTGTTTAACGGTGTAAATTAAAATCCTTTTAGTAATTTGCGTGTGCTTTGATATTATTAAAATGAATTAGATTTAGGCAATTGAAGCGAGTACTGCAGGCTTAATTTCCAGATAAAGATATTGAAGATACTGTTTGAAGATTATCTGTTTACAGATATTATAATTGCAAAACATAGAGAATTTTCTTTTTGTTTTCACGACACTTTAATAAAGAGGGAAAAAAATCATTTAAAGGAAAGTAGATTGTAAGTCCTTTCAGAGGCTCGGGTTTTTTTTTGGTTTTTTTTTTTATTGATGAAATGAGAAACATACTTTAGTTTGGAAGTGATTTTTTAGACAAATAGTAAAATACAGAATATTTCTAGATATTAAAGACTAAGTTTTTTCTTCATCTCTAAGGACAAAGAGAGGTTAAGATTTTAGAACTTGCAATCTTTCTCAGAAAGCAAACAAAGACCGATAAACAACAATCCACTGCGCCTATCGGTCGCATAGCAACCAGTTCTGCAATTTAAAAATATTGCAGCAATTTCTCTTTCTCGTTTAACATCTCTTTGTTTACAAAGATGAAGATAAACTTTAGTAAAACTTTAGTAAAAGTTAGTCAAGCAATCCCATAAACAGGCCATGCAGGCCCACGGAAGCGCGGGAGGTAAGGCTCCAGCGTTTCGAGACCAACGGGACCAGATTGAGGTCGGGAGGTCAGCCCGACGCCCGCCCGCCTTAACACCCGGGAAACAAACCCGGTACCCATTCTACAGAGGAGCCGTTTGGAGGAGAAAGAAGCGTGGAAAAATTCTTACATTTTCCTTTGCTTTCTTACATTTTCCTATGTTAGTCTATTTTCATACAAAAACAAACTTCAAATACAAAACTAGTTGAAGTCAAATTTGGAAAACAAAATGGCTGGAGCAAAACGAATGCAGATACAAATAACTTGCATTTCATCACCACTTTTATTACAAGTTCTCCTTTATATGTAAAAATAAAATGGAAGTTTAACTCAAATTTCAAGCCTTTTCTAAAAATTTTAGCAATCCCTGAAAAACAGGTTTAAGAACTATCACACAGGAAGGCCTATCCGGAACATAAGAAATCTACGATAAAAGATGTGGTAGAAGAGACATTGGATCGTTGTAGCTCGATGACGCCATCAAGAACTGCGAGGCTTTGTTATTTCTGTAGGTGTTGATACAGCGCCCCCTCTCTTTACTTCGGTGCTGCTAATGACCATCTTTGTTAGATCCCAGCAGCCACTTCAGGGTCTGTTTTCGTGTCTAAAAGTTGGTTTACCATATCATTAGCAGCAGTGTTTGTGCCCGACGACGATTGAATTCTTCTGATAGCCAATCCTGATGCCCGCCAATTAGAGCATCAACTTTATCTTAATTACGACAACTTTCCGAATAGGAGATGCTAGTCTTTCAACTTTCATCCGAAGGCAGTTCGGGAATCCAGGATGCTAAAAATAACGAAATTGCAGTTGATGTATAAACTTTCGAATGCTCCACGTACGAAGAGTTCAAATTCTCAACTAACTTTCATTCCGTCTTCAGTAACGATTTCTCTCAAAATCAACATAAATAAAAATCAAGAAAATTTCTAAGTAAAAGTTTCTGGGTTTTTAACGTGAATGTGGCATTTCATCTCCAATGTTACTACATTGCTGCTACTTAATCTTTATTCCTAATTTCCAGGTCCAACTTCCATTAGAATCAGAACCTTGAGTTTGATAGGTTAAAATAAATTAACGGAAAGTGTCAGCTAACTGGGATAAACAGTCTCGAGGGATTACAGACTTTAACTATAGCAACAGAATTTAAAAGCGGTCTTTCATTCCTAGCCGATTTCTTCTTATAAACTATATATCAAAATCAATTGAAATCATCCTTATAACAATCGAAATCTATCACTTAAATAATAACTCTCCAGAATAAATATTTTTGAGTTATTATCTGTTCAGGGACATAGGCATCTTAATTTAAATTGCATTCAAAAATCTTTTCCCAAACTTTTACTTTTTCCTCTACTACATATTATGAGATTATGCAATGATAAAGGCGGCACACCTGGTTAACTTGATAATTTAATAGTTTAAAATTAAAGATATTTACAATAAAAATGAAACGACCGGTTTCGTTCAGCTTAGCGTGATCATTCTCAAGTTACATGAACAAGTAAAATGTGAGAAATTTATACAGAATCCAGAATGGAGTAAGATCTCGGAAGACCCTGGAAGGCCCCGTAGCAGAATATGAACGTTCACGTCATCTTCGATTCCCTGGCGGAACTCAGGAGTAACACAATTTGTCCTCAAAAGTGGTTGTTTACTTGCGACGCTCCTGGAATCAGATGATATCCAGTTCGGTTCACTTCCAGTGCTTTTTCCTCCTCTCAATTTTAATTTGCCGTTCCGATGACATCATATTCATCCGTTGAGAATGTTCACGCTAAGCTGAACGAAACCGGGTCGTTTAATATTCATTGTAAATATCTTTAATTTTAAACTAATAAATTTTCAAGTTAACCAGGTGTGCCGGCTTATCATTGCATAATTACATATGCAGTACACGTAAAAAGTTTCTTATATTATGAGATGTAAAAAAAAATGTCTTTCCGTAGCTATGGTTACCAAAGCTATATAAATCGAAAAGTTTAATTACAATCGGAATTGACTTTCAATGAACTTAAATCATTCTTCTTTGACGTTTACCGGATTTAATGATGTCAGAATATTCTTTATGTGACGTGTTGCCCACGATTGGTAACTGTGATTTCTTCTTGGAACTACTTTCCAATAGGGTTTAATGGACCCCATTCACGTTCCGCTCATCATTCGTATTCAGTTGAACGAAATGTTTAACCCAAAACGATCGATCAGTGCTTAAATTGGCGTGATACGAATGTTAATAGCTCGGGATCACTAAGGTCAATATCGCTTAAATAGGGAAAGGCAACTATCACACAAGATTTTTCTCACCCGTAATCTCCTAGTTTTCCTTTGTAATACCAATTCGATTAATTTTTGTTAGGGCTCATTTAAAAAAATTGAATTGAATTTAGTTAAACTTCTTCTTGCGAAGTTATTTTGGAAAAAATGAAGGAAGATAATTAAAGTAAATTAAAACTTCATTCTGCAATGATATATTGCTGCAAGGATTTTTAGGCTTTAGAACTCTAACTCATTTTTTTTCTTTAGGGTCAAATAAATTTGTTTTTTTGTTTTTTGTTTTTATGTAGCCTGTTGCTGCGAATTGTGGTTGAGAACTGTTTATTCTATATATGCACCAGGGGCGTATATAAGAGGGGGCCAAGGGCCCCCCCCCCAAAAAAAAAAAATGAAGAAAATTTCTCCCCAAAATTTTTTTTTTTTTTTTTAAAACAAAAATTTTTTCTTTTTTTTTTTTTTTTTTTTTTTGAACATATTTTTTTTTTTTGAGTTTAATTTTTTTTATATTAATGGTGCCCCCCCCCCCCCGAAAATATATTCTAAATACGCCACTGATATGCACTAATCTGGAAGGGAAGACTGCAATTTGTTACGTTACTGAATTATCAGTAGACTAATCAAATTTAGCTTTCTTAAGATGAAAATCTATATTCGTTTCATTTCATATTAAGTTACAAAATATTTACATGAAGACGAGAGTATTTTACAAACCATAAAATTCTGCACTGAAAAGTATGTCAATTACATTCTACAGCTAAACAAAGTATTACTGTATTCAACTTCTTCAAAATGCTTAAAATGTAGAAATAAGACTAAAATGCATTACTCCTCTGCAACTGTGATTGTAATTAAAATAAATAACATAAAAGTTCTGTGGCAAGTTAAAAATGATCACTGCACATTTGTTTCACCTCGCTAATAGAAACTGCATCACTTCAGTCGAATGTTCCGAATTCAGCACCATCCCACGAAAGGAAACAATACAGATTTAATTCCCTATATCCAATATTACTTCATCTATCATATACTCTCTTGCTAATGAAGAATTTAAATCTGTCTCATCCAATCTGTATTTAAAGAATGTAGCACATATTAAACCTTACCTCTAGCGACTCTAATGGCAACTATATAGGACTGTAGTTGGATACTTCAACACTGTAAATAGCAACACCTAATTTGAATCACTTCTAACCAAAAACAAATTAACTTTAGATTATTTTAGCATTAATAAGAATATTAAAAAATCATAAATTGAAAAATCGTAAATTAGGGAAAGCAATTTCTTTTCAAAATTGCCTCCTCCAGAGGTTTGATTGAATAAAAGTCTTCACTTTTCATTTCGTATAGTAAAAATGGATTTTGTTTGCGACATGTTTGAATTTGTAATAATCCTCGGAAATGTACAGAAAATTTGTTTTTCGAATAGTCATTTCTACAACTCCAAAATCGCGATCGTTTGGCAAGAATGAAAGTCCAGATAATAAGAATTTATGCTATCGCTAGACTGAACAATTTTCATCCACATTAAGGCCAACTTTACATTTCTATTTTGGCCAGTGTACATATCTCTTTAAGAATTTTGAGTTGTCACATTTTTGTAGATGTTTTAAACAACAAGAAGCTACTTCTTGTGATCTTCTGGATCCAGTTGGTTCATCCCACAGTATTTCACAATACTTATAGAATGATAAAAATGATAGTTAGCTCCTCCGTAACTAAGGAAACTAACTTAGTTAGTTTCAACTAAAACGCTTTTCAATTTTTATTAAAATTATTTTATTTAGAGTGGACTTGCCTCACTTTCAAAATCAACAAACAATTAATATCATTGACCAAAATAAATTACTAGTAAAAAATTTACATTGTTATTTGTTGATATGATTGCGAATTGATTAAAAACAGAAATTTTAATTTAATTTCTAATGAAATTTTTTTTTTCAACTAAATGGACTTGCCCACTTTCAAAATCAACGGCTCATATTACTGATAAACTTATTGGTCAATAAACTGAACGCATACAACTCTTTACTGACATTTTCTGAAGTACAACTGGACAAAAAGGGAAAAAAAACCTCAAGAGATCATGTGAAAATAGACTTCAGTAAGTTAAAAGTTTAAAGTTGTACAAATCATATAGGCACCTATGTGCGTGGGAGGTTTAGGCTCTGTGAATCTGGACCTGCGGGAATACTTGAGATCGGATGGTTAGCCCAATGCCCGCCTGCCTTTAATCCCAGAGTAAGAAACCCGTTACCCATTAGACAAAAGGCTGAGTGAACCCTGGAGTCTGTCTTGAGGACAAATGGAATAAAGTTTCTTTCCAGTGGAAAAAAAAAAAAATCCGCTCAAAGCCCGGAATTGAATCCGGGGTTCTCCAGTCCGCACTCCAGCGCCTCAACCACTGCACTACCGGACCTACTAATGACAGTAAGTGCCGAAGGAAAATCAATTGACCCTACATTTTTAAGCATTTCTGTTGTAGTAACTACTTATTAAAAAAAAAAAAAAAAAAAAAAAACCTTTCTAAATCTTAGACTACAAACATTAATTAGCACTCTGAGATCCACTCTCAGATTTGGCTCTCAAATATTGTTGGTGTTTTTAGGAACGACTAAAACTGAACAAAAGACTGGAGCAAAAAAAAAAAAAAAAGCGTTTCTCTTTATTGACGTTGTGGCTTTTCTCAACAAGCACAATATAAAGCTGACAGTGACAGCGCAATACAAAGCTGAATCAGGAGACGGTCCACGAAAAATGTCCACAGCACTGAGCCAAAGGGAGTAAGCAAAGCATAGAAGCAGTCACCCATAAAAACAGAACAAAACAAAGAAGGTATGAGTAAAATTATGAAGAAAGGCGTTTGCTTGTTAGTTTCAAGCCCACCTTCTCAATGAGCCCGTCCGGGCCTGGGGTCAACGATTGAAAACAATGATGAAAAATATGATGGTGTGATTTGGGCATTATATCGTCAACGGTTGAAAAAAACGTATTTCTTTCTTTCTTTCTTTAATTTTGAACCAGTTTCAACAGTTACAGTTCTCTTACCTTCTAAATATCCTTCTCCGTTTGGTTCCTATTTTTTGTTTTTAGCTATCGTATTTTCATTCTTTTAGTAATTTTAGTAATTTTGTATTAGTGTTAACTCACAACAAATTAAAAAATACTGCTTTCATACAAATTACGCTCCCCATTGGGCGCCACTTTGAGAATCAAAACAAATTAAGGGCAATGGTACAGCTTACTATTCATGAAAACAAAAACTGAAATTTGTGAATTTTTATAATTTCATCCAGGAAGGTAACAGTCAGAAACGTAACGTTTGAGGACAGATATTTTATTAAATCAAACGTAAATGCAAATATTGTTAAATGATAAAAACAGTAATTTGTTTATAAATGAGAACCATAGTAATATGAAAGTGAAGAGTATCTGGGATTTAACCTATATTTTGTGGAATGATTTAAGCTACATAAAAGAGACGACGTCTTTCGTGTCCCATTTCGGGAATCGTTGTCAGATCTGACAGCCAATCATCTTTTAGGGAAATAGTGCACTTTAAGTAAAATACAGTACTCAAGTGCTTGTTTGATTATTTCATTTCTCGTATTCCCTACTCTTTCTAATCAATTATCAAGTCATTATTGGTTTTTAGCTTTGGTTATGTATATTTATTATTTCAATCTGTTCTAATTTTAGCTTGCGCTGGGATTTATTCGATATTTACAGAACATGTAACTGATATCGCAACAATTTTTAATACCGAAAAAGTTTATATTCATATTTTATTCATATATCTTTCATAAAAATATTATATACATTTTCCTACATACGTATATCTATTGTTTAATGAAGCCATTGGCTGATAATGAACGTGTAGTTATTTGGCAGGTCAAAACCTTCTTCTTTAAAATCTTTTTTTCCTATTTTTAATTTGTTAATATTTTTAAATGTTTGATTATTTTTTTAAATATATAATTATTCCACGGAGAGGAAGTTGAAAATTTTTTGTTCCACATTAGGAATCAGTATAATAAACTCCTTTTAGCCTCGAGATGTGCAACTGAGGAAAGATAGAAATACAAAAGAAACAAAACAAGTAAATGGTTGTTTCAGAGTCTCTGGAAATGCAACAATATGGCGAATAGCTTTCAGTCTGTCCTCCCCAAAGCCACCAACTTTCTCAAATGGAGTTGTGGAGACACATTGAGTCACAGAAAGAGAAAGAAAAAAAAGCCTTACAAGATGGCAATGCACTCCTTCTGATTACGACTCCCTTGCGTCTATGGATTGAGTCGTAAGGGTCTCGTTAGACTGACGGTAAGGGAAGGTGTGTGTGTGTGTGTGTGTGTGTGTGTGTGTGTGTGTGTGTCTGTCTGCAATTGCTCGGCTTTGCCTGAAGACTCAACAAGTTTGGAAAATGAAGAAGTGTTCGTCTCCTAATCGACGGAAAAAGCTTTTTTATTTAGTAACTTTGATGATTGTTTCTTCTTACAGGAACATTATTGTCATCGGAAAAGACAAAAGACAATGGAAAGTGTGAAGATATTGTTTTTGTTCGGTAGGAATTTTGTATTTATTAGATTTTTTTTTTTTTATTGGGAAGGAGTTTGATATTTGCAACATAAAGTACACTGTCGGAAAAGATTAACGCACATAATAAAGTCTATTAATTCATAGCTTTGTACTAAAAACAAAAGAAAGCGAGCCCCTACCAATTTGAAATCTATCAAACGCTTGCGTTGTTGCAAGTGATGCTACTTTCTGTTGGTGCGCAACTTCATTTATTCAAGCCCGTTGCATTCAAGGGTCAAGTACAAATTTCAAGCGATGCCTGCATTGAGTTCACTTAGTATGTCTAGACATACTATCATCCTAGCGTCTCAGTGGAGGGGCCAAACGTATTCGTTCTCAGCACAGTCGATTCAGTACAGAAATGCCGTAGTTTTCTCCATTACCACTATTTCCCTCACGCGATCAGTGGCCATCTAAATCGGAAATGGCCTGGACCGATAATCGGATTTTTTCGTACAGCTCCAGGCCATGAAGAATACAATTGAGGTATGACTCGTAGGGGCTCCGACTCCCGGTTATGGCTGTGGAGGGCTAAGCATACATACACACACACACACACACACACACACACACACACACACACACACACA
>JAFIDM010000003.1:42116039-42139384 GCA_023159025.1 Thereuonema tuberculata | reverse complement strand
CACACACACACACACACACACACACACACACACACACACACACACACGAGAACCCTAATAGCTGTTGCTTTTCAGATACCTAAAAAAATTGGAAGTTCTGCTTAACACATCAACTCAATCCTTACACATTTCCGCAACCTTTTTTGTGTGGTTAACATTAAATCACACAAATGGCCGTAGTTAATTATAAAAGAAAGTTACTAAATAAAGAAATAAGTGAATACAAACTTTTCAAGCCCTGCTTAGCCCTGTAAATAGTTGCTGTTTTCGGAATCGATTGAACAACAAAGTTATTTGTTCTCACCCATTATTGTTTATTAATAATTCAAATGCGCAGTTTGAATTTTTAATTTAAAAAAAAATCACTGAGGCCGGCGAACTCAATGAAAACACGAATTTTTCATTAGTGAGTTTTTTATTGTTTATTTTTTCTTTTGAGGCACCACTGCACTTCCGATGAACAAAGTTATTTTTTTGTGTATAGGAGTGTGTATCTAGAAAGAAAGAAAAAATATCGGAAGAATTTGGTGTTGAGTGCAATAACAGAATATTCTTAAAAAAGACGGAAGAATTCTAAACAAATCGATAAAAATATTCAATGCGTTTCATTCTTTGGCATTTCTCTTAAAAAAAAGTAGTTTTAAAAATCCATGTTGTTGACTCAATGTTATACAACAGAAAATATCTTCTGATTCGTAAAGTGGATTTACCGATAAAAATGCATCTTTCTTTATTTCTTTTCCCAAATTCTAATGCATTCATTTTCATTCATGTTTTTTTAACCATGGATTCGACGGATATTGTAACAATTTCACTTTGCAATAACAGAATGAATTCATTGAAACCATTCACAATGTAGTTAAGAACTTTCTTTAAGCGAAAATTACATAACAATTTTGTCGTTTAATAGCATCCAGGTCTTTTTTTTATTATTAGAATAAGGGTATCTATTGAATCTACTCTATCCATCTATGGCAGATTTTCTCAACACTCAAGAAACTTCTCAGTTCGTTTGTAATAAACATTTAGCTTCACATTTAACTAGATGCTGTAATCGTGACTAAATTCTAGATTAAGTAACCTGGGAAACAACACATTTAAAATACATTCACTTTCATTCTAACATTGAA
Organism: Thereuonema tuberculata; assembly: GCA_023159025.1. Classification (NCBI taxonomy): domain Eukaryota; kingdom Metazoa; phylum Arthropoda; class Chilopoda; order Scutigeromorpha; family Scutigeridae; genus Thereuonema; species Thereuonema tuberculata. Next base: position 42,138,254 of record JAFIDM010000003.1, on the reverse strand, counting down.
GGCTAACAAGATATTAATTCACTTTTGAAATCACGTTGATTTCGGGATATTTCTTTTATGCTTAAAATAGATTGTTAACTTTCTTTTGTTTTTGAAGTAGTCCGGTGAACCAGTGATGGTAAAGGCTGGAGGAAACAATTTCAATTCCTGCATAGCTCAGAGATTTTCTCTGCGTGTTTCTTCTCCAAACGGGTCCTAGAGTTCACGGAACCCTGTGTAAAATGGAGACCAGGTTCCTTCCTCGGCGTTGGACTGACTACCCGATGGTCTCCGGGGATTGTTACGGTTTCAAAGTGGCCAACACGCATTATTAAATGGGGTCGTTAAGATATTTTCCAAAGACTTATTTTAAGCGCAACAAAAGTAATTAAAAAGTTCTGAGTGTGCCGTGGAACGAAGTTTGATGTGGCGAAGGGATTATGCAAATAAAAAAAGTGCGCTGTAAAGCGCAAATGGTTGAGAAGCACTGATCTGTAGCTCTAAACTGAGACAGACAAACGGTCTTCCGAAAGAGGATTCTACCAAAATTAGGAAACAACTTCTTTGCATTATCGTTCATAATAGGAAAGCATGTCCCATTGCATCCCTAAAGAGACAGACGTATTGTTGAATAATCACATCCTGGTATATCTAGTCATTTACGGTACCTCTATCAAAGACAAGGAGAGATGTACAAGAGCCCATCATAATGTCAGCCAATACTAGGCTGTATTTTCTGTAAACGACTTTTCCACCATTAATAATAAGTATCGTAGATTATTTCTTTCTGTAAGAAAAAGTATCTGGGCTTATATTTTTCTCAGAAAAAAAAAATTGTTATTTCTATCTTTCCCATTTCAAGAATTTCAACCAAGTAGTAGATTATTGCATTTACAATGTTCTCTGTACAATCATCTTATATTTCTGAATACGTCTTTTTAGAAAACTGGCTGGTTTAAAATCTGCTTAAGGGATTTGCAGACCCATTATTCGTTTTCTTCAATAACCTAAAGTTCACCGGGTATAGAATTAGGCTGATGGCTTACCTGTCTCCTCTCTGGATCTAAGTCGAGCAGAAAGTCTTTTATCAACAAAGTAATAAAGTAAGGCTTAAGCTGCCAACACTGACCAACGAAGACATCGACTGAAATCATATTCAGAGATGTCAGTTGAGTCCTTTTAAAAGAGACACAAAAGTTTTGGTACAGTTACTGCAGCTCAACAATGGTTTTCCGTTGCTCAAATCAATATATCATCATTGGAATGGAACTAATGCTATCTTCTCTGCTCAATTAGATGTGAGTAATTTATCTTCATCAGAAATGAAATTATTCATTCTCGTGTCTGTGCAGATATACGTGATGCGCGATAATTACTAAGTTATTAATATTAATCCACGTTTCACTGCATGTTTTTACTAGTACAAGATTAATAGAACGGTGATTTTCAATCTTTCTACCTCCCTAACTCGTTTGATTGATTTCTTCAATATACCTTGGAATATAATAGCTCTCTACAGTTGCACATCTGCCAATCGATTTTTCTTGTCATTTGACGGCAAGCACAGCAAATGGAGATCACTAGGTTTAGAACACACAAAAATCCAGTTGGAAGCACTATTTTTTTTTTTTTTTTTTTTTTTAACTAACGAAAATTTTAATTATTTTCAAGATCTCCGTAAGTAATGTTAAAATAAAAACAAAACGTTTCTGAAAATTTCTGAAAAAAAATTAAAAATATTAAAAGTCGTGACAGTAAAAGTAAAAGACTTTGCAATCGGATTTTTTTTTTCCTCATGAAACCTCATAGGGAATTTGTGCACAAGGTATCAGAAAGTTTTTAGGAAAGCCTTGAACGTGTAACAATTACCTTCTTATTGAGGGTACATAATGAATTTCTATTGATAACTACGAATTTCTTTTGCATTGGTCAATTCCACAGCCGTGAGTCAATACAAAGATAAAGAACATCTTCATTTTTATAGACTAATACTTATAAACAATCTTCCTTCGAATTTTACATTTGCCGAAAATTGATTAAGTCAGCAAGTGATAAAATTGATTATTCATAACAATGTATGTGCAACAATGGGGGGTAGTTCGTGTCAGACTAACGATCGATTGTTAGCAATAATCATTCATTGTTCCAGTAAGAAGATCAGTTGTTTCTTGTTGAGTGCTGATCTAAGAGCATTCTGTCACCTTGTGCACAAATTTCCTCATGAGATTCCTATTGTTCATGAGGAACATTTTATTTTTAAATACAAAATACATGTCATCTTCTTTTGTCAGTAATTTGTTCTTTACTCATATTATTTATTCACTTTGCAACAATTCGCTTTCCGACATTTCGCTCGTTTGACAATTTTACGATTGCTATCATTTTTCCGATATGACATTTTTGCGATATGACTACGGCTCACAAACACAGTGCGTGCTGCATCTCTGGGTATTATGCTCTGCTATTAAGTGATTAGTAAACTGTTTAGGCTATAACTTAAATTTTCTTTTTTTTTTTCCTTGGGATTATCCTTTTTCGGAAAATAAGTTGAAGATGAATTATAAAAACTAGAGTAAGGTAAAATTGCAGGCATACAGTATTTATTTTACGTCAATTTTACTTACGTCAATGCACTACCAGGGTTGCCGTGGAGATGTTTATGGCCAAATACAAAGGAATAAATTGGCCAAATATAAAAGTGAACCTTAAAACGTAGATTTTGTGGATTTTACTAAATTCAGCCGTTTAAACAAAACAGAAAACGCTCTCTCCACTTCTCATCCGAACAACCAAAAAACAAAAAAAATTTCAACAACCAAAAGACACCATATTTACGTATAATTCTTAAATAAATCACATTTCCTCAAAAAGACCAAAGTATGGCCTTAACAAAGCTCTTGCCTATTTGAAAAACATGATAGAATTGTTAAATTTGATTATAAAAACATCAACAACAAATTTAACGTGCGGAAATAATATTAACATCACAATAAAATACATATATGTACATAAATAAGGATTCACTGAGATGTTTTTAGCATTATCGATATCGGAAATCCAGAACAGCTGTTTCAGGTTTCTAACCATCATCAGCTGGATTCGCCCAAAATCTAATATTCAAGAAACATAAGAAAATCATTAATTTCAAGAAACATAAAGAAAACAAAAATCACAAGATACGGCCATGAATATTAAAAACAACAATATGTAAATTAAGAATAAAAAAGGGCAGAAATTCAATCCCCGCTTGCAACCCCTTAGCTTATGAAGGAATAAATTGTAGAAAAGAACGTATTTAACAGCAACTTTAACATGTGGAAATAATATTAACATCACAATAAAAAATGTACACATACATAAATAAGAATTCACGAACTGTTTTTAGCTGTTAGATACTGGGCGAATCCAGCTGATGACTGTTAGGAAACTGAAACAGCTGTTCTGGATTCCCGGTTTCGAAAATACCAAAAAATAGCTCAGTGAATGCTTACTTATGTGCGTATATGTTTTTTATTGTGATGTTAATACAAAGATCAAGTTGGCAACCCTATGCAGTACATACGTCGAGAAGCACAAAAAAAGGGCAGTTCTTCGCAATCCGACGATTCGCTTTACAACAACGGAATCTAATGTGTCGTATTACCGGGATACCCTTTACTTTCAACCACCTTGCATTTATTATGTCGCGTCCAGAGACTGAGAAATCCTTCACGATTCTTTTCACCGAAATTATTCATCTGATCACTCAGCCAAAAAAGGAATAGAACTGTCAAAAGAGCGGAATCCTTAATGAATAAATTATAATCATCGTCTAATGTGTTAATCAATACACTGCATGTTAAAAGGCTGCACGTGGGTGAGTAATTAGCGAAATTATGATTCGCCTCTCCAATTTTCCAGTTCATAGACATGAAAGAAACGAAATGATTTTTGAAAAAGAAGAGAGAAAAAAAAAAGGCTAACTATATCGATCTGATGCAGTGAAACCTTTAACATCTTCTCTTTCTCTATTTCTGATACGAAGGACACAGAAATAAAAAAAAAATATATGAAAGATTTAAGAAAAAGAAATAATAATAATAATAATAATAATATATTGGTTAAGAAAACTCATGTCTTGTTGCTTATTTTGGATTAGTTTTTAACCAAGTTTTACGTGCTAGTTAGGATTTTGAAAGTAATGGTTAGTGGAGTTGGTGTACACAATGTGTATACGTTAGTTTTTGGACAGGAGTGGGGTGTTACAATTTTGAAATGATAGGGGAAAAAAAAAAAAACCCGAGTGTCTACAATAGAATTCGTAAGATTGATTAAAAGGCGTAAATACCTTATGATAAATTTAAGCCATAGACAAACTTATTTTTTTTTTTTTCTTAAAATGAGTTTGGTGATAATCAGGTTCTTATTTTCATCGCTAAGACACGGCAAAGTTGCTTGTTGAGATGCAATAAAATATACTTCATCCCAGATTTAAAAAACATAACTAGAATTGTTATGAGACCACATCAGCTCCATCGTGTAGAGCAATAATAAAACTATATTGAGAAACACATATCTCAATCAGTAAAAATAAATAACGTCACGTAATTCTTATAAACGTTTAGTGTAGCGTACAAAATATGACCTTTTTATATTGATATTAAAGTTTAAGATGTCCCATTGTTTTTTGTTTGTTTGTTTGTTTTGTTTTTGTTTTTTTCATGATTGTGTCGAGGTGTGACTCGGCGACGAGAGGCAAAACGGCGAAACAGCTGTCTCCAGTTTTCCTTATGAACACAAAGTCTCCAAGGAATATCCCCCTTACATAATATCTCCATGTATTAATCCAACTGATAAATATTCTGTCTCTTTCTTTAATTACAGTACTTAAACAATATTTTTTTAAAAAATACAAAAAAATAAATAAAAAAGTACTTAAAAAATATAATTTTTTTGGCGATCTCCCTGTCTTTTGTGCGATTGAGATAGATAGATAGATAGATGTAGATAAAATAGATAGGTAGTGTTGAACATAACAATTGACATCCAACACTTAAAATGATAACATTGATTGTTGTGAAACAATTAATGATACTGCAGCATGAGAAACGAGATACGGTTTTCCATTACCAATTGAAGTTATTATGGATACCGAGATGAAGCAGAGTACAGAAGGCCGGCTTACAAAAGATATAAAGTGAAACCTCGGGTTACGAACGACTCAGGTCACGAACATTTTGGGTTACGAACAACAACTTCGAAAATTTTTTGCACGGGTAAAGAACAGTGTTTCGGTTTACGACCGAAGGTGAGAGAGAGAGCAAGGTTTAACGTTAGAGACAAACGATCGCGTACAGTACAAAGTTACAAGTTACGGGGCCAAACCAAATCAAAGGCGTGTCACCTACCATCTGAAAGTATCTCTCCGCGCCCACAAGATTCTTTTTCCGATGTAAACAAGACATCGTAATGTTTTTATTTGTATAATGTATTTATTAAATGTAATTATTTTACATTTAAATTTATTTGGCTGTTTTCTTTCTCTTTATTTAATACATATTAAGTATTCTTTGCGTTTTGTCAGGTAAACGACCGGATGTTCATAAAAAGGAACGATTCTTTCATCTTGAAACGGATCGTCTCTATTTCATTGATTTCAATGTTTCGGGTTACGAACGTTTCAGGTTACGAATCGAGTTCTGGAAGGAATTAAGTTCGTAACCCGAGGTTACTATTGTACCTCAAAAAAGTGGATTATAAATGTAAGACGAGGAAACAGAAAGAGCAAAGGCCCATTTTCCATAACGATAAAATTACGCAGACGAAGATTGCCGAGGATCAGGGCGTAAGTGTAAAGTCGCCGCTGGAGAAAGTGTTAATAGAGATATCCGGATATATAGTTAAAGTCCTCCCAGCGAAAGAACGACCGTGGACACCAGATGGCGCAATAGTAGAATTTGAATCGATTGTATATGTCAGTGTTTATGGCGGGAAAGTGTTTGGCTTCTGATAGGTTGCCTCGCTTGAGAGTCGCCATTGTGAATGGTTTATCTCGACAAACTTCAGTCCTGGAATGATTAAGAGATCATGGGTGTAGTTCAAGGTCAGAGTCATTCTTTCGCTTTGCGGGGAATACCTAGGATGAAATACATGAGACGAACGTTCAGAAAAGTAAAATCAGCTCAATTCAAAGTGCCTTATCGGAAGAACGCTACACGTTTTAAATAATATTAGGAGTAAATCACTGATAACTTACGATGTAAATGATCATGTTCAATACTTACAAATGTTATTGCCATATAATAAGTTATAGTGAATTTATTGAAGGCTCAGTGCCATTCTCTACCCTGCTATAAATGAAACTACCGATAAGAAAGTGAAGTATATTTTACTAGTTGTTTTTTGTTCAAACATTAACTTCAAAAGACTTTCGACAATTTCTTCAGCGAATAGTGCTTATGATAGGATGAAGACAAAGATATCTTGAACTGATAAGTACTGTATATAATTTAACTTTAATGTGATACAATAACAGCAATTTGAATGCATAAAATAGATAATAATCAATACGGAGTTTTATCTCTGTGCAACCATAATACAGAGATAACAGGGAAGCACGTTTCGTAAAAACGAATACCGTGTGCATTTATGAAGTCCTTAATATGCTCGAATCTGAATTCAAAACCAGAACGATAAGAAAGGAACAGAAGAAAAGGAAAAAAAATAATTATATTAAGTATTAATTAACATTCTAGTCCTTCAATTGATTATTGTCAAAGTTATGACTCAAATAATTCCCCAACGGAGAATTTCTCTTAAGTACATAATTTATAGGATTTTGCTTTCAGCTATGTAAAGATAAGGTAGATAAAATCGAACTATGCAGTATATTTCTGCAGTAGCTTCCCCTATTTCTTTACGGAAATTAAAAGCTGAATTTCGAAAATGAGACCCGCCATCTGGCGGAGGATGAGTAAAGCAAGACGTAAACTTTAATGGACAGAATTAATTGTGGCTAGTACTTAATTACGCAGGTAATTGCGTTTCTGCTTAGACTCGACCATGACATCAAAAAGTAAGATCCATTACTTACTCTTGATAGGTTAATCTTTTTTTTTTATTATTTTAGTTTCTTTGTTTTTGAAAATGATGAAAACCACAACTGTAACATCTCCGCATTATAAACTATAATAAAGTCGAATATAAACAATCTATCTCCCAATTTTTTTTTTTTTTGCTAAAAATTAATTAAGCCGCAACTTTTTATATTAAGTAGCCTAAATTCAATTAAATTTTATATTAATAAAACAATAACACGTGGAAACGAATAAATTACAATGCTTTGTTGGACTTGAATAGAATTCATTATTTGCCGTCAGTGATTTATTATCGTCACGGTGAAAGTCGGACCCGAAAGCGGGATTATCATTGACTAATTTCTCCAGTATCAATGCCGTAAGCTCCGCAGAAAATATCAATCTCAATTATCAAAAATCTCACTTACATCTTCTTGAAATCGACGAGCAACGTTAAGAATAATTTCCCTACTTGATTTTTGAGATTTTTTCCTCGTCGAAATGTTGAATGTGAATCAACGACCGCCATTTTCTCTTACATTTGAATGTGACCGACAGGCCAGGAAAGGAAAATCTATCATCTGCGTTACATTCTGGGAGTTTCATCTTTGGCCGTACTGATAATAGTTTTTTTTTTTTTCTACATTTTATTTTATTATCTTACGGAATTGTCAAGACAGACAAATTTTCAAGAATTGTAATACCGGCTTAATGCGGAGATATGCTACTAATAAATGGAGCGTTATACGTAACCGCGCTATAAAGTGTGTGTGTGTGGATTAATAGCATTCAGTATATAAAGATAAATTCCAGAATAAATCATTTTTATCTTAAAATAGAAGACAAATAGCATAAATAAGTAAAAAAGTTTCTTAAACAGATACTATCATGAAAAATAGTTTGTTTCTTGTCTTTTTTTCTGGTGTGGTATTAGGCTGTGGGTGCTCCTTCTTTCTTAAATTCTTCATAGTCTTTCTTAAGCTCTCTATCACGCCACAATTCTCAAAATGAAAACTAATCCAGATCATTTCTCTTTCTCAGATCTTCGTATTCGGTAGAAAAGATAAAACGTATTCGTACAGGTTAGAAAGTGTGCTAGCAGTGTTAGAAAGTGTGTCTTTTCTCACAGAATCTCAACCTCTCTATTGTTTTAGTAAATCTAGATGATCCCAAAAGAGATTCCAGAGAATGTAAGTTAAGAATACCAGTGAAGACAGTGGTTCTCACTGCGTATTTATTAAACATCCAAAATTCATAACATAATTTTTACTTCAAATGACCTGAGCTTAATTTCTTGAGGTTTCGAAGACATTTTCGTGTAGCAAAAGAAACAAAATAAAAACAGAAAAGAAGAGAAAAGGAATAAAGGAAATGCAGGAAAAAATTCACGCGTATTTTGTCACTCGGGACAATTAATCGCAATTATAAAATCACGAACATTATTTTAAACATAAATTCACCCAAAAGAAAATGCAATCTAATCAACAAAGAAAGAACTGTAGTACAAAAAATAATAAATATCTCTAATTGTGATATAAACTTAAATTCTGTTTTATTTAATAATAATAACAATAATAATAATAATAAGAAGAAGAAGAAGAAAAAGAAGAAATATATCGCCAATTATATTGGTATTAATTGATCACCAAATGAAATGCGCGACGATTTTGGAAAACAAGTGTCTTGTCAAATGCGGTTTTCAACCAGAGATGCAAGATAATCTTTCTACACGTGAACGCTAGAATTATTTTCTGTTTTTATTAGTTATCCTCATAAAGAAAAATTTAATACACTTCTCTACTAGTCTATTTTGGCAATTTTTGCCAAAATATTTAAATATTATAAATATTTAAATACTACTTTCTAATACTACTATTACTTTAAATACTACTTACTAGCCAGGTATCGTCGCTTCGCTCCAGAATCCTTGCATACATAGCATAAAAAAAAAACTTTATTTATTTAGCAAATTAATATCGAGATCGGAAAATATACGAGTTCCCAGCCCGTTCCCAGGCCTTCTCCGGATAACTCAGATGTATTGCGGGTTTAAGCCATACACCCATACATCGATAAGGCAACTTTAAAGCGAAAATATAAATCCTCTTTATTCGCTTATCCCGTGGGAATTCCGAAAAATCCGGCCTTATTCCTTGTTTACATCATAAAGGGAACCTCTGTGCAACACTTCAGCTTTCTAGGCCCAAGGGTTTGGGATGGGCGTTGATGAGTCAGTAGTGAGTGAGTGAATCAGGACTTTTCTTTTTATATAGATAGATTACCACTTTTAATTAGGTGCAATTTAATCATGTATAAATCTAAGAAAGTTGTGTTGTTGCTCTTAATTTTTAAGAAATTATTAAATAAGTCTGTCCTTCTGCACATCTAACGTTAAAAGAATTGCAAAGTTTAATTAATGACACAGAACTTATTTTGAAAAGTAGTTTCGGGACCCAAATGTAAATAACACGACATCTAAAATAAAATTCAAATTAGAAAACTGTAACTGTTAATAATTTTAAAAAAATATAATTTTAAATAATCTTCAAATTTTCAAGTTTAATTAAAGTTAACAACAACTACTTCGACACTTGTTAAAATAAGATCAGCCAAAATTTAAATTACAATTGACTAAAATTTAAAAAAAAAAAATTAAAAGAACTAAAACTCTCAGTAATTATCAGACATGATGTGCGTAATAATATTGAAGAAGGACCAAACACAAATGCTATAACACTGAAATTTCAGTGACCAATGCCCTACAATATAATTTAATATGATCATTTACTATTTGTTTGGTAGTTCATATAATAATTTTGCACAACATCTTTGTTTATTGGTAATAATTACTGTAGACTGTTGAATTATTACTTTGTATTTGTTTGTTGAAATTCTTTTCTGGCTTCAATGTTATGTTCGGAGCCATAGATTTTTCCTTAATATTAATATTATGTTTATCATCTGAAGAGGAGGACTACGATCCTCGAAACATGTCATGAAGTTTTTGTAATGAAGTGTTTATTTTTACTTATTGTGTGTGTTTGGTCCTTCTTCAACTAAAACTCTCATTACGTACGTTTCTAAACCTCTGCAGATCGGTTTTTTTCTCAAATGATTAAAAAATTAAAAGTTAAAAAAATAAAAGTCGTTATTCCCTCCTACCTTGCTGATCTCATCCCTGACTGGGAATCGTAAGAAACGTATTTTAAAAAACGAAAATCAGATGTTCATGTCGTCGTGCGCCTGGTGTCCGTTATTATAACTATGCATATAAAAGCGCTTTTAAAAAGGGATTTTTTTTTCTTTAATGTTATTATATTCCATATTCCAGTATATTACTTGTGGACAAATCTTTGTTATAACTACCCATTATTTTAATCATCGCAGACTCGAAGAATTTTCTTATGTAATTATCTTTATATTTCCCCATAATAATCACGTCCTTATTGTTGATACAGTGTCCCTTTTGGTTACAATGGATAGCTGTGTGATAAGCCTTGTTTCGTGTTTTTACCGCGTTTAAGTGCTCTTTAAGACGGGTATCCAACCTTCTTTTTGTTTGACCCACATAAAGGCATTCTTTTTTGTGGCACGACGACATGAACATCTGATTTTCGTTTTTTAAATTTCATTTCTTACGATTCCCAGTGAGGGATGAGATCAGCAAGATAGAGGGGAATAACGACTTTTAATTTTTTAATCATTTGAGGAAAAAAAACCGATCTGCAGAGGTTTAGAAACGTACGTAATGAGAGTTTTAGTTCTTTTAATTTTTTTTTTAATTTTAGTCAATTATAATTTAAATTTTGGCAAATCTTATTTTAACAAGTGTCGAAGTAGTAGTTGTTCATTTTGTTACACGACACATTAAAGAAATTATCATATTTAATTAAAGTTGTTAAAAAAAAAATAGCCTACTGCCAAAGTGATATGAAGTTAGTTAATTCATGTTAACTGCTAATTACAGGGTAAATTACTTTCTCTACTAAAATTTTCTTTCAGTTTGAGTTATTTAGTGCTAGAAGCCTCTCATAGAGTAAAATTATGAAGTAAATATATTTATTAAAATAATACCACCAAGCTAGGTATTTTTAGATATTTGAGATACTTTAATTTTTAGTTTTTAATTGCTTTACGTTTTTTTGCCTTTATTGTATTTATTATTATTGTTTGTATTTTTTGTATTTACAAACTTGTTGTTTTAGACCCTTCCTAAATAATTAATCCCTTTGCTTTCAGTATCTATTAAAATAAATATTAGCCTTCAGTCAAAGAAAAAAACCGCTGGGAAATCAGAAGCGAACCGGAAAGATATAAATGAGATGACCTACCGGGTTGTCAGGTGAAAACCTCTGGAGAGACACAAGGAAAGAAGGTGATGAAATTGGCATCGAATGGGATCCACTTCCTCTCTTTCAACAAAAGAAAGTTGCTTCTTCATTTAATTATATTCCATTCTAGCTTTTCCAGTGGATGATTTATCGGTGAACTGAATACCAAATGTTTGAAAGTTATAAACACAAACAATACGTGTGAGGCGGTCTAGTTTCGTGAGCCATTTGTCATATTGAGCGAGGGCTACTGCTGCTGCAAGGCTGCTGATGCAGTCCATTCGATTCGACTGGAAAGGAGGAAACTTGTCGGCAGCACTTTCCATTCTCAGCTTAGAGACGTCGAAGCACGAGTGGTTGTCAGGTTTCTGGAAGACACAGAAGATTGCGGAGGCGGTTCACTGTGACAATTGAAACAGATGGGTAAGAGAAATGGCACTTCCAAAACCTAAACAACAAAAAAACGAAACAAGATATCATATTTTCTTTTTCTTTTTAATATTTTTGTTACAATATAACTGACATAGAATATTTTTAGTTACTAGTTGCACTCATCAATTAATATTAGTCGTAAAATGAAATCACTGTAATATTTAATCATTCTTGAGAGTCCACAGTTAATTCAAACTACGAAAATAAAATAAGAAAAATCAATTATTAAAATAAAATTGATACTTCATAATTCCTATATATTTTTTGAATAAATATATATTCAGTCAACCCTATTTCTCCAATAAATACCTTCTTTATAATATAGAAAATACAGGAAACATAAGTTCTTCATTATATCATTAAACATTGCTATATTTCGCAGAAAGCTGCTTCTTTGCTTCTTCAGGCTTAATTACAAAGCAAAATTGAAACAAAGAATAAATTAAACATTTCAATCTTTGGAAATGTTTACAATCTTTACAATCGTTTCGAAAACTTCATCATTTTTACAAATATGGAATAAGCTATGTTTACAATGTTTACAATTATTGAAAAATTTCGTGATTTTTACAATGGTTTTTGAATTTTTCTACTGAAAATGGAAAAATAATAAATAAATGTTTATTGAAACTATGAAAATTATTTATAACATAAGCTTCAATTATAAAAAGGATTGGAAATAAGTCCAGTTTTTATTAGAAAAATTCAAAAGCCAATGTAAAAAATCCTAAATTTTTTCAATAATTGTAAACATAGCATATCTTTCAAAATTAGGTATCAATCCACGGCACAAAGCTAAAGTTAGGATTCGTACCTTGAGTTGTCATCGGGAAGAAACTGGGACGGACCGTTTCGCCCTCATTAGGACTCCTCAGCCAACCAAACTCCCCTGATGACAACTCAGAAAGTGCGCAAGGTGTTAGGATTTCTTCGGTGGGAGGTCCCATTCTCGGGTGCGCGAACTGGGATACTAACACCTTGCGCACTTTCTGAGTTGTCATCAGGGGAGTTTGGCTGGCTGAGGAGTCCTAATGAGGACGAAACGGTCCGTCCCAGTCTCTTCCCGATGACAACTCAAGGTGCGAATCCTAACTTTAGCTTTGTGCCGTGGATTCATACCTAATTTTGAATTGTTTCGGCACGTTAAACTTCTTTCATTTGTAGCATATCTTTGTTTGTTTAATCATAAAGCTTTCAAACACTGCCTATTCTTTGCTTGTTTAAATTATCCTTTGTTTCTATTTTGATTTCTATTTAAGCCTGAAGAAGCAGAAAAAATCAGCTTTCTGCGAAATGTAGCAATGTTTTTAGTGAAGAACTTGTGTTTCCTGTGTTTTCTGTATTATAATTATGTGGTTTATATATTTATTTATTGGATTAAATACCTTGTTTAGTACAATATTTCATTTCTTTATACAAGAAACTTCTTCAGGTTAAGTGAGGAATGAAAATCTTTTTCTTCCTCTCTAGAATTCGTTGATAATCTGTACAGTCAAATTTAAATTTAACAAAATATACAACAATCCATCCATATAACATACTGTTACTAACTATATGTCCATATAACATAATCTTACTAACTTAAAATTGATACTTAAAAATTAAGTTGATATTTGCATTTACGACAATAATATGTTATAAGGAATTACAATAATAAACAATGATGCATTAATTTTAGATTCGTTCACGAATAGTTTCAAAAACAGATGTCGCTGAAATACTTCGAATTATTAATTCATTTCTAATCGCCACACCCATTTAACAAACAGGCTTCTTGTCAGAGCCGTTTCTAGGTGTTCTGCCACCCTAGGCGAGAACTGAAAAATGCCGCCCCCTCCCTTTCAAATGCCGGCCCCCTCCCCTTCCCTTATTGACACCACACAATACAACCGACACTTGAGAATGACCTGCGAGACAAAAATGTCCTTGTGCACAGGGCGCAAGAGGAGAGATTTATCAAGTCGCGACATGATCCTCTTTCCAGAATTCTTTGTTTAATAATTAATAATTTCGCTGTTTGATATATAATATATATATATATATAAAATTAATTTTTTTCGTCCTTCGGCCGCCCTAGGCGGCCGCCTAGTCTTGCCTAATGGTAGAAACGGCCCTGCTTCTTGTAAAACGATTTTATACAACTTTTTGTTGAAAATGATTTATGAGTAAAACTTACATTTCCGAAAAGTGTTTCATGTAAAAACTGAAATGAATGCAGCCTTTTTTAAGAAGTTAAAGTAAAATAAACGTTCGTTTTGAAGTCAATCTTAAGACAAATAAAAAGGATGTGTTTTTTTTTACATTATAATAAGTTACATTGTTAGGCAATATGCAATTTAACATTGTACTTTGAAAAACCTCATTGTTATTCATCACCTTAGCCGGATGAATGAATGTACGCGGCACACCAGAGGCGAGAGAGGGGATTGGACAGGGAAAATAAGGAACAGGGATTGTTAAGATTGCTCAAGGTTAATCGAAGATCACAGCAGAGTGCGAGAGCGTCCAGTCTGTCTTTTAAATTTTTTAAAGAAAATTTTATATTTTGCACATCAGTGTCCGTAGCTCACACCTAAAATAGCAATAATAAAATAAAACGAAATATTTCAATTCAATATATACTTGAATTCTTCAATATATCTAGCAACACAAATTTGATAATGATACAATCCCTAAAGATATCCCAATGTTTTCTGTATTATCGATTGGATTATGATTATATTTAGATAAATCTGTTTTTAGTTTTTTTAAACACTAATTTTCTTCGAACACCAGTCAAAGAAGAATAAAATCAACGAGACGAAAAATCAGAAGATCTACTGGGGAATCGCATCAGTTCATATCTTTATGAAATGTACGGCGCTTTTCTGAATAATCCACGAAATAACGACAAAACAATAAATATACTTAAAGAGAAGTTTTCCTATCCCTCGTACGGAAAGTTTACTTTAATCGATACAAAATTGAACAAAAATTTGGTCTCAGTATAATTAAAAACTGAAATAAGAATTAAGAATTTCAAAGGATTTAGGTAAAAGAAAAAGAAAAACGATTTTAATTATCGTACGAGAGATTTTATTTTTGTATTGTTGTGTGTGTTTCTGGCGACGAAGAGATCCTATCCTAACAGTCAATAACAGTATCTTTGTACGATTAAGAAAGCAATATTCAATTGAACTACGATTCTTCTGGCCTATATCTTTCGTTGAGAGAGGACAAGCTGAGGCCACTTTATTAGGTATACCTATCTAGTAGCGTGTTGGGCCTCCTTTAGCCCTCAAAACAGCGTAAATTTGTCGAGGCATGGATTCCACAAGATGCTGAAAACGTTGTTAAGGTATTGTGCACCATGCAGATATGAGTGTGTCACGTATGGAGGTGCAGGCCTGGAGCGTTCCAGCTCATCCCACAAATTTTCAATCGGGCTGAGATCCGGGAACTGAGTGGACCGCTGCAGTAAGGAAGTCATCGTCATGTTCCTCAAACCATCCCATAGTGATGCGAGTTTTGTGCACCGGCGCATTATCCTGCTGGAAGTAGCCATCTGCATGAGGATAAACTGCTAACATGTACGGTTGCACTTGGTCAGCTACGATGTTTAGATATGCTCTAGCATCCTGACGTGCCTCCAGAGATATCAATGGACCCAATGTGTGCCAGGAAACATCCCCCACACCATGAAACTGTCCCCACCGGCTTGAAGAGTTGTTGTGAGACACGATGGATCCAGACATTCATGAGCACAGCAGGGGTGTACCTAATAAAGTGGCCGGAGAGTGTATAACTATATTCAAAGTTTCCTCTTCCGGTGTAAAAAAAAAAGCCAAAATGACTCCGGAAGACCAACAATTTTTGATAAATTGCCGCTTTCCTAAGACGAGATAAATCGGTTAAATTCACCACACGTTCTGTAAAATAAAGTAAGCAGTTTACGTATTTACTGAAAATTCACAGATGAAGCTGAAATCTGGTAAGAACTTGCTACTTCCGGAGTTGAATCAACGGGTTGAAATCTACCTATTGGATTGTGATTATGACAACAAGAGCATTCAATTACTTCCAATATATCATTGTGGGAGTATTCGAATATTCTGACTCGAATGGTCTTCTATTAGCAGTTCCTTTGTAATTGTTCTGAAATGATCAAGTTTATCGTACGTTGCATATTATAATGAATAATGGTTTTGATTATAAATTTCTTTTATTTTTTTATTGATTTAATAGTTTAAATTTATCTTTTAAACTTTTGATATTTGATTTTGTTAATTCATCCGTATTCAAATTACCCAATCATTACACAATTATTGATTAAGCAACCACAAGTAAATAATATAAATAAATAAAATTCTTCTATAAATTCTTCTCATAATCATATCTTATCATATCATATCGTATGATATTATCATATCGTACTATACTATTATAAAGCTGAAGAGTTTGTGTGTTTGAACGCGCTAATCTCAGGAACTACCAGTTCGATTTGAAAAATTCTTTTTGCGTTACAGAGCCCATTTATTGAGGAAGATTATAGGCTATATAATGTCACGCTACGACTGGAGCGTGAGCAGTAAACATAAACGTCAATCAACGGGTGCGGCGGCGGCGGCGAAGGGGCCGGCTTGGCTGCACGACGAGAACCGAACATTACCCAGAAGGGCCGAATTTAACGTGGGTGACACCGTGGGGCACAGCTCATAGAAAATAAAGTAGTAAGCAATTAGATTCCATCAGTCTCTTAGTTTCTCTTCCTTATCAAGTGACAATTTTATTTACAATCACGATATTAAATACACCAGTTAAATAATGACCTTAGCTTCCCATTTCCTTTCACTGAGTGCAGTTATTTTTATTATTTATTTATTTATTGGCTTTCAGTTGATTATTTCTTTTAAAATGCTTTTGAAAGCGAACCTCAGGGAATTGGTCGATCGATCTTAAACGGAGTAGAGAAAGAAAAAGACATATTGATAAATTTTTTCTGCTATTTTTAAAGCAATGCGAAGTATTTACGAAATGCTTCAAGCATAAAGACACATCCTACCACGGCGAAACGTTATCTCTTTTTCATTGTGTTAAAGTCAACTTAATTATCAAACAAAAAAAAATTGTCAATCCTTAAGTAAATGTCAACGTTAACATACTCAGTTAAACAAAACAGGTTCCATTGTTTTTTAATAATGTTTACCGTATTCATATATTATCTTCGAAACGAAATTGACATTCGGGTACATTCATTCTAATTTCATGGTGGTGGTGGTAGTGGGGGGGGGGGGTCCATTCTTCCAATCGTTAGTTATTGATGCCAACTTGAAATCTACCTATTTCTGTCACAAGATCATATTGGACAGCCATTATAAAAATTCAAAATTTGAATCACGTCATTTACTTGGTTTTTGTGTGTTTTTTGTTTTTTTTTCTTTTTCCTTCTTTTTTCTTTCTTCCATTTAGTGATACTTTAATATTTAAAAGCCGTTCCGGCCTAGCCTAGAGGTCTAGGCAGCGGCCTTCCACGAGGCAACGTATCGGAATCTTGGTTCGAATCCCCGCATCGGACTGGATGCTTGAAAAATTTCCTTTCTTGTGTTTGTCTGCTTCTTCATCTTTCTCTTAGTGGAAGGTAACGGGAATCTTCATTCTTAATGGAATATAATGGGAAATTACTTCAGTATCTTTACCTTCAATTTCTATGGATTCTTCTAGGGGTACCCCATATTGGAACACTAGGGATTCATAGAATATGGACCTTCGGATATGAAGATCGCATTTCGGTACGAACCGTAAAAACCAAAACCAAATATTTAAAAATTTTGTAGTCTGAAACAAGATTATATATAAACAGGCACAAAAAAAATAAATAAATAAACGAATAAAATGAAATAAAAGAAAATAATATAAAAAAAGCAGTAAGAAAGAACTGAAACCCTACTTTCGTTAAAATGTTCATTCTTAAAATTTTTTTGTAAGTAAGAAAATGACAAAATTCCAAAAGCCTACAAATATTTTCAGATTCTGCTGAATGCAAAAAGAAAATGCAAAAGTTGACAATGCATTACTTCAGAATTTTAATCGTGTCAATGCACGCGCAATAAATTAGTTAAGAAACTTAATTCATATTGTTTAAGACAATGAAATATTAATAGAAATAAGAATAGAAATCCATTGTTTAGATTGTAATGGAATTTGTGTCGATATCTCGCGCTAATTTTTCGACAAGCAATCATTTCAAATGTAAAACTAAGATCTTCTGTAGTCCTGAAATGTGATTATCAAATTTCAAGAAGATCTAGTCGTTCAAAAATTATTAGAGAAAACACACACATACACAGACTGACTGATTTAAGATACTTTCCTACGAAGACTAGGCTAATAAGAATCACAGATCCAGAAAAACAAGAGGAAACAAATAAAAATGTTGCTGATATAGTTGGCAATGAAGATTTGTAACAGGCTAATAGATGTAATTTGTAAATGTAGATTATATATATTAAAGCAGTTTATTTTCACAGCTGAGAAAATATTAAATTTCCTGCAAATAAGCATTCGCCATCTTTTCTTAAATATAAATTTTTAGTAGTTAGCAACACCTATCAGTATTTTCGGTGACACAGAACTCAAAGTGGATTTCCATTTCATCTGAATAAAAGTATCATCCACCAAATTATCGTTGTGCAAATAATCACCAAGATCGGTGAAGTAGTTTCGGAAGAGAAAGCAAAGTTTCAAGTTTTCACCGGAGTCGAATAAAGAGCTGCTTCTATCCAATATAAAGAAATATATGATGGTATACTTGAAATTCATCAATATTTGTTTATTAATTTAAATTACTTGTGATAATGAGGGATTCTTTTAACAACTATCATGAGATAAAATTTTATACGAATCTCCAGATTATAGCAATCAGAAAGTATGAATTTCTTTTATTATGAATCCGTTGTTAGGCTTATTTGCTACTTTTGTTTTTCTTAATGTGGAATGTGCATCATAAAATATTGATATGATCAAATATAAAGAAGGAAAGTCATTTTATTTATAATGATAAATAAAAATAAGATTTTATTAAACCTAATCAGTATGTTATGTTATGTAGTGAATATGGGTGGCAGAGAAGCCAAGCACTGCGACCGGAGATCTACTGTACTAACCCACGGAAAATAAGGAAAGATGGAGAGAAAGACTGAGAAGGTGGGTGAAGTGCAGGTGAAACAGGAGAACCCCGAGAAAACCTGCTCACCATCACGAAACCCACATGAGAACCGAACCCGGTACTCAGAGGCGAGAGAACCTAATTAGTAACTAAGTATTTAAGTTTAAATATTAGGTAGTAGCCTTCTTGTTTTTCTAGTGTTCAGAGACAAGTTTTCTTAAATACTTTTATGAGATTTAGAAGGGCTCCTGTGGAGTTGCTAGTCTCCCATTGGGCGCCTCCCCAGGTGGCAGATAGGGGAATGCTCACCAGATATGGAGGGTACAGAGGAAATAAAATACTCGGGGTGGACCAAAACTAGCACTGCGGCCTTGCAGTATGATATTGGATTATCAAAGGCTAAAGGAAGGAAACCTTGAAGAAAAATCACCTGGTCCTCCAGGTTGGGGGTTGATACAACGGGCCAGCTCCTCGTTTATTAGAAAAAGTATGAAATGCTAAAAGACCCATTAAGGAACAGCCGGACGGATACAAAAAAAGACGGAAACAGCTTGGTAAACGGACAATTCTTGTTGGTACATGGAATACGCGAGGAATAAGAAATAAAATGGGAGAAACAATAAATAGCTTAGAGGAGACAAAACAAGACATAATGGTTTTAACAGAAACAAAGAAAAAGGGAAATGGTGTAGAAACACAAGGTCCATTTTTACACTTTTATAGTGGAGTCCCGAAAGAAAAGAGAGCCAAAAGAGGAATATCAATTTTGATAAGAAAGAAATACAAACAGAATATTACAAGTTGGGAAGCAGTAGATGAAAACATTATCAAGTTAAATATAAATTTGTTTGGAAGAAATATTGTTATTTTGGGAATATACCACCTTAGTGAGGATGAAAGCAGGCAAAAAAAGGAAGAATTTTCAGTTAAATTAAATGGAATTTTATCGGAGATAGGAAATTCAAGAGAAATAATAATGGCAGGAGATTTTAATGCTAGAACCGAAAAGAAGAGTAATAATGCAGTGGTAGGTCCGTTTGGAGAAGATAATGTAAATGAAAACGGGGAAAGATTAATTGGTATTTGTGAGCAAAATTCATTAAAAATTTTAAATGGTTTTTTTAAACACAAAGATATACACAAATTTACATGGCACCAAGACTATTTACAATTGAAATCTATAATTGATTATGTAATTATAAAACAAAAATCAAATTTAAAAGTACAAGACGTAAGAATTTACAGAGGGACTCTGCATGGAAGTGATCACTACTTTGTCAACTCCAAGATAGTATGCCCATTTCTACACATCTCTAATAAGGAAAAGAATGAATCTAAATTGGAAGCGTCGAATATGCCTAAAATCAAATATGAAATAGATAGCCTACAAGACGAAAGTACAACATACTTATATAAAAGAAGACTGGAGAAAAAGCTGTCTCGTACAGAGTTTGACACTACAGAAGAATTATACAATATATAACTAAAAATATTCATGAAGCAGCTATGGAAGCACTGGGAGAAGAACAAAGAAAATGTGGAAATAAAAATCTCTATTTTTGGAATAAAGAAATTGAACAGATGGTAAAATCCAAGAAAGAAAAATATAACAAATGGTAAAATCCAAGAAAGAAAAATATAACAAATGGTTAAATACCAAAAAGTTAGAGGATAAAATAGAATTCAAGAAAATGCAGGCAGAAATCAGAAAGAAAGTCACAGCGGAGAAGAATAAGAGTTGGGAAAAAACCTGTGGCACCATCGAAACATATTTGGGTGGAAAAAGAAGCAGTGAGGCATGGAGAGTATTAAAAAATTTGATGAAAAATGAAAGTGGAAAAAATGCATTGAATTCATTTCAATGGATAAAATGGGAAACATATTTTAAGGAGCTTCTAACAGAACAGAGACAGGATTATGTAGAGGAAACTATGGAAGATTCAAGTGGAAGCACACAGAGAAATTATATACGTTTAGATCTGGTGGATGTTGAAATTGCCATTAAATCCTTGAAAAACAAGAAAGCATGTGGAGAGGATGGAATACCAGCAGAATTAATAAAATATGGTGGCCAAAAGCTCTTTAATTATTACAACAATTATTCGAAAGATGTTTAAATGGGGAACCAGCACCAAATGATTGGAAAGTTGGACTACTATCGGTTATACACAAGAAAGGAAACAGAAATGACTGTAAGAACTACAGAGGGATTACAGTAACAAGCATCTTCAGTCGTATATATGGAAAAATCTTAAAATATTTCTTAGAACAAGAATATAATTTGATAGAAACAGAAGAGCAAGCAGGATTTAGAGTAGGACGATCGACTATTGATCATATATTTAGTATACGACAACTTATTGAAAAAAGAACTGCTTTTGAACAACCTCTACATTTGTTGTTTGTAGACTTAGAAAAAGCATATGACAGTGTGCCATGGATCAAACTGTGGGAAACCTTATCACATTACAAAATAAATAGTACCATTATCCAAGCAATAAAAAACTTATATGACAAATCATACACAAAAATTAAAATGTACAATAAGATTTCACCTGGATTCTATGTCACTAAAGGGCTACGACAAGGATGTTCTATATCCCCTATTTTATTTAAAATATATCTCCAAAATGTCCTAACCACTTGGAAAAAGAAATGCTCACAGATGGGATTATTATTAAATGATGAAACCATATATACACTATTATTTGCTGATGACCAATTGGTGATTGCAGAAGATTACGAAGACATAGAATACATGGCAAGGAAATTGATAGAGGAATATGAGAAATGGGGGCTAAATATTAATCTGAAGAAAACAAACTATATGGCAATAGGTGCTACTTCAAAAAATCTCATTTTGGAAAATGGAAAAGGAACTATAAATCACTGCAATGAATACACGTATTTAGGAATCAAAATTAATAAAAACGGAAATCATGAAGATGATACAAACCACAGAATTAACAAAGGACGATCAGCAATATCAAAATTAAACAGCATTTTATGGGATAAAGACATTACTGTAAAAACAAAAACACATATATATAATACAATTGTTAAAAGCACAATAACATATGGTTCAGAGACATGGCACTTAAAATCAGGAACGAAGGCAAAATTACATTCAACAGAAATGGATTTCTGGCGGAGATCGGCAAGAATTTCGAGGAAGGACAAAATTAGAAATACAGTCATAAAAGAAAAAATGAAGGTGCAGGGATTCCTTGTAGAATCAGTAAAAACTACACAATTAAGATGGTACGGTCATATG
>JAFIDM010000003.1:42047118-42092636 GCA_023159025.1 Thereuonema tuberculata | reverse complement strand
AACTGAGCTTTCTTTGATTAGGGACCATTTCCAAAGCATTCATTTTCTAACTCTAAAACTACGGCCCGAACAACAAAATGTCATAGAACATTTTCGACTCAAAATGACGCATATCTCTTCGCTTTGTCTACCATTTCCGAAACACCCTGTATGTATGCAACATGCATTAGTAACTTATTTTATAATACAAATTACGGCTATTAATTGTCTGATTCTGATCACATACTCCTGCATGTGTTATATAATGTTAATGTTATATAAATTTGCAATCATAAGTGTTGGCATTAACAGACACCTCTAATAAAAATGGCTTGCATACACTCACACTTTTTGCAGATTGGAAAAAAATTCCGGAAGACATTTCTTTTTTCTACCAATTTTTGAAGCAATAGACCATGAATACTGGAGTATGTCTCAAAGGGAGGAGACGACAGTTAGTTATATATCAAAGAATATATTATGATGCATCCTGTGGTGAAAAGATTCTTTTGCTACAGTTAATAAGTACAGTTCTGGAGCTGCTCAACAACTAGATGTTGTCTACATGTCATCGTTGGTACAAATGGATATATTTTGTTTGAATTATTTTAATGTACACTGCATTCGCCAAGAACTTATTCATCCTACATTGATCATTTCATTTGTCCATCCCTTGCTAGACCAGCAATAACAACTTCTATCTTTTGATTTTTTATGCATTCTCAAGAATAACAATACAGTTCTCAGTTTCTCTACCTTTTGAGCAATTAATATATGCAATTAAAAAAAAGTAAATGAAATGTTTAATTCACATTAAAAAGAGAGGACCTAGTGTTTTATTAGTGCAAAGCGCCATTCCCGGACAGCTGTTTCTCGGTAATATGCCGAACATAAGCGGGAAGCAGACGCATAAAACCCCTAGGTCCCAATACGGAGGTCGGTATTAGTAAGAGAGAGAACAAGAGTGGAACCTCCAAGCTTAAAAACAAGAAATAAAAAAACACATTAAAAAGAAAAGAATAGAAAACCATGTGCCAGGCTCCGCTGGCCGCAAATTATTAAAAAAAGTAGGGATAGAGATTTGTAAACCAATCACAGTGCTTCGCAACGGCTTCTGAGTCACCTTTACTTTAGAATAGACTGCGCCGGGATGGTCTAGAAAATGCTCGCGCGAGTCTGTTTGCGACACCATGCTATCTTACTCACCCCTATTTATATGGAATAATCGTCATTCTTAACTCAAACCTTGTTAATACACTGAATTCCTAATAATGATTTTAAAAAAAGAAAACTTAAATTGATGAGGGGATCGAACCCACGACCTTCGCGTTATTAGCATGACGCTCTAACCAACTCAGCTAACAGGCCACCTACAATATTCAACATTCAGGCCACCTACAACTGAGCTAACAGAAGCCGTTGCGAAGCATTGTGGGATATGTGTCCACAGACAGACAAACCGGAGATATAAGGCGTCTTTCAGAAGTCTAAAATTGAGCTTATTACTGCAATCACTATAATCCATACAATGGCTTACCGTGCTCAGGCATTAGCTTGGGTTTACGTGATGTTATTTAATAGCTTTTATGATAGAAAAACAACAACAAAGATAAATGACTATTTTTGTCTTTTTCTCGACAACAAGATCTTCACAGCAGAAATCTCAGACACGCGTCTTTTTATTTTGTCGATAGATGTACCAAAATAAAAAAAAAATCCAAATCAATTACCCAACGTTGATTTGCCGCCGCCTCCTTATTAGTCCAGATATTTTAAGGCATAAGTGATCATTTTCTAATTGAAATAAAGACGGAATTTGGATTGTTTAAAAAAAAATAGTAATAAAAAAAGGAAGTACATTAACATTAAGGAAAAATAAAAAAAAAAAAATTAGGAAAATAAGAAAATAAGTAGATATACGGATTCGAATTGACAACCGTCAGTATATGTGCCCGAGACCTTAAGCATCATGCTACAGCTGACTACTGAAATGAGATAGTTCCATTCTAACATTTAAGCTAATAACGGAAATCCAATGAAAAGAATGCCAAGTATCTAGAACATGGGGAGGCATTGGGCCTTGAAAATAACCTATTCCTACGCTGTTTGGGCCAGTGAACACGATGGTGAAGTCCGTTTGTCGATCCGACCTTTCGTTCTGGAGTGTTTAGGGATAGTACAATACAAACAATGCCAATATCTCGAACATGGGTGCGGGGCGTTGGACCCTGAAAATACCCTATTCCTACAGACTTGGGCCTCTGGTGAAATCCGTTTGTCGATCCGACCGTCCGCTCGGGAGTTGTTAGGGGTGGACAGACACAGACGGACGGACAGAACAAACGAAATAGCTATCGATTTTGGCCGCTATCACAATAGCTCCCAAATGTGTCGCTAAAAAAGAAGATATTTCGTAAATTACAACAGAACTGCTAAGATTTATTTATCTTTTAATGTCTAATTTTCTTCTTGAAGCCGTTGTTACTTTTTCTTTCAGCATTATGGTAACTTCCTGTGAATATGATGTCAACTGTAAAGTTTTATTCTTTCATTTATTTCTGTAAAGAGTTTTATCATCAATTGTAAAGCCTATATAAAATAAAGTAGAATAATAAAACAGAGATCAAAATATTCTTTTTTTACGTATAATAATGAAGTCTTACTAATAAAAGACGCATACTAATAAAATATAGAAAATAAAATAATATTTATTTAAATATTTTGATTTGTTTCTTGTTTTTTTTTTAAGTCATGGGCAAACCATGTAATTTTCTTACAATATTTAAACTAAATAAAAATTCTGTTCCTTTTTATTCTGAAACAGTGAGAATTATTTAACAGTCTTTTTTTGGTGCTTATTTAGTCAATGCTACCTGGAAGCCTCTCGTTTCCACCACGAACCTGAAAATAAGCAGAAAAGAGTTTTATTTGAAGATTAAAATAAAACAATACAAGTGCAGTAATAAAGAAGAATCATATTCACAACTATATTAATCAGAGATACAAAAACTAACTGATCTACATAAGTTTATTTGCTAAGTAAATTTCTTTTTAGTTTACCATCAAGTAAAAAAAAAAAAAAAAGTTCTAGAAATGACTTCGTTTAGACTAATTGTGGTGAACACATGTTTTGAAAGTTTTTCTTTTAACAGGAAAAGAGAATATAAACAAATTTAACTCTTGGAGTGAAGTTGAAAACACAGAATGAGTCTTTTTCATATTAAAATATCATTGCCTTTTTTCATATTTTTAAATAAATAAATAAAGATTTTGTGTATTTTTGAATGCGGTTAACATTGCAATATATGTACTCTATATAAACAAAGAGATTTAGGACTCTTAAATTCGGCATCCATACAATAAAAATACACAGCTTTGTTTATTTATCTAAATGACAACACATCTTCTAAATATCTTCAGAAGTAAGAACAAAGGCTTATCAGATTGGGCAGATCACGCATTAAAATTTAATCACAATCCGGATCCTATTGTGAATATTATTTATAAGTCTCGTGATGAAGATGAGAGATTCTTATTGGAATCTTGCTTTATTAATTGGTGTGATTGTTTTAACAAAGAAAAAACTTTAAAAATCATTGAAATTTCTTTCGGGTTTTTTTAAACAATGTATGAATCGTAACCAGAGTGTAAAATCTAAATTGAAGATAAAAAGTTGATATGTAAAAACTAAGAAGATAAGTATAAACTAAATTGCTGATTGAACAGTTGATATATGTTAACTATATTGTAATTAATATTGTATAACATTTCTAGCGTTGTATGTTCTCGTTATTTATTGTTATTATTACGGAATTTGTGATTGTTTATTCAAATTATGTTGGGTTTTAAGGAGAGAGACATTTTTTGTTTCTTCCTTTTATATTTGTATTCCTTAAGAAAGTTCTCGATTAGAGAACAGAAATATTGAAGATATTTAGAAGCTGTGTTAATGTTGTTGTGTTCTTTATTATAATTATGAAGTATCTTTGAAGATCTTACTTAATTTTTTTATTTCAGATTTCCCAATAGGTAAATGTGCAGGCATCAAACCTTCCTTTCGGCTATGAAAATATTGTAAGTAATTTTAGCCCCTCCTCTCTTTCCATTACAGTGTTAGGGGAAAGTGTTTTTATCTTTTTTACAAGATCTACTAAACGATAAACTACAGGTACTAAATTTTCCATGAATATTTCTTTCACCCCCAGAGAAATAGTACCAAGGTTATTGGTCTCTTCCTTCCGCTGGATAATTACCCTTAATGGGTCTTATCTTTTATTTTTAAATGTCCTGAACGCGACTGGGCGATGCTGTGACAATGATACCAAATCCAAGAGCGAAGGACAAGGCCATTTAGACTTAATATTAAAAAGTTGTAAATGTAACAGGAACAAGCAGCCTTGCGATGAAAATATGGAATCTGATATGATGCAATTCATAATTACATTTTTTTAGTAGTTGTACTGAAAGCTGTCCTTGTAAAATTAAAAATGCATGTACAGAAGTTCACAATATATTCGACTTCTTATCAAAGTTAATTACTTGATGATAGCATGCAATGAAATAAGAACAACAATACCTGTTGTTGTTCTTCTTTCATCGTACACAGATACTCCTTGTTTCAGGAATTCCTGAACTATCATTAACAGTGTACTGGTCCTCTTTTGTTACAACAACAGCGCTCATATTTTTTTTTGGCAGACTTCTCCGCCATTTCTCTTAAAGAAAGGAATGAGATCAGCAACAAATATTGTCGAATTGACCTGGCGTATGGGACATCCTACCTGGCTCATCCCATAGATGCTCGATAGGATTAATTCACTTTGTGAATGAATCATTGTCAAATTGAAAAAGAATAAATGCACCACAAGAAACTATGATATCAAAATTTATCTTTACACTACACTTTCACATAGCATTCTCCTGATATCAGTCACATTCAAACACTTCCAGATTGCCAGATGAAATAGCGTGCGCCTCCCATATTTCAACGGAGGCCAGTTTTATACATTCCATACAACAAAAACCTTGTGGTTATCTTGTGTTCATTTCCGGCTTTGGTTTCCCATAGTATTCCTAAACTGTCCATCTACTAACAGTTACTTGTTCTCAGAAGAATCAGGTATGAATTCGAAAGAATTCGAAGCTGTATTCCCCGCACTAATGATTTATGTGAAAGGAACACAAAATTTGTTTGAATCAAAAACTGCTTGATTATCTTTTTGATGTTTTTGTTACCTGGTAGCTGGATAGTGTTGAAGAATTCTGGTCTCTTCAAATGTTCGATGTTACTGTGTTGAAATGTTTTATACACTGTCGACTTAACATGTCTGTAATAACAAAAATAAAAACAAAAAAGCACTGTAACTAAATTACTACGTTAAATTCCAATTGTCATTTACGTGTAATATATAGTAATTTAAACAAAATAAGAAATTATTTGGTTAAATTAATGTCAATTGACTATATTAACGTAAACTCAAGATACAACTTTGTTGCATACTTTTAACTTTTAAAATTATTAAAAAAAAAATCACTTTGTATGTCTAACCTGGACCATTTTTCCTCGGATTCCCAAATTTCATAAATTACAAATATTGACGAATCTTGATACGTTAAAATACTAACACTGGAAAAGAATAAAAAAAAAATATTCTGCAATCAACAAACTTTGGAATTTAGTAGAAAAAAAAGCAAATTTTAATTTCAATCTAGCTGAAATATATATAATTTAACTGCAGACTAATATGTAAATTACGTTATTAAAAAGAACTATTAGAAGCTGTTTCAGGGTTTCGCAAAGTTTGGATACATCTTACCAGGACCATTTAGACTCTTTAGACCCTGCTTGGATCTTTGTATGGAAAACTAGTAAGTGGAATTGTAAATACCCAAATATGATTGTAAATATGTAGAGTTAAAGTAGGAAAATAGTTGCATATTTTCACTTCCTGGAATCTAAAAAGAAACTTTGCACTAAACCGCCAAGATATCTTGTCTGGCCTCTGCTGTATACTGCAGTATATTTATTCTGGAGGGAAAAAGTTTCCATATTATAAAAGGATAAAATACAGTCGAATCGCTGGTATTTTCCTCAAAAAAAAAATAGTATATATATATATATATATATATATATATCGCGAATACTGTGTTCAAGAAGCTGAAATTTGAGTAATTGGGAATGGTCAAAATCAAGGGATCATGTTGTGAAGCTTTGTTTATAATAGGGTTCTAAAGGAGCCGTCATGAATTAGCATTACTTATTTATAAAATGCAATTACCCCCTTGTAAAGAATATTTCAATCTTAAGCTTTTTTTTAAAAATTAAATTCAAATAATAATTATGTAATTTCTTTTAAACTAAACTCAAAATTATCAAAGGATAGAATATTCTTAAGATGACAACTGACCCCTCAGAAACTAGGCGTCAAAATAAAAAAAAACAAAAAACAAAAATAAAATGTAGAAATTAAATCCTTGGGCAGCTAACCGTTCGCCGCGAAAGACATTTGACCTCAAAGAAAAAAATAATAAGTAAAAACCCTCTACAAAAGGAAAGAATTCATAATGAAAGGATAACGGGAAGCCTTTTGAGCCAAGCTGAGACCTTGGGACAGCTGTTTCGACCTTATTAATTTCTCATCAGCCAGGACTACTCTCCAAGCAAAGACTCAAAAGGCGTACAAGGGTAAAGTAGAAACAAGATTTTCTGATGAGAGATTAAGTAAAATCCTTTTAATCCGAAATGGTAGGAATTCATTATTTGCAATGCTTTCTGATTTATTGTTTTATGCCGCGAATATCAAAGACTTACGACTCAATCTTCGCGAATATAAGAGACTCAAGAAAAATAAAGAATTGATTTTTAATAACGAATAGTTGTAAATATTAATCTGGAGTAGTTAAATTAATTTTTTCTAAGAATAATCAAGATGAAGATCGAACAGATAATTTATTAATTTTGATTCTTGCTAATTATGCACTTCATTGTCTTGTTTTCTATCAGCATGATTCAGATTTTAAATTGTTTAAAACAAATTAAACTGATAATTAAAAAAAAAAATCATGAATATTCATCATAAAATCAATTACTTACGAAAGTGAGCCGAGATGGGATTACTTAGTTACAAAATAAAAAATGGTTCAAAAAGAAAGAAAAATTTTTTTCAAAATTTAAAATTAAAAATTGATAAAACATGTTATTGAAATGATTGAAACTTATTTATTTCCACTTATTTTAATCATTCTTTCAGTTTTTGTATAAAATTTGAACAACTTATTGTTTAAGTAATGGAAGAATAGATGCTATAACTCACTGCAGGCATCCGTCTGCTTGTTTAGTGTCTTCAACATAAGAATTCAAGCTCTTTTTAAAATCACTGACACAACCATCTTCTACATCTAACTTTTCCTGGATGATCAGTAACTGAATAACAGAATGACAAAAAAGTCAATTAGTTTAAAGATGTTTGAAATATAAAAAAAAATAGGCATTCGATAATAGCTGGGTTATTTTGAGGTTGTTTTAGCAGATGAACAGAGTAAGAACATTTAGAAGGAAATTCGAATTAACAATGGTTCTCTGATTTCAGTGAAGACCTAGTGCCTTTAGATTAGTAAAGTCCGACCACGATAACGTGACGATCGGAAGGAACCTCACGTGACTATGACGTATCTATTTTTCTGCCAATCACAAATAATCATGGCCTCCCCCTTACATCTCCATCGTTTACGGTCATCAGCTTTACTTCTCCATCTCTTCCCCGCAAACTTCTCCATCTCATCCTTCCATCTGCCCTTTGGTCTTCCTCTCTTCCTTTGACCTGTGGAGGGTTTCCAAAACGTGGTCAGGCTCGTCCAGTTTTCCCTAGTCTTTCTGGCCAGGTGTCCTGCCCACCTCCACTTTGACTTCTTTAGACATATAACTGCGTCCTGTATCTTGGTCTGTTGTCTGATCCATGTGTTTTTCTTCATATCTCTCAATGTTATATTTAACATGTTTCTTTCCATACGTCTCTGAGAAACCCTAATCTTATTTTCATGGCTTTTAGTCGTTGTCCATGTTTCTCCGGCATATGTTAATACAGGTAGGACACACTGGTTGTAGGCTTGTCTTTTTAGGCTTATAGGTATGTCTGCTTTAAAAATATACCCCATTTTCTTGAAAGCCATTCATGAAAGTTGAATTCTTCTTTTGATTTCCTTTTCCATCCCCCCATTAATCTGTAATATTTGTCCTAGGTAGTTAAATGTTTCTACAATTTCGATATCTTGATTTTCCAACTGAATATTCCTTGGTTTCACAAATTTGTTGAACATTAATTTGGTTTTTTCTTTATTAATTTTTAATCATATGATTTTGTTTCTTGGTTTATATCTATTAACATTTTCTCCAGCTGCTGGGGATCTCTTGATATAATTACTATGTCATCTGCATATCTTAGATGGGAAATCCTCTTTTGATTTATTTTAATTCCTTCCCCCTTCCAGTTTAATCTATTGAAAATAAGATCAAGTGCAGCAGTAAACAACTTTGGGGATAGGGAGTCGCCCTGTCTGATTCCCTTTTCTAGGTTTATGGTTCCGCTAATTTCATTTAGAGTGAAAGTTGCTCTTGCCTTGTTGTAAATATTTTGTATCAGATCAATGTATGTTCTCTCTATTTCTAGTTTGGACAAGCATTCCACTATTGCCTCGGTCTTGATGGAATCAAAGGCTTTTTCATAGTCAATAAAAGCCAAGCAGAGAGGTCTTTGGAATTCCGTTCGTTTTTCTATAATTTGTCTTAGTGTATGTATATGGTCTATTGTACTGTATCCTTTCCGGAATCCCGCTTGTTCTATTGGTTGGCCATTGTCTAATGTGGGGGTGAGTCTGATGGTAATTATTTTGGTAAAAATCTTGTATAAGTTGGAAAGTAGACTTATTGGTCTGTAATTTTTTATTTCTTCCTTTTGTCCTTTTTTAAAGATCAGTATTAATTTGGCATTATTCCAATTCTCTGGGATTCTTCGTTCTCTCAAACATAGATTGTATAGAGAGGCCAGAATTTCCATTAGTTTATCTCCTCCCATTTTTATTGTTTCTATTTCTATTTGGTCCTCTCCGGGACTTTTTCCATTTTTCATATCTCTTAGAGCTGTTTTAATTTCTGATATTGTGATCATCACAAATAAGCGCGCCTCAAAGCACAGGTCTCTATTAATTTCCCTCGAAATGCCGCCCCAGAATATTTTACAGAGCAGTGATCGAAAAATTATTTTACAAGTTGACGATTTTTTCCGAAACAAATTGGAAAATGGAGGACTAAAATTAAAACTAAATATTTGTTTTTGTTTTGTTTTATAGCTGTAAAGTAATATTCTTCGGAACCTCTGAGAGAGGCTAGTGCTGACGTCGAATCGTCACGTTGTACTGGTCGGACTATACTACATTGTTTTTAAATGCCAATCTTCCAAAATACAAATTAAATCCAGGCATTTAATTATTTCCAGTTTCTTTGTTAATTAATATATAGAGTTAACGGAATATAAAACATAAGTTAACCAATACTGAATTATTTGTTAAATTCGTCTTTTTGCAAATACTTTTCCTGTTCTAGATTTGTAATTACAGATACTTAAACATAGGCAGTACTTAAATAAATGAGTAAAGGATATATAAGTGATATTTACTAATATATCAAGATAATCGATATAAATCAGGATTATTTTTTAAATTTCTCTACAACATTTTTTAAATAATCAGTGACAATATACTGGAAGGAGTATGACGCACCACCCCCCTGCTTCCCTACGCCAGTGATATAAGAAGTACTCCCTACAAGTCAAGATACAAACCAGATTTTCTTCATTGATGTCAATAGTATCCTCATGAACTCTTTCGAACTCTATCTGTAAAAGAAATATTTTAGTTTTATGTTAAGTAACAATAAAATGACTTAAACAAACCTTTAAGAGCATTTCAAAGCTAAAATTTCTTTGTAAATGTATTAAGTCTATTGAAGGATCTAAGAAAAGTTAAGACAATATTTGAAAAATACCTTTTCTTCTAAAGTGTCTACAAGTCCTGACAATCTCTCTACTTGAGATTCTAATTTTTTAAGGGCATCTTCTGTTCGTGACAGTGCTAAGTAAAAAACAGAAAAAGAAAATTCTAATAAATTATCACTTAAAAGAAAATATTATAAAATTTTAAATAATACACCAATAATTTAAGGTAGCAAAAAAGTACTTTTGTAAACTCTTTCACTTGCCTCATTAATTTTAACTCTTTTAATATTTTTGTTCAAATAAAGTTTATTGAGACAAGCAACAAATCTTGCGTTTTTTGTTTAGTTTGTTTGTGTTAAACAAGGTTGGGTTTACCTCGGTTCTCTGCATATTCAAATTCCTTTGCGCCTGACGGTTTCGCAGGCCAGGATTTGAAATTACATCTGTTTTGTTTCTTTTTAAATGTGTTTTCTTTTTGAGGGAGGCCACAGTCGGAAGCAGGTGTGGATTCCCTTATCATTTTTCCACCATCTGAGCATTTCATCTGGTGAATGGGTTTGGCTGATGAGTCCCTAAAAAGGACGAAACGGTCCGTCCCAAACTCTCACCGATGAAAGCTCAGATGTATTCTATTTCTGTGTCATTTCCATATTCTTTCCTATTAATTTGTGGCACGTTAAATTTTTTTGTTTATAAACGATTGAAATGTTTACTGGTTTATCTATTGGTTGATAAGACAAATATGTAGACAATGGATAGAAGGAAACCTTTTATCATTTTCATTTTGAAAGTTGTATGAAAAGACAGCGAAGACTTCTAGTAAAGTGAAACATCAATAACAATATCGAGTAACTTTGTGTGTATTTTTAAGAAATTTAAATTTCAAGTTGGCTTAAAGTTATTGATTCCAAAGTTTTATTGTTGTTTCTTAGTTTAACTTAACTTTAAACGGACAATCATGATATGGCAATTGTGTTGTGTTGATCAAAATAGTGATCTACGTTAACATAG
The DNA here is from genome assembly GCA_023159025.1 of Thereuonema tuberculata. NCBI lineage: Eukaryota > Metazoa > Arthropoda > Chilopoda > Scutigeromorpha > Scutigeridae > Thereuonema > Thereuonema tuberculata. The sequence continues at coordinate 42,081,657 of JAFIDM010000003.1, read as the reverse complement.
GTCAAGAAGTACTTCTTCTCACCCTCTTAAACATGTCAGCAGACCAATTAGTCTGGCAAAGAGCAGATAGCACAATGGGAGCAGCGCCAGCAAACTTCAACATCATTGCTTTTTAAAGTGAAGATAACAATATCGGTTCAGTAATATTCTCTGACGGTTCTTAAGGCTTTTATTTTCAAGTTGCCAAAATAATAAGTTTCCTTAATTGCAATATGCAGATAACAATGTAAATAATTAGTACAGAGATGTCAGCTTTAGGAATTGGAAAAAGATGTTCTCAGATTCCCAACAAGAAGCTGCTAAGCTGGAAAACAAAAATAAAATATTCTGTTATGGTTTAATTGATTTCGATAACTAGTTAACTGCGGACTAAGAATACTATAAACAAAGTTTAGTAAATTTTTTTAATCTATCTTTTCGTTAACTGCAGCCCAACCTTATCCATCGAGGTATCACCTACAATAAGGTAAGTTCCCATGACCTTCATATCTACAGTATACAATGGGAAACACCACAGTTCACCTCCAGATCATTATTAGATAAATAACAGTAATATTGATTTTGTTTTCTTTTTGTTACATCACGGTAACAGTTAAATAGCATTTCATTTATTTTCGTTGTTGAAGCAACGTAGAAAGAAAGCACGTGAGTACAGAAATTTGAGATAGACTATACGGCAGGCCCATAACTAGAATTTTCTTTCTGGAAGGGCTCATTCCTCGAAAAAGTACCTTGTCATGGTCGACAATAGTAAGAATAAGCACATTCCCCAGCATCCCTTGGATGTCGTAAAAGGCGACTAAAGGACTTGATAAGACTATTTCCTCTGATTTCAACTCTGAGCGAGATTTTTCTTTTATATGGAATTCGGGAGGGGCTTCAGCCCCTCGAGCCACCTCCCTGGCTACGTGCTTGCTTTACGGGTCGTTTTAAAAATTTTTGCCACTAAGGCATGATTTACTTCAACTAAGCCATCATAATAAGGAATACTTAAATTGTCATCATGAACAATAATTATTATATAATTTTCTGAAAGTTACAGTCATATCTCGGACTTACGTACTCTTAACTTATGTACACTCGCGCTTACGTACACTTTGCATTGCAACCATACCAGGACGGTGCTTGCTTCCAAGTTTCATATATTTGGCTACGCTGTGTTCACTGCCGCCCTCGCAGCGCATTTCTACTACTTACATGTTTCATCAGATTGTTTTCAAAGACGGTTGACTTTGCTTCTCTCTGTGTTTTACTCTTTCTCTTTGTGATTAAATTATTATTTTAAAGTTTTTATAACTTTTATTTTACTGTTTTCATGCGATTGAAAACGTAATTACTTAATAGTAGCACGTAGAATGTAAGGCAAAAGAGTAAGACCCAGTTAAAATTTCACGAATCAGTGCAGAGAGGAAGGCATATGACGATCGCAGTTTCATTTCGTACAAATGATACGTGGAAACAAAAATGCATTGCTTCGACTTCCGATCAGACTTCGGAACCTAACCTGTCGTAAGTCCTGACTATATTTAATGTCAGTTTGAGCAAATACTTTCAGATTTTGTCATGAAGGTATTCGCAATTTGAACGCTTTAATTATAATTTTTTCAAGTTTCATTTTTAGTTAGACATTAATACAAGTGTATTTGAAATTCTAAAATGTTACGATTCAATTTCTTTGCAGAATGCTGACTTTAAATTCTTCAAAGTGCCAATAAAGCCAACAATTGATGTGGATAATGTTGCTCACTTACCAGTGGAGGGCAAGCTGTCTCTTTTCCTCAGATCCCTGTTGGGGAAACTCATTCGTTTGCTGGTCAAAGGTAAACTATTTGTCTTTGGTTCCGCAGGTACAGGCTCAGGACTTTCGCTGAAATTAAAGAAACGATTTCATGTGCATGGGAGTACTTATTGGTTAAATGAAAGTTACTGTTCTTTTTATGTGTGAGGGAATGTTTTGAATCGATATCTTTTAATAGAAATGGTTCTGTTGTGATTTAAAGTATGAAAGCTAAATAAAAATTAGAAACAAAGTACAGAAATTTTACGGGAGATTCCTAAAAAGATATAAAATTTACTTAAAATGTTGTAGATTTTAAGTCGCAAAAGCATTACAAAGTATAAATTTCTATGTATGTAAATTTATAATATCTCTAATGATAATCTACCTCATATTTTTCAAAAAAGTTAATCAAACTCATTAAAATATTTAAAATTTATTAAAATTGAAACCTTTAGTAAATTCGCAAATCTTACACTAATTTATCGCCAAATTGCAATTAATTTTAACCAAATCACAGCACAATAGAAAGCCGATAACTGTAAATGTCCAACAAATTTCGACATGCCGTAAACATGTAGCCTCTACATGTTTCTCATTTACCAGGTGAAAGTTTCTCACAATACATACCTATATGTACCAGGCATTTTATATAGTCTCTTACATTATATCGTCCAATCACTAAAAGTTATCGTTTGCCCAGTGGTGTACTTGGCAATTGTCATTCTCAGCATGGCTTGCAGTCAGAATTGAAAGAGGAAACAACCAAAGTGCTGCTAAAAAATAACTAAATCTTTATGAATCTGCGAAATTGTTAGGAAAATGTTATCCACGAGGATCTGTTGAGAAACAAATAATACAGTGAATTTTCTACTGATTCAATGTTAATGGTTTTAATTGTCCTGTAGTAATTTCTAGTTATTTCAAGAACGACTGGATAGGCAAAGGACATTACACGTATTCGGTCAGTTAACTGTCATCTGCTGATTCCCATTATTATATCAATAAGTATTAAGTCAGCAGTCAGTAAAGTATAAAAGATCGCTCAAAACATTTTGGAAGACCTGTTATCCATTGAACTTTTATCCCTATACCCTAAAAAAATTAAACATTATTTGTCAGTTAAGCTGATATTACTGTATCTTTTTTCTAAAGATTCCTACTCCACATTTTGCCGTCATTACATAAGACAACTTATTAACATTAACTATTAATATTATTGATAGAAAGTAATGTAGAATAACCTGGAGGAAACCTGTTTGGAAAGAGATCCTCCTGAAATTATTTCACAGCTTTGGTCGAAATAGTGTTTCATCTTTAAGCTTCTTGGCATTCTTTACAAACAGCCATCTTCCAACTGCGGAAACTATGTCAACATAAAATTCGAATGAATACATTCTAAGCTTTTATGGGAAAAGAATGACTGCTCAGTATTTTAATAATTCAATAATTTCGAAATAAAATTCTAAATAGTTCTTTTTAATAAAACAGTCATCGCAGATAAGTATCTTAATAATCTCTTCAATCCATCTTTTTCTTTCGTTTTTTTTTAAACGGAAGCTATTATATTATCAATCCAAAACATCAACTCCCAGACGGTTTTTATTCGTGATGGCAGCAATAAATTGCAGACAATTTCATTCAATAAAGCAGAAAGATAAATCTGTCGTCATTCTCTTCCGTTCTTATTTGCTCTATTGACAATCATCCTTCATTCTGCTGTTTTCTACCTTTTGGTTTTCTTCGCTTCGGTTTCTTCTATTCGTAGACAGACGGCTTCCACTGAGCTCTGGACAGTCGCCAACTGCATTAAAGTCTCTCTGAGTAGGACTCGAGTCACAAACTGAGCCTTTGAAGAGGATTCGGGATAATCCTGAAATAAAAGAAAGAAACAGAATAAAGCAGATAGAATTATTGTTACAATTTTTTTCTCCTCAGTTGATTTACAGAAAGCATTTTTGTTGTTCTTTGTTTTAGTTCTTTCGCAATGCACTGCATTCGTTTATGGAGTGAGAACCATTTCTTGAATTGAGTTTTTATGTTAAAGATACATTTCTTTTATGGTTGATGGAGTAATATTGTTTGATATTACAAGGTCTTCGAAAGATTTTCATTAATTTGGATGAAATTAAGAGGGTTTGGAAAAAACCAAAAAAATGAAAATAAAAAAATAACGTACATAATAGAGACCCTTTTCAATAAATAAAAAGGTGCACTAAACATAATAAAAATCATTTTAAGGATATTTTTAATTGCTGTTAAAACTGGGTCAGATTTCTGTCTGTTTAAATAAGCCTTCATCCGAAAACCTTACAGATGATTTTTAGTACATTCCTTTCAATTTCATATAAAGGGAAGTAATATAAATTACTGTAATGCATTACAAATAAATATTATACTACATTTAGTAACGTGAGAGGCGACGATTGGGACGACTCGCAGTTATTTTTTTTCTATTGATTGGGGAAAAAAAAAATCAACAACTACTAAATATCTATTGAAATAGAGATAAATGAAAAGTAATGAATAAAATTTAATCTATCAAGTTGTAAAGTTACAACTTGAAGCATTAAAACAATTACCAATAAAAATATTAGAAATAGAACAGAAAGGTTTCGATATCTCATTTAACTCAAGTATTTACAGCAGCGGTACCTAATCTTTTTTGACTCGCGAATCCTTTTTCTACAAAAGTTTTTAGCGCTAACCTCCCACACTTAGCAAAAAAAAAACAAGCAAAACATCCGAAAGAAATAAAATTTGATGAGACGCCATTACAGAAATTTTACTGCGAACCATCAGATACACTGATCTACGGGAAACCTCGTAATTGGGTTAACTTTACCGCCTCGAATGTCTTAGAGAGTCGATTATTGTAGATAGAAAGAATGGCAGTAAAAAGTAACTCTACTATTTTATATACTCACAACGTCAGTTTCACTGTAATCCATTTCACGATGTTTCTATTTTCTTATGTATCAAATATAATGTCAAATATAATTTTGAAATGTTGCGTTTTTCTTTTAATGAAACTTTGTCATACCAAAAACTGATTTATAATTTATATTTTATCGTTTTACTTATTTAGTTTACACTTAATGTCTAACAGATGGATGTTGACGATCACGTTTGCGCGAGAATTACGAAAACCACGAGATCTCGCCATTAGCCTCTTCAGCAGGTCTCAAGGAATTTAGTATTTTTAAATGTCTGAAACTAGGCAAATGCTACATAATGAATTTATTGTTTGTTTATTGACTGTTTTCAATTTATTAAAACTATATTTAAATGTAGTAAAAGTCTCATGCATTTCCCCGTATTATAATTCACTTAAATATTTCAATATTCTATGAGAAGACATGGATAGAGACTATTCTCGCGTAAATTACGTGAAATCACGAAAATACGGGATCGTCAACATCCATCTGTTAGACATTACTTTTGCTTTGCTTTGAAACGAATAAAAAAGACAAAAAAAACAAAACAAAAAGGCTAGTGAATCTGTATAATGCAATCTTTATAATAATTTCATCAATCAAATTCTGCTTTAAAACTCATCTTATCTCAAAACTTGAATGACTTGAAGCGCCATTTCCAACTTATTGATAGACGTCGCGTTATTAGACGTGGCAGCCACTATTCGCTGTTTCAGCAATCATTGTGTTTGTCTTGTAGAGATCTCCAATGGTGATAGCACGTGCCTGGATTAGAAGTTTGATTGTTCCGTTCTGAAATCACAATTGGCATTCATTACCCGAACAGCTGAGGTTTACAGGATTAGCCTCAGCCAACAACGGGAACTGTTAAAGCTATTCCCAATATTGATCAACATTGATAGTTGTTTATTTCCGGGTTTATAGGAATACAGATATCCGATGTTCAATCGTTTTAAGTTTAAGAAGTTAGAATTGCGGAGATAACACAAACAATGCGGATTAAATAATGAAGAACAACAAGTGATTAAAAGTCTGTTTTTAGCCTACTTTTCCTGGGAAGATGACTTTTCAGATCACCACGTCTGCGTTTATATCACTCCCTATAATAACTGTTGAACTGCTAGACGGATCTTCTTGAAATTTAGTTTGCATATTTGTCCTCCAAATGAGAGATGGCCGCCCTGTTTTTGTGAGATCTGCGCATGTATGATCGATTAGTCTGGTCAGGCACTTCCGTCTGATTTTTTGACAGGACGCCGCCATTACGGTAAACGATTGTTACTTTACAAAAGAGCATTGTATTTAGAAATAATATACATTTATTTATTTATATAAATACTTATTGTTAGCAACTGGTATTGAAATAACGCTAAATAGTCGAGAGAAGTTTTAATTTGGCGTTATCAACATGTCTTTCTCAGTGAAAACAGACCCCGTCGTCCATTGTGACAGGAAAACATAATTGATCAGCTGCCGGAAGGGCTGCGCAGTTCAAACTTCCGGCGGCCATCTTTCATTTGGAGGACAATACTAGATGTGATCTCACTTTTTTAGTTGAAATCTTTTCCAAGTTGTTCGTTGTCGAGAAATTAGCGCGGGAAAGCAACAAACTGCCCAGAGAAAAGCATTGAAATCTAACCAGTGGATTTCTATCCTATTTCTATTAATACTTCATTACTTTAAAAAATGCATTTTAATCCTCTTTTAACTAATCTATCTATTAGCGCGCGGTTTGGTAGGTTAAAGTTAATCTGGATTTCAACAACTAAAGTAAGTATTGAGGATTTAGTTAATTTTAAAATTAAAGAATTTGAAAATAAACGTAGGCTTTTCGTTTTTAACAAAAAAAAAAAAAAAATTGAGGAAATCACATTTTCAGGAAATTACTTTCCGCGATGGTTTTTTTCGGGGTTCTCCCGTTTCCCCTGCACTTCTCCCACCATACTTTCTCAGTCTTTCTCTCCATCTGTCCTTATTTCCGTGCGATAGTACAATAGACCTCAGGTCGCAGTGCTTGGCTTCTCTGCCACCCACATTCACTACATAACATAACATAACAAAGAAATCACTTGTATATTTTTGTCCCAAGGTAAAAAAAAAAAAACACGAAATCATTAAATATCTATTTCAACCTATCTAATTTTAAATAAAAAAAGTACCTAAGGTTAAAAAGCTTATAAATAAAAATTACCATTGATATTAACTGATATTATCAATTTTTATATACAAAATAAACAGCTAAGTTAATATTTGCTTGATTTTTACATAAACACTTTACGTAAAGTTAGCCACTTTTGGACAACATTTCAATTTTCGAATGTAAGGGAGAACAAGTTGGCAATATAGCTTTGAAATATAGCTTTGATATTTCTGAATTTGAAATAGAAAGCAATCTGACCCTAATTTCCGGAATATAACCATTATTTGAAAGTGAATGTTGATTTTCCATTAGATAACATGAAAAAAAAGAAAGCTTTTTTAGTTAATTTGAATCAGCAAATATAGAAAAAAAGGTCACAAGAACTTGGTCTAGATTCAGATAATTTGTAATAGCAATAATTGTGTCATGAAATATAATCCTAAGATAAAAGTTATTACTATGCTATTATACTCTTATACCAGAAGAATACCTAAATATCTAAATAGTGAGGTTTCTACTTTAAATATCTTTCCTTCTTCATTATATAGCACTCAATATATCCTTCGAATCATACTGTTAATTTCTTTACGTATTCTATAGAATCCTGTATGTACTGTGGGTGGCAGTCCCAATGTCACATTGCGAAGTAGTGCTTTCCTGCAATGCTTTCCTTAAACCAATCTAAGAGCGGAGAGATTGAGGCTTGCGGGGAAGCATCGGGCAGCTAATGTGACATTGGGAATGCCACCCACAGTACATTTGAGTCATTCATTTTTAGAAATGTATGCAATAAGACTGCAACACGTAAGAAAGTTATAAGTCAAAGAAGTGATGATATTTCATGATAAAAAATAAATGAAAGATATAATACCAGGGAAGAAGGTAAAGGAATTTATTTATTTATATTATTACCTAGCAAAATGTAATGTAATACAAAGTGCTTATTGTATCTGTAATCTAAAAGAAATGAAATCTGTAGAACATATACTCTACACTTATCCTTTTTATGAATACACAAGATATATTTACAATTAAATCTTCTTTCTTATGATATTCTATGGCCATGCAAACTAGATACTTAAATTAGAAATCCTGCTTTCCAGTATGTCGGAAATTTAAATCTTATCGTAAATTTTAATTAGCACTTTTTTGTAATCATTTGTATTTATGTATTCTTAATCTTTTCCTGTGTTGTACTCAGTGGTGCACATAATAAATTCTATTCTATTAGTTAATTCGTTAGTTAGTTGTATGTTTAAATATTCAAGCAGTTCCAGCCGAAACCAAAACCAATCATTTCTTAAGCATAAATACTAAAAATGCTTAGGAAATGCTAGGTTTTTGATAATGTTGGTTATGGTTTAATAGATGTCTTATGGATGTCTGTTATCTCTAATCTAAATATAAATGTTTAAATTGGATTTGGTGTTCCAATTTTCTTTTATAGTCAGTGGAACTATAGTGCTGTTGTGATTTTCCCACTTACCTCCAGAGTCGCTTCGGCCGCTCGAAATACGGCGGTGCTTAAGTCTTCAAGAGCCGACAGAACATCACGGAAGGGACCGATATGCTGAGCTATAAATGCACAGAACTCACCCGCATGGATACTGGAAAGAGATAAGAGAAAAAGCCAAGATAAAGAGACACTGCAAAGATAGCAAGACTTTAAGAGCATAGACGTATTAGAAAAGCTTCTGCATAATATAAATCTTATGGTCAATTACTGTGCATGTAAACAATAAATATAAACAAATTTAGATTACTTTATATTGTGGTTAACTTAATTCCCCAAAATTAAAAAAAAATCTAAACATAGCTTTTTTTTCTTTGGGTAAAATCAATCAATAGGATGATATCGATTGGATATCAATAATCGATATAATGAATTGACTGTTGAAATATATTTTGAACAAAAACTGAAATTCAAGAAATAGCTATGCGGAATCAACATAATATACTTTTTCCTCAGATTACAAAGACATTCGTTTCTTCAAAAACATCTTGTAGGCCTATAAGAAAATTCGAAGCCTTGTTTCCATTAATGAAATAAATTAATTATTCATTAATTACAATGCGAAAAAAAAAAAGATTTTTGAATGATTTTTGAAAATGTGGTTTTGTAATAAAATCGTTATATCATTCAAGCAAGTCCCATTAAAAGGGAGGGAATAAAGATTGAAGATTTTATTTTTATATTGCTTGTTTACAAAACGACGAGGGAGAAAAAAAATATTACTACAGAATTATTATTATTAATAAAGACTGATGAAATCTACGTATTTGCAACTGGTTGTACTTTAATCACAATGTCAATGACTGCGAATCAGAAATCAGAAATATGTGCTTTAGAAGTACATTTCAAGTAGAGATGTATCATATCCATATGCGGCAAAATTTTAGGACCCTTTCACTAAGGACTTTCAGCTAAACTGATGCTAAGGTCCTTCGTCTAAACTAGTACTGGGAACAATCTGGTCGGGACTGAAATTGCTCATGGGTAGGCGTCTGCATTTAAGAACAGTATTATTACACTATTCTTTACAATTAACTTCACTTATAAACTTTATAAAACAGTGGAGTTAGTTAATCCACACTTCGGCTAATCCCTTCTTAATCTACTCGCTCAGCAATAACAATGGCTCTGCTTCCGATAAATAAAAATAAGTTTAACGTGTGCACAGGAATATAAAAAAAATATAAAATGAATTACGGTCAACACACAAATAAAGATTAAAAAACCTACATCAATCCTTGTCAAATGATAGATAAATAACATCACAAACTAAAATCTTCTTTTCATCTTTACTACGATATTTCGAAAATATTTTCTGTTTTCTTCATCAGGTTTTCATAGAAAATGGAGAAGAACATAAAAAATATGTTCTTTCTCCTAAAATATCTTTAACAAAGAGAAATATAACAATCTAAAAGTAATAAAACAGTGTACAGTTGCTGGTAAATAATAATAACATATTTTTATGTTCTTCTCCATTTTCCATGAAAACCTGATGAAGGAAACAGGAAATGTTTTCGAAATATCATAATAAAATGAAAAGAAGATTTTAGTTTATGATATTATTTATAGATTAAAAAATATCTACAATAAATAAAAAATCATGCTGAACAACCGTTTCGCCAAAGCACTGGCTTTTCCGAGTATAAAATTTAAATTTACAATTAAAATATTTATAAGTGAATCTGCCCCCAAATGTGGGGTCACATGCTTATTTAAAATCACACACGAGACATCTGGTGGTCATCGTGTGACCCTATTTGTGTGATGGCCGCAATTCATTTTTATTTCGCTAAATACATACCGAGAAAATCAAAAATTCGCAAAGCGAGATTTCATTAAATTGAAGATTCGTTAATTAAAGACTCAATAGTTGATGGCTCGTTAAGCAACTAATTATTATTTTAAAAAATTTGAAGTATTTTGTCACTTCTTGTTTGAAATCTTACTGTGATTAGCCGTTGGTGAATTTCTTTATTTCAATGGAATTTTCGTGAAAATATTTCATAGTTAAACATTTTCATTGACCATTTTAATGAAATCGTTTCGAATTTCACCTATTTGATGATGGAAATTATGCAGAGATATTAATCCCATTAATCCTCAACAATCAATTCATTATCTATAATTAATTTCAGGTTTTTAAAAAAATACTATTAACTTTATAATATGATATTTGATAATAAACACATTTATTACATCATATAAACTGTATCTTTAATGCTAGGTATTCGATTGAGGTAATAAAGGCAAAGCCTATGAAGGATCGTATTGTTACAGATCTTAAGGTAGAAATGATAAAAACGGAAAGAATGTTTCTTTGAGAAATGGAATGACCTGAATGTTTTTTTGTTTTTTGATGAAAGATTTATTGGATAGAAAAAAATAATAAATATTTACAATATTTTCTGAAAAGAATTTTATCAGAAAAACTAAAACTTTATTATTATTATTACTTTAATTTAAATATTTTTGTTATTATTATTAATGACATATAATTATTTATTGTTAAAGTTAATCGTGTCAAAAGAATTTTGTATTCTTCATTGAATTAATAAAAAATTATAAAATTATTTATTATATTAAAAATTAAAAGCTATTATTCGAAAATGATGGTTAAAATAAGTTACAATTAGGGCGCCTGTAGAAACTTGCGGAGTGAGAGGCAACATATATTTTATTCACATTGTAAAAAGAAAAACTGTATTTTCTTTATTATATTGAATTTCGCAAAAAATTAACTGAGATAAAATAATAATTTAACAAACTTTATCATATTGTAATTTCAAGACTTCTAGCGAGAAATAAAGTAAATAAATAAATTAAATTAAAATTGTAAAACCCAGGGAAGCAATTTTTCAACTTCACTCCCCTGTACCCTTACTGCAATTAGTTAACGCAGGTTAATAAAAAAGTTAATCTAATGATATGAAATTATTTGAAACAAAATATTTATAATAATGTATTTTCTGTTATCAAACGTAGAAAGCTTATTATAATACATTTATAAAATAAATATTGATATATTTATCAAAAACAAAATCAGAAAACAAGGGTAGCAAAAGAATAAATAAATTGCCTTTCGGATTCAATTATCGGAAGGAATCGGGAACGGCCGTTTCGTCCTGCATGGGACTCATCAGCTCATATGTTCTTATCTTTCTGGGTTCTTTATCGGGAAAGGCGGATTGGGCTGATGAGTTCCATGCAGGACGAAACGGCCGTTCCCGATTCCTTCCGATAATTGAATCCGAAAGGTAATTTATTTATTCTTTTACTGCCCTTGTTTTCTGATTTTTGTTTTTTGAGTTCTGATTTTGTATATTGAGATATTTTTGATTAAAATTTACAGCACGTTAACTTATTATTTAAATGTATTTAGTTTAAATTATTCTACAGCCTATTCGTGACATGAATTTTTGGAATACAATTATGATTTGTTTTATTCTAATTCCATTAACTTACTTAACAATCTCAAAATCAATTAGATTGTTGAAGAGAATAGAATGGCTTGGATTTCGAAGGATTTTAATGACGTGAAACTAATTACCGCAATCGACTAATTGAAAGTCCATTACTGCACAATGGTCACGGGAACTTCAAATGGAAAGTTATAGAAGTTTGTAAATTATTTTGAAATTTATATAATTTAGAATCGTCGTTGAAATGTTTAGTTCTAATGGAAATTTATGTTATTCAGTTAACACTGTTATTACATCTTATTTCTATTTATTGAGCAAGTTGTGTATATAAATAGAAATGAATATATAAAATATAAAAGTATAATCTTACAATTAATATGCATTTTATATTAAAATAAATACATGCAGATAAGTGATATATAAATGAGTAGAAATGAATATATAAAATATCCTGAATAATATACTCATATAAAAGTATATAACTTAAATGGATACTGTTCGGTTTTGTTTACGAGAGCCTTCAACGCTTTTGCGCATGCGTCAGGCCTCTGATTTCTTTGATTTCTTCAAAATCAGCTGCGTTCTATTTGCGCTTTTCGGGAAAGAATTATGGAAAGAATAAATACTATTGCAAAAATGTTCCACGTTATTTTTTTCTTAAAAGCGAAAATGCCCAAAAGAATTTCTTAGGAAAGTACCCATCTCAGCGTATCACCCCTCTGCGGAGTAAAATCGTCCGACAGTCATAGTTCTGCCTTTCAAAAACTCACAGTACATGAATGTAATAAGTGAAATATAAATAATAGCATTTATTCATAGTATAATCAGGTTTTTTTTTCTTTATTCAGTACATATAACTGATTTATCTGTCTGTCCATCTAATGCTTATGTACATTTAGATAGTTTTTAATAATAATTAATAATATTTATTCAATAAATATAAGTATGCATTTGCTTTAATAGATTACTGAAGTAATCTAAATATAAATAAACATATCTATATAACTAGCTGTATATATATGTACATTACAGATAGAAGATAGATCAATATTAAACAGTAACTTCACGTGCGTGGATACACTTGAAATATTCACATACAACGCACATGATAAAATGCTTGTACAGTACAAAAACAACCCGACCGGTTTCGCTAGACGGTTAATAATTTCGCTGGCGAAACAGGTCGAGCTGCTTTTATCGTGTGCGTTGGTGTTAATATGAATATTTCAAGAAGATAGATCAGTTACGTACAATAAACAAAGTACAAACAAACAAACAACCTGATCTTTTAACAAAACAACATACTCATTACAATATTTATAAATTCGACTTTAACGTATGGAATGAATATTTATTATCAAAAATCGAATAATAAATAAAAAACGATATTAAAAAATATCGATTTAAGATTTATTTTTTAAATCATACATTTAAAAAATAACAAAAACACATTACCATGAGCCAGAATGATTTCCACAGATCGAAATGTCCTGGTTTATTGTAATGTTTTTTTGTTATTTTTTAAATGTGTGCGATATTTTTTTATTCATTATAATATTTAATACTTAATAAATTCATTGAATTTATTAAAACTGTAATCTAATACTATACAAGTAGTAAATATATTCATTTACATATTTAATATATTAAATATTATATATGTAAATGAATACATTTATTTCTTGTACAGTGTAAGATTACAGTTTTAATAAATTGAATGAGTATGTATTATAAAATGATTTATTAAAAGATCCGTTTTAAGTTATCTTTTCACGAAAATTCTTGTTCTTAATTTTAAAATAACTAAAATTAACAATCTACGACTATAGGGGATACATAGAAGTATAACAAAGAGAAATATTTTAGGAATTCTGTCGAGGTGCAATCAGTGACTGCCTACATGTCTAACCGTACTTGGTGTCAAACGAAGACAGCTCTTGAAACAGGCTCTGGGAATCCTCTGGGGTGGTGTTACGATCGCAGAAGAAAGACTGGAATTCTCCGAGAGACAGCACTCCATCGGCTAAGGTAAACATCATAAATTAGAACTGAACACCCTCAACTGGCATAAACATCACACAGAAAAATAACACTAAGCTTTCTTTCTCTTTCCACAAAAAAACCCCCAACCAATATCATTGGAAAATCAGAAAGAAAGAACGTGTTTTACCAAAACATTCTATCAGCTTTTAAAATCTCTTCTGGGTTATTTAGAGGAGATTCAATAAACGAAGAATAGCAAATGGTAAAACTGTTTTGAAAACATCATTAAAAAAAAAACCCTCTTTCATTTTAAGTTAATTTGGAAGCTTTCAAAAGTTTTTAGATTAAAAATGATAAAAAGAATGTAAGTAAAATACATAAATAAAGAATATTAATAAAATGTGTTAATAAAAAATACTCTTCTTTATTACGACTGTTAATCTACACAACCTTATTTCGGATTTTATATTTTATTAACTTGTTTTTCTAATAAAAAAATTAAAATATAAAAAGTAATATAGCTCTTGAGATTATATATATTGATATAGAGATTGAAGATAGGTTATGAAACAAGTCCCCATAATTACAATATTAAAAATCATTGTAAGTATAACAATATAAGATGTAGTTTTGATAACAATAAACATTTGTATGCCACATGTAATGTCGATTGTTAGGCTATCAATGCCTTATTGGATGGGAGGCAGAGGCTCCTGCCATCATCAGCCGAACGGAATAAAGTTGAGGTAAGAAACCATACAGAATAGCATTTGAGAAAATTCTGGAAAAACCCTTCTTTCTGTCTGGAGGAGAAATAATTCAGGAAAAGTTGAAGCCGGCTTCTTCAGCCCACAGACAAGCGCATTTCTTTTTGAACTGCTCGCTACTCACTTTAAAAAGTAACAATTTTCAAAATTTAAGAATCTAAAAGAATACCCCAATATAATATTTTGTAATATTCAATATAAAACATTTTAAAAATATATCGGCATACAGTTTCAACTAGCTCTATATATATAAGTCATAATCAGCAAAGAACAATGCTAAAAAGAAGACCTAGCGAGCGTCCGTAAAGTAAATAAATATATATAAAAGGGTAATTTACAGGAATTTCTGAAAGGAAATATGCTTTCTGATTTTTTCTACATATACCCGTTAAATTTAATAATTTAGCATCTGTTTTCTTCAGCTGATAGAATTTATTTTACGGACGCTTGCTAGTACGGACATATTTACATAGCACCATTCCCCCGTTTACGTAAGCTCGTTTTGTAAGAATGGATACTTAATGGCATGACATCGTCTCCCAATTTGTTTCCAACTACAAATTTGCTGTTATATTGTTTATGCTGCCTCCAGTTTGTCTTCAAACATATTTCGCTTTGCATTTCTGTGTTACTGTCTTACATATCTTTATTAATTTACTGTTTTCATGTGATTAAGTAATAAATAATTTAATAATAAGAAATACTGAAAATCCTAAGGCTGTTAATACAGTAGATGTAGAACGTGATTATTACATTAGCATGATAGCTCCATGATTAGCCTTTGCCTAAGTGAAAACGTACGCAGTTGAGTCCTAACTTCTAGTTTACGCACTGGTTTTGTTGTGAGTAAAATTTGTGTTTATTTTATTTATAAATGCGTTATTTACATCAGTTATGCCCATATATGACGATTGTAATGCAGTAAATGTATCAGATGAAAAAAAAGGTAATGCTTCACTTTAAGTATATTTTCGGTTTACGTAATCGCTCTGGAGATGTTGTGTACGTAAATACGGGGTATGTTTATGTTATTCTTCTGACGGTAAATTTATAGCATCTCGTTTGCGGCCCCTAAGTTACAGCTTGCCTGTAAAACATAATGGACCGCTCTTGCTTTTATGCTGTCTGGATGTCATACTTTGTAGTGGCCAAACGGTTAGAGATATTAGAATGAAACCTTCACCATAGTGTTCAGCAATCAAAAAGTAGGTGACCACGTCCAAAAAATCAGCTCTAGGACCACTCCCTGACCGGATGTTTGGGTGTCAAAAGTGGTCGCTTCCTAAAAAGAGGAAAACGGCGATAGACGTCCCCCCAATATCAACCCTTCTGAACCCATTTTGTTTATAAAATTGTCCATATTATGGGGCCGCTTTGCTTTTGATACTGTCTAAAACAATTGATTTATCTTGTTTTTATTTGTTTTACTTTCTCTTAATGTTTTTTAATTTACAACAACAGTTTTGTTTTGAAAATTAAGCCACTTCGACTTAGAAAACTCGGCAGCTCCATATTGCAATACTCCACTGTTATTAATGCATGTTAAAGATATTATCCTAGAGTATTTAACTATACATGTAATGTGTTTCAACATTAATTCCCGCCACGAAAGCAAAGCTTTAGCTAATCTTGCTTTGGTGTTTAGTGTCACGGCTCCACTAGGATGAGAGGGTGTACAGGATGAGAGGGAGATAAAAACCTTATATGGACAGTTTAATAATAACAGGTGTTGTTGGGATTGTGTTATGTATATTATATACGATATGACCAATTATTTTACAGTCCACGACACCAAAATATAAGCAATAAAAGGTTTTATCGGAATTTCAATTTAACTAAAAACTTAATCTAAAACATGTCGCGAATCATTCATAAAATAACGAAAATGTTCTGTTGTAAAAGAAATATAAGACAGGTCCTTGCGTTGAACTTATTAATAACTTTATGTATTTTATGAAATAACGTTTGAACTGATTTTTACAGCAACGTTCGTAGGCAAGATAACATTGTCCCTAATTAAGAAAACAGAAAACTTTAAATTCATATTCTATTGTTCCTCAAAATATTGAAAAATGTTGTTGGATTATCTGTTAAGATATTCGAATTTATTTAGTGCATTACGACGTTTTGTTTACTAAATTTGTTGCATTTAATGAACCAAAGGTTTCATTTATTACTAAAAGTGATGTATTTGGAAGAAGTATTTTTCCAATATGTACAAACATTCGCTGTAATTCTCAGACGATGGACATGTTTATTGTATGGCCAAATACAATATCACTTCGCGAAATTTCATTGTATTTAGAATATTTACATAATAACATATAAATTATCTACAAGTTTTCTTTCAAAGTATTTCGTGGTCTTCCTCTTCACTGTTAATATAACATCTATCTTGCAATTTTGGAATGTAGTTTTTCTCAAAGAATGAAGTTACCTTCAATGTCATTTCAAATCGTTGAAGATGAATTGTATTAAAAATTTTCTATTGCTGAGAGAGATTTGTACGTTCCGATAATTTATTTGAAACATCTCTATATGGAAGCGTCTTTCAGCAATTTTATTTTTATTCCAAATTTCTGCGCCGCGTATACCAAAATTCAGTTCTTTTACAGTTAAAAGTTAATTAACCTCCAGACTTTTAACAATAAAGACAGAATTCCCAAATCCAGTGTCTTTCAAATGTCTCTCTATCATTCTTCCAGTCGCTTCTCAGATACACTTGCTTATCTGTTTCCTCCCATTCTTTATTCTTATCTTGAAGCGACTACTTTCTTTGGTCTCTTTTTGTAAATCCAATAGCTAATGCAGCTGGGTTTGTTACAGATACACACCAGCTGCAAATGGTTTTCAAGCCTAAGGATATATGTATTCCTTTTCTACTCCGAATGATTTATTGTATTTAGAGGAATGACAGTTTTATTGAAGTTCAAAATTCCTTTAAAGAACCTATAAAACAATACTACAACTGTTTCTATTTACTACTAATAGTAATTTTAATAAAAACTAATGACAAATGTTTCACAGCCAAGGCGCAATGAGAAATCCATTAAAACATTCATTCCATGCCTACAGATCGCTCGTTCTTTATCTCAACCAAGATCAATGAATCAATGTCTCTGTTAATTAGAATAACTAATTATCTCATTATTACTAATATCCTAAATATGGGCCCTTTGTTATGTAATGGTGCAAAAGCTCGCTGCGGGCTGGAGAAGCCGGGTTCTTTTCCAGGAGAAGGTTGACATTTTTCCCAAAGTGATTCTCCTCCAGACGGATCCTAGGGTTTACCTAGCCCTCTGTAAAATGGGGACCGCATTTCTTTCCTATGGTTAGACTGACCTTAGAGTAGGGTGGGCGAGGGTAAGACTGACCATAGGGTAGGATTGGTAGGGTAAAACTGACCACAGGGTAGGCTGTGAGGGTAAGACTGACCATAGAGTAGGGTGGGTGAGGGTAAGACTGACTACAGGGTAAAGTGGGGGAGGGTAAGACTGACCATCCTACCCAATCTTCTTTCTGATGGCCGTGAATCGTTGGACCTAAACCTCCAATGCCCCGAAGGGCCTCAATGGTCTGTAGAACAGGATCCTTTAACATCTTAAATAAACTTAATACTTTAAAAATTTCGAATGAGACATCATCTCCGAAAATCATTTTTTTTTTGTAACAATGATTAACTTGTCCTTGATTAACTTTTAATGTGCCGCTTATGAAATACAAGTAGACAGTCGACTCGCCGGCTGGCCAAGAACTGCTCTGCGGAAACCGCAAAATTGCTGTTGCTTACTTGTTTACGTGCCCTTACAATGTCCCATGATCTTACAATCTAAGTAGCCTTAGCTAAGTAGACGTTAAAAACGATTATAAGCATTAATAGTTAAGAGAAAATGTTGTTAAAACCTTTAAATATTTAAGAAAACGAAAACCATATTATTGGTGGCTTGGATAACCAACCAGCTTGATTTCCGTTGTGAAAGATTAAAAATTACATTCATCTGTATAGAAATGGAAGAGTGATGAATTCACATCCAAGCTTTTCAGTTTGCCCTTGCATAGGCAGTGCGCCACCTATTGAGAAATGCTGAAGTTAATATTGACAAATTATGTGAGCAGCTTCACTTCTATTTCAAAATGTCTTGGTATACATATTACGAAAATGATTCATTCTCTATTTCTTTTGAATGGCGTAGGAGGCATTAATTTTCAAACACCTTATTTCTAAAAATGAACTCACCATTAAAGTCAGCCCTGTAAAAAACCTGAAAAATACGAGGATGGGGGAAAAAAATAAAGAAAATAATTTTGAGAATAATGTTCATTTAAGTAACTATAAAATAAAAAACGAAAAAAAAATCTCATAGTGTTAAAATATCCAAAAGTTTATCTAAATTATATAGGATTATTACAAAATAGCGTTACAGTTTAAAAATTATGAGATGTACAAAGGAAAGTGAATTTCAATAAAAATGCTAGGGAAGATCGTTCCTTAATCTTGATGTTCATCTGTTTATAGTTCCGTATTTACCCTCCAGGAGCAGTAAACAAAAATGGCGACTTATTTTAATATATCTTTAGGAAATCAAATCAAAATTATCAATATTTTGATATTTTATCAAACTTAATACTTTTTTAATAAAATATATTACATTGTTTAAGAGATACTATATTTTGTAAAAAAAAATAGATATCAATCCCAGGCACAAAGCTGAAGTTAGGATTCGCACCTTGAGATGTCATCGGGAAGAGATTGGGACGGACCGTTTTGTCCTCATTAGGACTCCTCAGCCAGCCAAACTCCTCCGATGACAACTCAGAAAGTGCGCGAGGTGGACCTCCCACCGAAGAAATCCTAACCAAAAATTAAACAAGATATAAAATACAAAATACTTCAGCTTTGTGCCTGGGATTGATATATATTTTGAATTATTTCGGCACGTTAAACTTCTTTTAACTATATTTCGTAGTTTAAAATATTTTTTTGTTTTCTAAAAAGATAATTAAATATCCTATTAACTGTAAAGCTATTTCGAAAGAACCCTAATACTTTTATATTTTAAGTTATGATAGACTTATAAGTGTTTGTAAAAAAATAAATGTTTAAATAACAATAAAAAAATAAGGAGATGCAATATATTTTGGTTTTGCAAAATCACAATAATAAACATTGTAAATTAAAGCTTGATGTAGATAAACAGCCACTTGCAAAAATTATATATATAAAAAAAAAGCAAGCAAGCCTAAATGAAACAATACAAATAAAAAATATTTTTTTTTTTCAATCAATTGTATTTTTTTTCATTTTTAAATTTCGTTTTTGATTTTCATTGGTTCGTACTTCCTTTTCCTTCTCGTCGTCCATATAGCTATTTTTTTTTTTCTTTTACTAGGCACTCATTTCCGACGGACCTCCAGTAAATCGTTCAAGACAAGTTCCATCTTAACTAAACTGTGAAAGCGCCACACTTCAATTGCTTTTACACATACAGCAACACACTGACAACTTTCAACATGAAATATATTAGCACGGATCATTCGTCAATGTTTTTAAGAAGAAAAAAAAAAAGTAGCTAATTTCGAAGAGACGAAAAGATAAATGGTGAAACGAAACAGATTTAGAACAGAATCGGGTTTTAGTTCAATCTTCGGCAAATCGAAATGACCAACTTTAAAACAAGTAATGTTTGAAATTATATGTGCATAAATCTAAGAAATGAAGAAATTGGACTTCAAATTAACAATTTCTATTATAATAAATATATTTTATATTATTTTAAGCCTAACGTAATATTTAAAAAGCAGAAATACTGACTTTTAAAGTGTAATTTTTTTTTCTAATTAAAATAAATAAATAAGTGTTTCAGTAATTTTAATATTAATCTTGTAAATTCTTTTATAATTTATCATTAAACTTTTTTTATTTGTATATTTTTTTTTTTACTTTTCTGCTATCATTAATAGGATCTCAGCCAAAAATTCATTAAATTAAAAACTATTCCATAATATATATAATTTATAATTTTCATTACCTTACATAAAGGCCTTAACAGGAAGGACTATTATTAAGATTTTGTATTTTTAATTCTTTTATTTAAAATAATATTTTTTTTCTTATTTACTGTAATAATTTCGTGAAATATATTTTTTGTTATACATTTTATATTATTTTAAATCGACTAATAAAATAAAATTATAATTGTTTTTCCGTTTTATATTTATTTACAGTCTGATGATGAATCTTCGAAACAAGTCACTGTTATTATGTCTTGATTTATAAAATTATGTCTTTTTTATTTGTGTGTATGGTCTTATAATAATTATATTATTACACACAAAGTGAATAATAATAAAATTTGCAGTCCTTTAACATTTCAAACATTACTTACATATATAGCGGTTTAAAAGCAAATTTAATGTATTTCGTCATTTTCAGGAAATTTATTAAGAAATTGTTTATAATATTCCTCCATTTATTTATAGCTTCATCTGTTATAATGATCTTTAATATTTTTAAATCAAGAATAGTAAACTAAATCGAAATAAGTTTCATTAAAGACTTTACTTTTTATATTTATTCGTTTTTATTTCAAGCTAAATTAACACTTTTAATCATTTATTTCAAAACAGAGTCAATATTTCATTACAATTTGAGGTAATTTGTGTTCGAGATGAATCAGATGTCAGTAATCCACCAGAATTGACAATAAAGCAAATTTTCACTAACGGAAGTTGTTAGATTAATGTTATTATTATAAATTAGGGCTAGCGAATTATGAAATATTAAATGAAACATTAGAAAATTATAACTTTACAAATCGAATAATAAAGCTTACATGTTTAAAAATGAATTTGAATGTAATTTGAACTAATTAATTGTTTTGAACGTGCATAATTATATTATTAATTTTTATATTATTATTTTTATAAGTGATTTGTTTTTGTTCACTAAGGGTTAATCAAATTGTAACAAATTTATTTACTAAAAAACAATATAGAAAAAAAAAATATATCATGCAGATTTTCATGCAATATAATTCAATTCAGTAAAATAATAATTATATCAATAATAATCACGTGGTAATCAGAAAAAAAAGGAAATTTGTAATAACACGTAAAAGCAAGATATAAATCGAATGGCAAAGAATCCAAAGTTTTCCAAGCGGGGAACGTAAGAAGCGCACACACACGGTTATTTTTAGCTGAAAATTAACGCCCATGCTAAAATCCCAAAAGTAAGGCAGTCAAAAATGAAAAGGCAAAACAATATCTTCGGGTGGGGGGCAAAAAACGGGGTCGAACGACCCCCGAGCAAAAGCAAACCCGAGAGCGGGACGAACATCGAGAAGCACGGACATCCCCTTCTGGAGCGGGAAGCCCTGCTGCTGCCGACAGCTTCCTTGTGTCTCTGTAGCCATGCTGACGAGGTCGGAACGGCAACCTTCGAGCAGTGCTGCCCTCTGCTCGATACTATGGCAGTGAGAACATGCTGGTGCCTGGACCGATTCCAAACAGTCCGTAATGCAATTCGAGAGGTCGTTGGATCGGCAATCGATTTCAACCAACTATTCAATAAGCGATCATATCAATAAAAAATAAGTCAGCTTTTTAACCGTCAGTTTTTTTTATCATTGTTTTTTTTTATTAGTCAAAGAGAAGAAGGAAATTCAAAGAAGGATGATTCTTTATTTGCTTTGACTGTAATATCCTTACGGTAAGAAGACGCTATCCAATAGCTTCTTAGCCTAATACTGTAAGTTTAATACCCTAACATAAAGTTAAAAGGGTTGAAAAAATAAGTTTGGAAAACAATTTACGGCGAAATACTCATATCTATCCGTCCGTCCGTCCATCTGAGATGAAGGTAACTTAAAAACTATACATCCTAAGATATTTTAGAGGTAGGTGTAGGATGAACATCTCTTGATTTTTATGTGTGTCCCACAACTATGTTACGAACTTTGAGCAAAACTGCCAAAATATTTTGTCGTTAAACCGCGTAAATCACTCAAAATATAATTATCTGAAAAAGCTGAAATTGTAAGAAAGTTCATTAAATTTACGTTACCAAATATGATCACCCTGTTGATTTTGACAAAAATTGGGCCCATAGAGGCTGAAAATTACCATAAAGACTCCGCAAAGTGGGCTATCACGATAATAAAC
This sequence comes from Thereuonema tuberculata, assembly GCA_023159025.1. Lineage (NCBI taxonomy): Eukaryota > Metazoa > Arthropoda > Chilopoda > Scutigeromorpha > Scutigeridae > Thereuonema > Thereuonema tuberculata. The sequence continues at coordinate 42,058,956 of JAFIDM010000003.1, read as the reverse complement.
ATAAATTAAGTAGAAATGCTGAAAAATTACTATACCACTGCTTTTGGTGAGTTGTTTTGAATCTTACCATCAGGATATCCCATGCTGATATCGCCAACTATATCTTGTCTAAATATGTTTTTTGCTTTCAAACTATGCCCAAATAAAAAGGTTTTTCGATTCCGAAGTGTAAATAAGAAATATCGTTTATGAACGCTTTAGTATTTAAAATTGCAAAATTTAGAATTTAAAATTATAAATCTACTCGACTCTCACTGCAAGATTTTCATGAAATTTGGTATGTTGGGAGATCAGTGAAATTTAACGATTAAACCCAAATCACTAATCTTTCTAAACATAAAAATTCACAACCTTAAAAATACGTAACCTTGAGGGTTAATCTTAATTTATCTTTTAAATTCGTGTAATTTGTATGTTACAAACAGAACCTTCAAATTTTGCATTTTCAGAAAAACTGATTAAATTCTCAAATCCTTATTTTAAATCCAATTAATGTTAATCACACCCAAACACGCGCAAATGACAGTATATTACTAAAAGGATCAATATTCATTGTTGCATTGTTTCAATTCCAATGCTTTTCTGTGAGAAAAAATTGTCATCTCAAGAAACAAAAGGAAAATTTTTTAAATACAAAAATTTTGATCGATCTCATGTCGGGAAATATACATGCTAAGTTTTAAGAAGACCCATTCCCAAGAGCTATTAGTACACACTCACTGCCTCATCTCTGAGATAAGGTAAAAGAATTAAGTTATCTTTTTTTAATCCTAAGGTATCTTTTTTTCTTACTTTCCAAATAAATTTGTACAATTACTGCCTTATTATAAATAAGTAAAAGATAGAATTTTTTACTGCTTCATGATTAATAGATTTCTTTCATAAATGCTAATTTACAATAATTGTTGATCAATTGAGGAATTCCAGCCTTCGATAAACCTAACATCTGACATTTCCTGAAGTATTTTCAAATTTAAATCAATTTTTCAATGGGAAATTAGATGATTTTAATGGGAAATTAGATATGCAAACCATTTTTTACCCAGCACGTACAGTTTTTTTTTTTTTGCAATTTTCATTTAAAAGTTTTCATCATATAGTTTTTTTAATAAAATTAACCGAGTCTACAATATGTAAAACAATGGATAAAACAGGATCCAATTGCAATGAAAATGCTAATACAATACTTTAAAGTGAACAGTTATGTTCTTAAGAAATAGTAAACTCTCTGCAGGGAAACTATTTTCTCCTCTGCTTTAATGTGAATGAGCGCTGATTTATATTTTCGTTTGTGTTCTGGATGAGGTTTATCTCTCACTAAATACCAGCAGTAGTCAGCCATCATGGAGACGTCCCATCACCTCTGGTATCTTCGTTCCATCTCTTTTATATCTTGATGGAACCGTTCTCCCTGTTCCTCACTGAGTGCCCCTAAATTCCCACACAATGGGAAAGTCGAGATAACACTGCAAGAAGTATTGCTTTAAAACTTCCTTTAATTTTGCATCAGAAAGTCCTGAAATTTCTGACAAAGGTACTTAAAGCAGAAAATACTTCTGTCCCTACTCTTAACAAACTGCTTCCCATTTTTATACGAAATGGGGGTAAAAATACATTTTGCGTGTCAATTAATGGAGGATTTACTATGTTTTTCTTTTGTGGCAGAAACTCTTTTCTCTCAGGACAGTTTGAAACTGACCAGTGTCTATCCTTGGCTCTATTATTCGCAGAGAGAGCAAGGAAACTTTATATATCCTGATTGTTGCTCCAATAAAGATACCGCACACTTTTAGATCAGAGCATACGTATCATTGAGGTCATTGTGGTCATTTGCAAAACAATGTGTAAATAGTGGTAATATTCATGAAGGGATGTTGAATGGGCGATTGACACTGAAGCAAGTTCACTCCCATTATGCAGAAGAACATCTTTTAGACTGCTTTTACTTGAATCAAGAAAGAAACGTCTGTCTTTTCCCTGATAGACAGTTCCAAGATGACCAATTAAGCCAGAGATATCACAACAATGCAAGTTCTTCTTCATGAACGAAAAATTGTCTCAGTTCCTCCTCGCGATATCTATAACAATATGAAGTTATTCCAGGAAGTAAAATATTTTTCTCTCTTTTAATCGTGACCCTAACAGTTCACTCTTTTTTTTTCAAGTCGCGCACTAAGTCATTTAAATCAGACTGGCTGAAAAGACGTGGGTTATAATCGTCTACGTTTAGTACCAAGTCATCATCAACTTCCTCTGCATTTGAGGTGGCAAAGATCCTCTCTCTCTGGTAATGCTATTGATGGTTTGTGAATTGGAATATCTGGTCCATGTGGCACAGGCCTAATCGCTGATGGCAGATTTGGGTACACAATTTGATTTTTGTTTTTCTTATTGAATCCAGATACATTAGAGACATAAAAATAAGTCATCGATATGATTTTTTTGTTCCGGCCATACCATTGGAATTCCAAATGACGATAGCTCTCTGTATCATTGTCTCAGATTCTCTGCACAAGTTTTACAAACAATATGAGGAGCAAAATTCTTGTCTTGTTTGCCTAATTTTTAAAATATGCTAAATACAAGCTCCTGAGAAATAGCGTAATGTTTCTCATCCGCTCTTTTTATCACAGAAGACCCACATATATAACAGAAAGAGTTTGGATTGTTAACAACAGTCTCGCCTACGAACACCACTGAGATTTGCCATTAAATAACACACAGATATTAACTTACTATCACCTTTAAGTGCACGTCGTATGCTTCTACAGAAAACGCTCCCGGAATCCCCACTTGGACAAAAGAACGGGTTCTTGGCGAAATGACTTGTATTGTAACTGCGCATGCGCGAACTGCAGCTATTATATTTCAACCAATTGCACATATTCTTAACCCTCTCAAGTGTGGAAATAAATACAAAATCTTTCATCTCGGATATTTACATTACCTGCAGGCAAACTTTATTAGTGAAATTAGAGCGCTCTAGACATAAACAAAATGCGGAATTTTGAAAAATCCATACGTGTTAAGCAACAACTGGAGCTGTTTTAATATCAGGGCATTAGACAACTTATCAGTTATAATTATTCTTGCCGGAAAATCTTCGCAGGCCTGTGTAATTTACGACAACTCATCAGAGCATTATTTACAAAATCTTAATTTAATCAAGTGAATTCTCTTTCGAACGCCAAACTTTACAGGATGATTCAAAATTCCCTGTACAAACTTCGAAGATAGGTTCTACTCAGTAAGACAAACAAAAAAAGGTCACATAAACATGGAACCCGAAATGAATAATTTTCATTATTCAAAGTAAGCTTGTTTGTTGGCACAGTATGATGCGATAAAACGTATTTCAAAATATTCATAAATTAAAACACAGATATACCAATTAGAGAAAGAATGATTTAATAAACAGAAAGAAAAACCTAGTTAATATGGGTCCGGAAATGACCAACCATACAGTGAATAATAAAAACTACGTTTTACGCGAACTATTCATTTCCGGATCCAAGTTTATTTGAACTTTTTTGTTTGTCTTACTGACAAGTGAGTAGAACCTATCTTTCAATTTTGTACAGGGAATTTTGAATCAACCTGTGTAATATTTTAGATTAGAGAGTTGCAAGAACTTCGTAAAGCTTCTTTGGTAGGGATTGTAAATTGCATCCCAAAATGAAGGATTAGGATTTTGGACCTTTTTTTTTGGTTGGAAAGTTTATCGATTTGTTTGTAATTTCTTCCCCCAATTCAGAAAAAGACATAACGTTTTTTTTGTTTTTGGCTGAACGACTGTAATCATCATTACCTCTCCCATTCCTGGGTATGCCTATGCACACACATACACGTAAACAGACGTGCCGATTTCATGAGCCTCCTTTTACTTAGTAAAGTAGCTAAAAATAAACAGATAATACAATCCATCTTCTACGAACAACTACTGCGTTGAATAAAATATTCCTAACAAACTATCAACGAAAGTTTTGATGTCCCAGAAGGAGGGGAAATTATTGTGGTAAAACTATTTTGCCGAAAAAGCTTTACTAAGCTGTATTATATGAGATAGTTCACATTATAGCCGTTTAAATAAATGAACGCAGCGGAGAGAAAGAGAAAGCTGTGGACACCGGAACCAAGTGCAAATGACGAGTCAGCAGAGTTGTCTGGCAACGAATGTTTTCATTCCTTTCGTAATGACTCCTTTTTTTTTTTAATAGTGTTACAAGATAGAGTTTTTAGTCACAGATCTAAATTGTAACATTTATTATTTAACAAAAATTTCGTAATTTGGAAGAATATAGATAACCGTTTCGTGCTCTTTTAAATAGATAGACTTAGCAGCTCTCTTACTAAAAATCTTCCTGTGATTTGAGAAAGTTCAATGCTCTGGAAAACTTGTCATAAAAGTTATATTTATAGAAAATATTCATGTATGTTATTGCTGATAATCACGTATGTGATATGCATATATGATTTTTTTCTTCTTTTTTTTTTTTTCAGACTTTCGACCCACACGAAACCTTAGACCTTATCTCAAAATCATTTCCCTAAGAATGTGTGATTGTTGCATAAAATGGATAGAAAGCGATACAATTAATATTGTTTACTCTATAATAAATGAAGTTCGCAATGTTTTGTATTTGTAGCAAAAATCATACAGCATTAGTGATCTTTTAATTCTTTTTATACCTCTTTGTTGTGGTTTCTTCGAAATTGTTACACTTAGTTGCGGTTAGTCTTTGCGGTTAACTAACAATTTAATCGTTAATAATCACTTAATAAGATAATAATAACTATTTTTCAACATTCGATAATTGTCACCAAAATATTTTGTTTTGTTTTAAAAGCCATCTTATTTCATTCTCAGAGATCATTTAGTTTTATAAATTAATAAAATTTAAAATCTTTTCGAAAAGAAACTAGAAATAACAGATTACTTTCATCTTAGAAAAATTTTACATTCATAAAACTTCATTAATGTAGAATGTATATTAAGATCAAAATGCTCTGTTATTTAAACAGTTCTTTCTGAGAATTCAAAAATACTGATTATAACATAAAAGAAAGTCATAAAATATTTAATTAGAATAATAATGTCAGTAATTTTATAACAGTAAAACACTGTTATAAAAAATTTCATTATACTTTTTATGGAATTCTTATTAAATTATTTTTCATTTTATTCATTAGAAAACCATGGACGAGACCAAGCGTTTAGTAGATGACATCCCAGAACAGCTATTTCATGCTATTTTGGCGATTTTTATCAGCATAGTTACCATTAAACAATGTATATTGTGTATTTGTTATGTTTCCGCAATGAAATCTTGTAGTATTATGCTGCTTTAGTCGATCTTAATTAATTGGCCCTGATTGACAAAAAAATTGGCACCCTGGCGCCAACATACCTTGGCGCGGCCCTAGTAGGAATACTTAAAATACTTCATGCTTGTAATATAAAATGTATTATTTGCATTTAGTACAAATATTCTCATTTCTAATTTTTTAAAGATTAAGTTATTAGAATAAAGTTTTTAAAATAAAATCATTTAATAAATTTAGATCCTTAATCGAAATATAAAATAATTCATAATATTATGTTATCATGGTTTTTGCTTTGTTTAAGTATTATAATAAAATATGATTAGGTGATAGTGTGTGTGGTCGGTTCGCACCGAAGTGCGAGCTTCGTTGCCGAAGCATCCGTGCTCCAGGGAGCGCTAGTGTTCCCAAGACGGCGAACCCCTAGCAGACTCCCTAGAATTACAAGGGAAAGATACTGGGGTGGTTTCCCGTGGCCTTCCCCAGGACGCCATTAAGGAATGACGTCAGACCTTCAGAGAAAGTGAAGAAGAGGCTACAACACAGGAAAGGAAATTTTTGAAACATCCATGCTCGCTACCGGGATTTGAACCCGGGCGCTGGCACATTGATCTCACGACAGACCGACGCCTGAGACCGCTCGACCACACCAGTACTGCTTATGAATTTTTAGCAGCGTTGTATTGGGTTGCAAGGCACATAATGACACAGATTTTAGACCGTGTCGGTGTTGGATAAAAAAAAATAAAACTAAAATAAAATATGAACACTTAATTAAAATTTGAAATGCAATTGGTGAAAGATTAAGAATTAATCAATGACGATTCTATTATTTTATTATTTAACTCTAATAAAAAAAAAAAAATTTGGATCTTTATTTAGTTTAGTAATTCCTAAATTAGTAAATGTGAAATATTTGCTATTAACATATTTATATTTTATTATCAAGCTTAAACAAAGCAAAAAACATAATAAAATAATATTATGAATTACTTTATATTTCTATTAAAAAAAATCTAAATTTAATAAAGTATAACAACACTAATTTAAGAAATGGGACCAAACACACTAAGATAAATAAAAATATATTTACAAAATTCATGTTACATGTTACAACACTAATTTTGTAAAATAATACAAATTCAACAAAAGTTTATCGTCGAGATATAATCATTCTCTCAAGGGCATTAATTCTCTATCTTAGAATAATTTATCCTGCTGTATGTTAAGTAGGAAAATTTAACCGTGTACGTATGAAAGTATCAGTTAATGAAAGCAAAACAATGTGCATTTCCAACATTTTATCTTGTATGCTAAGTTTTAAATATGAAATTGAATAAATATTTTGTGAATATATCATTTGCAGCGATTCCATAAGTGCTTATCCTGTATATATAGCCTGCCCTCCTGTGTCTAATTAATCACTGAAGAAAGTCTGTTAACAGGTTGAAAGCTGAGTCTGGTTCCCTCTATTACATGTTTTTTAAAGATTTTTTAGTTTTTTTAAAAAAATAAAAAAAAAATAAGTGTTAGCTTTTTTAAATTCATCTGTAACCACATCCATACACGTTAAATTTTGATCCTTGAATATACATTTTAAAAATTTACAGGAACCAATTTCGGCGATTTTTTTTTTCTGAAAGATTTTTGAAAAAAAAAAAATGAAAGATTTTTTTAATTATTTTTTTGGATGATCTACACTTTGCTTTTATTTTACTTTAATTTTAATTTGCTTTTATTTTAAATTTGAGATCACAATTTTTGAAATTAATTTTGATTGTAAAATAATTCAATGGTATTGTTATAGGAATAAAAGTACAATTGATAATTAAAGATCTATTACAATAAATTTTCAATTTTCATTTTTTTAAATATTATTCTTTAAATCATTTTCACGTTTTGCAATATAAACATACAATATAATTTACAGTTCAAATTTACTTTATTTGAACGTTTTAGTTTTCTTCGTGAAGCTGAGAAAATAAGGCTAAAATTTGAAATCTTTGGAGCTCTCCTCTTTAAGGGCTTTCTTGTGAGGCAGGAAGATATAAAGACATTTTTTTTTATTCTATTAATGCTGTGGAAATTTACAACAACCGCATATATCCAGGGATTTCTAGCGACGAAGGGATGAGACCAGTGAGAATACAGAACGCTCCTAGAATAATAACACAGCGAAAAATAATCAAATGAAGGAAGCAATTTATAGGGGATTTTTTATAAGAGGCAGCTACAAGCTTTTTATTCCAGTCTATATTTAGTTTCTGCATTGAGCCAAATTGAAAAAGACTGCTGAGCAAAGTACTGTATATAAAACGGTTTATTCGTGTAAAGTAAGTAATATGAGTAATTTTTTTTTAAATACAAGGATGTAATAACTTTTCAACAAATGCAGATGCATGTTAACACATGTTTTATTTTTTTTTATAATTTTATCTCCAAAAGCTCAATTGAGCGCCGTTTGTATCTGGAACAAAGCCCAAGCCCTACAAGGACTCGTCTTCTAGCTTTCCAACCGTTCATGTAATGGGTAGCGTACATAACTGATATGGATATTTTCTTTTTCCGTTTGTTCTTTCCACGGGTTTACTATAGACTGCCTTCTACTACGTACCCTGGACAATGATTCTTCTGACAAAATAGTCTACTATTAAAGCAAATGGTGCTCTGCCAAAAAGACCTTGACCGTTCGTAATTAGCTTGTTACGCCATTTTTTGTCAATTAATGAATGAAAACGCAAGAGAATGCAGTGCATAGGGATACATGCAAGGGAAGCGACAACAACAATAATAAAGAAAATAATATGGTTAACAAGCATCCACAAGAAAAAAAGGCGCTGTCTAAGTAAGTGTATGTCTATAAATTAATGAGATAGTAATGAATTTTTTTAATGAAATTAAGTAAATTGCTTCCGCAAACGTACAGCTGGCGTAAGTAGTACTTCTGCTTTGAATTTGATTTTTATTTCTTTAGTTATCAGTTATAAAATTAGCTATATAGTCTTATATATATGTTTTTTTTAGATTTTAATATTTTAATTATAACCATTAAAAAGAATTAGAATTGTTATTAATTTAGTAAGACTAAAAATGCTATTATTTGATTATTTAATGAACAAATCGTATTAAATTATCGAAATGCTATATTTTATTATATTTTGGAACTGATAACTTCAAATAATTACGAAACTAATCAAGAACTGTTAACTTCTTGTATAATAAATAATATTTATACTGCTAGAAAGATTATATACTGTTATATTTACATTAATACTGTTATATAGTAATATGTTATATTTATTAAATAACAAAATTTGTATATTTCTATAACAAATTATTTAATACGAATATTATCTGTAAAAACCTAAGATTACACCTTCTATAGAACCTATAGACTGATCCTATAAATATAGGAATATCGTACGACTGAAATTGAAAATTTATTAATATAAAAAAATAAAAAAAGTTTTTAAATATTATTTTCATATTTTTTTCAATGATTGAATCAACTGAATTCCAGAATGTTTTTGTAACTGGTCCTAGTTGATGATTACTAACAAGCATGAAACAGCATTACTAAGATAAAAAAAAAAAAAAAAATCATGACTGATAATAATAATCATACTTTATAAATCCTTGTCCACTCTATTTAATTTCATCTGAATAAACAAGCTTTATATGTTAATTGAATATCAAACTATTTGATAAACAAAAATTTTAATATTAATCTCTCAAATTATCTTTTAGGAAATTAGAATTTTATCTGCAATAATATACTGTATATGGATCATTTGATGAAAAAGTTGTTAGTTTGAAACTTTGAATAGATTTTAGTGCCAGATCTATTCAAAGTTTTAAGATTAGATCTTGCAAAAATGTAATAATGATGTTTGTTTGTTTCTATTTTTTTCAAAAACATAATTTTTATATTTAACGTTTGATTTTTACTGACTGGAAATGTTTACTTTTCATATGATTATATTTCTAGAATACAGTAAAACTCCGATTATCCGAAGCTCAATTATCCGTACAGTCGGATTAACCATAGTTCTATGTAGTAGGCCTACGTACAATTTTCTTTTTTTTTTTTTAATTCTCTAAATAACTTTAAAAAATTTTTCAGTTTTATTTATAAACTACAAGAACGTAGTAGTTTTTATAGATTTTTTTTTTAGTTGGATTAATTTGGATTAACTGTGTTATCCAGGCTTGGCTTCCCTACTCCGATAATAATTGACGTTTTTACTGTATTTTTTAAGTATCTTCCTGGAAATGCGAAAAAAATCAAAGCAGTTATTCACTGCTTTAAGATAACTTACTTTTCGAAATAAGTTAGTTATTCGTATTAGGATATTATTGAAAATATCCGTGCCGCGCATCCACCGCGGTAAGTGTATTTCCCAAAGGTGAATAATGTTTAAAACTGCGTTTACGACTTCGAGATCACGTCCGACTTCTAAGTCCTGTCTCCTAAAAACTCGTGAAGAGATGTCGACTTTTTTGTTACTTATTTGTAGTTAAACCAATGCCCTAAAATCTTTAAAAAGTTTGTGGCAAAGCTGTAAAAACGCCAGGATAAGGTATTGAAGATAGGAAGAAAGTCAAAAAAGTGAAAATTTGTATCGGCCTCCATTTTGAAACGGGTGATCCCATTTGGTTGAAATACAATACCAACCGAGTCCTTAAGGGTATCTAGCACCCATAAAAGTTTTAGCTCAAAAGTTCAAAATGTACGGCAGTTATCCACATACAACTTTGAGGTCAATCCCCACTTCTAAGACCCGACCTCTAAAAACCCGTGAACAGGTTTCAACTTATTTGTAGATAAACCAATGCCCTAAAAGATCTAAAGAGTTTGGGGTAAAATTTAAGATAGGAAAAATTGTCAAAAAGAGTTTATGTATATGTATACATCGTGGGAAGAAGAATTTGAATGGCATAATTATATATTCGTGGTCTACGATCCCATCACAAGGTCGGCCGCATAAATTCGAATTTCTATTAGATCAATCAGCGCATGATTCTATTAGAATCTAATAGAATCTACCATGCGATGATTGGCTGTCGTGCTAATTCTTTTATATTTAAATTGTTTCTTTCAATTCCTTTCTTGGTCTTCTGTATCTGCGGAAGAGAGCCGTGTACTTCGGGTATTTCGAAACATGTCATTTTATTAAATAGTTTTTTTTTAATATGTATTGTGTCATCTTATAAATGTTTTTGAAGTTAATAAATATGTGGTATTTTAATTAGAAAGCGATTTCTACTACACACGGATTTTACTACTTTTAAAATTTGTGTATAAATATTTTGATGTTCAACTTATATATGCTTTATTTCAGGTTAGTTGGAATTTCAATTCGTGGCGTTTCCTCCAAGTTGTTGACATTCAGAAAATTTCAAAGAAACTCGTTTTAAAGATCAGATAATAAATTCACAGAAATACAGTCATTAGGTTAAGAACTGGTTTTGTTTCTTTAGATACCACAGAAAGTACGCTACGTAAAGGACATGTACTTTACGAAAATAAAAAATAAAACCATATTTAAAAGAAAACAAATTTAATAATAAAATTCGATCTTCCTGAGTGTGGTAATTCAAAGAACTGGCTGTAATTAGGGATTTAATTTATTCAATTAATTTTAATGTTTATTAAATTACTAATAACTTTGAAAATACTATTCAGCAAATAGTACTTGTTCCTTTTCAACCTTTTCAAAATACTTCCTTGCATTTAGATGGTTTATGGAAGTTCTTATGGTTTATCTCGGTTCCTTCTATACAGGTTTAACTGTTAAAAATAAATTTAGTGAAAATATTTTAAACAATTAATCCTGAATAGAAAGAACCGAGATAAACCATAATTAAATTTATTCTTATGGCGTTTTTTAATAAGTGCATTATAAGACACGAGCTGTGTCCAAAAGAAGAGAGAAAAAGATAAAAACCACTTAAACAACCTATATATTGTTGACGTTTATGTTTATTGCTCCGCTCCTATTGGTCGTAGCGTGATATTATATAGCCTATAACCTTCCTCAATAAACGGGTTATCTAACGCAAAAAGAATTTTTCAAATCGGACTGGTAGTTCCTGAGATTAGCGCGTTCAAAAATACAAACTCTTCAGCTTTGTATATTAGTATATAAGATAAGATAATAAACAAGAATCTCCTTATGTTATAAACAGTAATTGTATCATAGACAAAATAACTTCTTGTATAACATTACACCATTAGAAATCTTCTTTCTTCAATATTCTTGTAATATTTTGGCGATATTTCGCGAAATTTAATCATTTCGCTTTTTCAGCCTTTTTCTTCAAAATAACTTCGAGTCTATCTCAACATTATTGAGTTTCCTTTTCAATACTAATACACTATAACATTATTGAGTTTCTTTTTCAACAAAGTAACTTAATATTAATCGGCTATATCATTATAACACATTACTGAGTTATTATTGACATATTCAATTATTATGAGTTTCCTTTCCAATAATAACTTTATACTTCTTT
>JAFIDM010000003.1:41978736-42005215 GCA_023159025.1 Thereuonema tuberculata | reverse complement strand
AAAAAAAGAAAATTCTAACTGAAGGAACTAAGGGGAATTATGAACTATGTCTCTGCCTCGCTCATCGAAACCATATTGATAAATGGCTCGAACCGATACACAATCGTTATAACAATGAGTAGTAGTCAAGATATAAATGGACTCCTTGCACTTTCGAAGAAAATGATTAGTTTCATTGCAAATAATGCGAGGGTGGGACCAATCTATAGCATGCCCTGTTGTAGCGACATTTCCTTTTTTTTTTCTTTTTCCAGATCTTCCCTACGGCGTTTCCTGGTGGACTTCATGTAGCAGACGAATCTCATGCAAGTTCACGTTTTTTCCCATCGAGGGAGCCAGCAGGGTTCATTTCCACCGATAGATGGCGCCACCCATCTTCCCGATAGATGGCACCACCCATCCTCCTATGATTCCAAGGGACTTTGCAAGACCTTAAATACCCATGTATTTCGAATATCTTTGTCACTCGTCAAAGCCTCATAAAGGAGGCGAAACCGGTTGTGTCCTATGTAATTTTTAATGTGTTAAATGTTTTTTTAAATACTAGTCAAGTGTAAAGGCCTTTTTTATTCATTATTTCTGTAATATTTTTTTTGTAATTATATTTTATTATTATAAATCTGCAATCTTATTTGTCTAATCAATATTTTGATAAATAAGATGTTTAGCAATTATATAATAATAGTTTAACAATTATACAGACAATTTTAAAACTTTTTTATGAAAAAATAAAAGAAAAAATATTATTATTATTATCGTGTTTGTATGTTTCAAACCTTGGGTTTCCCCAGCAAAAACAATATGGCGGGTCAAGGACCAAAGCACATACTGCCAAGTGTAAAGATGTGTGCAAGAATGATTAGGGATGTGTGCTTGTGTCCAAAAATTTCCTAACTATGCGTGTAGTGTTGAGTACCACAGCCTTCTGCAGTTGTGCATAAGTGTTTTTGTGAAGTCCTAGTGTGCTGAGACTGTGGTGCAATGTGTGAGGCACCAGACCAGTGGCAGACAGAACGATGGGTACAACACGTACTCGATCCTGCCTCCACTGCTTCTGGAGCTCGTGTGCTAGATCAGTGTATTTACTGATCTTGTCTGCGTGAGTTTTCTGCATGTTCTTGCTGATCGGCACTGCAATATCAATTAGATAGGTCTGTTTGTTAACCTTATCAACAAGTGTGATGTCTGGTCTGTTGTGATGTATGGTTTTGTCTGTGTGAATGGGGCGGTCCCAATATAGTTTATATGAGGGTGACTCTAATACGCTTTGTGGTATGTACTTGTAGTACGGGACCGTGCTCTTAATAAGTGAATGTTTGTGTGCTAGTTGTTGATGAACGATCGACGCTACCTGATTGTGTCGATGGAGGTAGTCTGTTTGAGAGAGAAGGGGACAGCCTGATATTACGTGGTCGATCGTCTCATGCGTAGTGTGGCATTTCCTGCATTTGTCGTCATGTGTGTTTGCATCGTGTAGAATGTGTTTCTTGTAGTTGCGTGTGGAGATGACTTGGTCCTGTATTGCGATCATGAACCCTTCGGTCTCCCCAAACAGCTCACCACTCGTCAGCCATCTGTTCGACGCTTCCATGTCGACGTGAGGCTGGCTGAGTTCGTGATGATGTCTGCCATGGAGTTCCTTACAAGCCCATGATTCACGCAGCTGCTGAGTGTGGGTGTCAGGGGTAGTGAGTGTTGGAGAAGAGTTTCCGAGGTTCAGGGGTGTGAGGTGTGTGTCAGCCTTGACAATGGCTGAGTGAAGTGAGGAGTCTTCTGCTCTTTGGTGGAAATGTTCCCTAAGTGTATGTACTTGTTTTTTGTGTAGGGTGATGAGGTTGATGAGTCCTCGGCCTCCCTCCTTGCGGGGAAGAGTCATCCTTTCCGTAGCGGACTTGGGGTGGTGCATGTTGTGTTTCGTGAATGTAGTGCGTGTTGCGCGTTGTAGTGCTTCGAGTTCGGTGTTTGTCCATGGAATTATGCCGAACGAATATGTTAGTGTGGGAACGGCAAAAGTGTTGATAGCTTTAATTTTATTTCTGGCGTTGAGTTGTGTTTTGAGGATTTTGTGAACTCGAGCAAGGTATGTGTTCTTCAGTGCATTTTTGATGTTTGCGTTGTCAATGACGCACGCTTGCTGGAAGCCCAGGTACTTGTAGGTCTCTCCCTGTTCCATGGATTGGATGGCCAAACCATTGTCCAGTTCAAAACACTCCAAATTCGAAGTCTTCCCACGTATTATGTGTAACTTGCGGCATTTGTCAATTCCAAATTCCATCCCAATGTCTTTGGTGAACTGGGTGGTGGCTTGTAGTAAATTAGGAAGTTGTGCATTGTTTGTGGCATAGAGTTTAATGTCATCCATGTAGAGTAAGTGTGTGATTTTATATGGTGTCACAGTGCCTGTGGTAAGCCTATAACGTGTTTTGTGTTATCTAGTTTATGGCTCAGTGGATTCAAGGCGAGGCAGAACCAAAGAGGACTCAAGGAGTCTCCCTGGAAAATACCTCTCCTTATGGGAATGGGATCTGTAGTGATGGAGGTGTTAGAGGTGCGTAGGTGTCATGTTGTGTTCCAACTCTTCATCGTGGCAGCTAAGAATGCCGTGATCTTGGGGTGTATTTTGTAGATATGAAGAGTGTGTAGGAGCCAGGAATGAGGGACAGAATCAAATGCCTTCTTGTAATCGATGTATGCGATATGTAAGCTCCTATTCTTCGCGCGTGCCTGGCGCAGGATTACAGAGTCAATTAGGAGTTGCTCCTTACAACCCTGGGAATTCCTGCGACAGCCCTTCTGCTGTTCGGAAAGAATATTATATGTCTCGATGTGCGTGTAGATCTTGTCTGCGAGGCAGGAGGTGAGGAGTTTGTAAAGTGTGGGGAGGCAAGTGATTGGGCGGTAGTTTGCAGGTTGCGCTGTTTCAGTGTTCTTGCTCTGTAGGTATGTGACACCCTGTGTGAGGAAACTAGGCATATGTTCTGAGTGTTGGATTATGTCAGTGAGTGTAAGTGCTAGTTTTCCATGCAGGGACGTGAACCTCTTGATCCAGAAGTTCTGGACTCCGTCTGCACCAGGAGCCTTCCAGTTGTGTGCATGTTTTAGTGCTGTCTGTATGTCTGCGAGAGTAATCTCATGGAAGGACATGCAGGGTAAGTGTTCAGTGAGTTGCTGTTCCTCTGTTATCCATGGTGCTTTATCATTGTGGGGGATAGGGTTTCCCCACAGAGACGACCAGTATTCATGTAAAGCCTCGCTGTTGGGAGTGTTTGTGTTAGTTGCAGTAGAGGAAGATGTAAGGGATCTGTAGAATTTTTTCTCATTGTATTGGAAAGTGTTGTTCTGTTGTTTGCGCAGAGTGCACTGTTTGTATCTCTGTAATCTTTTTGCAAGTGCACTGAGTTTTTGTTTTAGTGTGTCGAGATGTTCCTGAACCTGGTTATGATGATTTGAATGTGAAGGGCGAGTATTTATGTACTTGAATATCTTTCTAACGTGGGACATAAGTTTCTTTGTTTTGTTTCCTGCACAGTATTGTGTGAGCCTGGCTATGTCTCCTCTAAGGTCGCTGATGCGGCCCTCAAGGCGACGTCTCCAAGGGGGGATGTATTCTTGTGTCCGTGCAGTGGGAGGTATGTTGTGTTGTTTGATTCCAAGTGCCCGAATGGTTCCCTGTGCAGCACAGTAGAGTGTTGTATGTATGTCTTCTAATGTTTGGATGTTGTCAAGGTGTTGTGGGATAGTGTGTGTGTTGAGATGGTATATGACTGTGGCGAGTTGTTTTGATGTGTGTACTTTGGGGAGTGGCGGCCTGAGTGTGGGGTCTGTGCCTGTGTATTGTGCAAGTGCAGTGTAGAAATGATCATGAGCTGCACGTAATATTTCATTAGTTGTATTGTTGGGGCATGTGTACTGAGGGGTAGAGATTGTTTCTGTGTTTTCCATATTATTATTATATCAAAAAAGTTTCAAACCATGGGATTCCCCAGCTAAGACAATATGGCGGGTCAAGGACCAAAGCACATATTGCCAAGTGTATAAAAAAAAAAAAAAAAAAAAAAAAATTTGGAAGAATAGTTAGGGATGTGTGCTTGTGTCCATAAATTTCCGAACTATGCGTGTTGTGTTGAGTACCACAGCCTTCTGGAGTTGTGCATAAGTGTTTTTATGAAGTCCTAGTGTGCTGAGGCTGTGATGCAATGTGTGAGGCACCAGACCAGTAGCGGACAGGATGATGGGTACAACACGTACTCGGTCCTGCCTCCACTGCTTCTGGAGCTCGTGTGCTAGGTCTGTGTATTTACTTTTATTATTATTATTATTATTATTATTATTATTATTATTATTATTATTATTATTATATCGAAAAAGTTTCAAACCATGGGATTCCCCAGCTAAGACAATATGGCGGGTCAAGGACCAAATCACATATTGCCTAAATGAAAACACGAAAATTAAGCTCTTTATATACGTATATGTACATAAAGAAGCGGTGAGATTATCAAAGAAACCGAGAAAGAGAGGACTGAGGCTTTGTAAACGGTTAATGATAACCTTGTATTTATTATATTTGTATTTCAATTCGTATATTTCACTTAAAAAAAGAAGGATTAAAAAGCTGTGCTAGGGAAAAAAAGTTAACTTAAGGTAATTTTTTTTAGAAACTTATAGGTTAATTATACTACATAAACATGACCTTAGATGATTTTCGTTAGTATACAGTAGTTTGTGCTGTAGATTCTCGAAGTTGACGATAGGTCGCATTGTTATCTCGCCCTTTCTTTGAAAGGAATATATGAATATACGCTATATTAATATCTTACTTTGTAATTGTTGAAATAACAGTTATAGATACTAAAACTCATTATTTCAAAAACTAGCAATAACAATTGTACAAATAGCTATAAATAAAGGAAGAATTCAGATAATAAAATATAATCAATAATAACAATTTTTTTTATAATAAAAAAAACAAAAACAAAAAAAAAACCAAAACAAAACAACAAGCAAATACTGAACTTTTTTTTTAAAAAAAAAAGAGAGGAAAGAAACGTCATCAGAGTTTAGCAAACGTTACCCGGCACCATATGGCGCATATGTTGTTGGAAGTAGCGATAAGGGAGTAGGGGATACTGAACAGCACAGTAATTATAGTGATTCTAAAGCTAGACATTTCCTGAACATTAGTGATTCCAGCGATGAATCGCGCAACGATAATTGTGGATATATTATGCATTTTTGTGGGAATCAATTCCCTTATTTCGACCAATGGGCTATGGGTTGAATTGCCGGTGATGGTTCCGTTGCAGCCGGAAGGTTGGAATCTTCCGTCGTACTTGACAATTATTATTCAGGCAGCAAACATTGGTCCAATTGTATATAGTTTGGCAGCTTATAAGTAAGATAACTGTTTTTGTTTTTATTTTTTTCCTCTATTTATTTATTTTTAAATTTTGTTTATAATCTTTTTAATTAAACTAAAAGACTTTTAAACAACGTATGATTTGAAATCATTGCTTGTAGAAGGTTTCCACGATTATGCCTCACTAGAGTGCTCAGGAATATTGAATGGTGGATTATGAATATCATCTAGGATACAGGTGATCTAGGATACTCCTTCAGGAATTTGGAATAAGGAGTTATATTTTAATAAAAAAAAAAAAAGTTCCAAAACGCATTTCTTCCAATTTTAGATACATTGTACTAAATCGTTCTTCCACCAACAATTCCCTCTGCACACCAGTGATTTATAAGATTAAGCTAAAAAATAGATCCATCCAGCCAAAAAAGGAGCAAAAAACAGCGATTGAGTCCAGCCCTGTATTTTTTTTTTTTTTTTGCTTTTTTTGTTTTGGTGGGATTAATAGCCCATACAAACCCTCTTCATTCCATTGCTACTCCTTTTAAGTAAGGTGACCAGACGTCCCGATTTTGGCGGGACAGTCCCGATTTTTAACAATTTGTCCCGCGTCCCGCGGCGTTTTAAAAAAGTCCCGATTTTTTTTTGGTTATTGAATTCCTTTTTTTTTGGTTGTCGAACTGGCGATTCCTTTTTATTTTTTTTCTTTCCGGTCTCCCCCCCCCTCCCCCCGGTCAGTGGTATCCCACTTTGCCAATGTAAAAATCTGGTCACCTTATTATAAGCTTTCGATCAAATTTCTTTGGATATTCTGAGATGAATACTAAACTAACCTTCATACATCCTTTCTTACAAAAACTGAATTACTCCCGATTCAGAGCAAATTAATTTCGAAGGACGAAACAGATAAAAATACGTCGCTAATATTACCGTCAAATTCTGTGAATTTGACTGCTTTCTGAATGGACATTGAAAATGTTTAAAAAAATACAATACATCCTTTCTAGGATGTTCAGGATCACGCATCAATACAAATTAACGCACGGAATGGGAAACAGAAAAAAAGAAAAAATACAATGAGAAATGTCTATCTTTCGAAACAAATAACTGAAAACGACAAGTTAAACAAAAAAACATAATTTAAATGAGGAAAAGCAAACTGAGTAATAGAGTCAACATCAATAATTTGGACTATTGGCATTTACATTTATAAAAAAAAATCACATAAAAAAAATGCAAAAGTATAAAGGAAAATTTTCGAAAAAAACAAATAAACAGAAAGGTTGTTTTTCGGCTACTAATTTTGTAATGGTACAGCTTAAAACAATCATAAAATATTTAAGAAAAATAATTTATAAGGATTAAAATTGGAGGCTTTGTTTATAATGTAAAATTTAAGTAGAAGAAATGTTGAAATTGTAAACTTCTAGGATTGCTTCACTGAAGTTTATTATACATTATATAATAGGGGACGGCAACCCATAGCACACTTTTCCCCAGGTGTATCTTTGTGTAGTTAGTTGCATCATTCAGTAATTTGCTTCATTTTATACTCCTTACACAATTTTTGTTGTTCGTTATTGACTTAATGGGTTTTTAACGTGTATGAAATTAATGGTGTAGTTTTAAACAAAGGCCTGACATACAATAATTAAAAATCATAAAAACACATTAAAATCTTATAAATCTCGACCAGGTTTCGATCGGACCTGCCGATATCAAGTCCAAGGTTTCTTAGAATTTTGAATAAATACATTTCATTCAAAGGAATTAGTGAATTACTGAAGGGGTTTGAAGACCTTCTCCAACATTTTTAAAAATTATGAAGAAAGAAGGGAGAAAATGTCCCATTTCCACCAGCAGGCCCTGAGCTGTTAAGAGAGGGCAGCTACTCACTATTTTTTAGCACTCGCTTCTACACCGAATATTTGAACTGTTTACTTCTGGCTGGTGCGAGGCCAAAAATTTTCAAAAGATAATCTTAACATTTTCGATATTCAAAAATAAAAAAAGAAGATTGCAAAATTTCTTCCATTTACTTTAGTAGAATGTAACTAAATCTTCAAACATCTCTTATATTTCTTATAAAGTAAGAAAAATGACATATAAGTTAACGTTTAGTTAGAATTGAGAAACTGCAGCAACTGCATATTTTATTCAGTAACAAACATAATGAAAGTACACTTATAAGAAAAGTCCTTTATAAATGTAATAGAAATTTAATGTTACACTGATCATCCCGAAATAGTCAGGGAAAAATAATACTAAGGGATCGTAGGCATATCCAGGATTTTAGAATGGGAGGGATTATGATGGTGGTAGCTATTGAACCAATAAAAAGTAGTGTTCTTCACCGGATGGGGAGGGGAGGTGGTTACAGACAAACACATGAACCTTCCAACCAAAAAAAAAGGTTCAGAATCCTAGATTTCTTCTATTTTTGTAAGCATTGGGGAAGGAAGGTTCTAATCCCTAACCACCCCCACCCCCTCAGTACGCCAAATTAAGTTATATTCAGTAATTAATGGAAATTTGAAAATATGATAATTAATAAATTGTAGTTGGCGTGTTAACTTTTAAAGATTCACATGGAAGAGATCTGACATCCATGCACACACAAAAACCGGAAGTACTTTGGAGTGTTTTGACCGATAGCTCCTTACCTGTACCTTACCTGTACCAAAATTAACAGAAATTTTCCTTAAAAGAATAAAGTTTGTAAGATACATAGTTTTTGGGTTGATAACGGACTGTAAAACGATATACCAAACATGTATTATCCTGTTGTAGGTAGTTATCATAGAGTATTAAAAGAATTGAATGAAGTTGTCTGTAAAATTGCAAAAAAAGAAGAAGAATTTTTTTTTTTTTGCCACATTGTCATTGTTTGCGGTTCGCACCGAAGGTCCGTGTTCTATGGATCTCTGATGTTCCCAAGATGGCGAACCCCTAGAAGAATCCATAGAATTTCAAGGGAAAGATACTGAGGTGGTTTCCCATTGCCTTCCTCAGCAAATCATTAAGGAATGAATTCAGACCCGGAGAGAAAGAAGAAGAAGCAGACAAACTTAGGAAAGAAATTTTTCACAAACAGCCATGCCCACACCCGGATTTGAACCAGGTTCCGACATATCTGCTTCGTGCGAGGCCGCCGCCTTGCGCACAAGATCACGCCGGAACGGCTTGCCAACATTATAAAAATTAATTAAATAAAGCTTTCCTGCGATTTATGATATCAGCCGTTTTGAAACGCTAATAAACCTATATTTCAATCATAATAACAAAATACAAAATCCGTCTGTCAAACAATAAAATTATATGAATGTTTGCGAAATCTGCTAAAAAAAAGCGTTTTTGCTTTAAATTCGAAAGTTAAAAATATCTTTTCCGTATGATCTCAATTCTAATTTATTTCAATACACGCCAATGGTTTGGAGTAAATAAGTCTGTTAGATCAAATGCAGTACAGCATAAATTAATTGCTGATTGGAACATTAATGCTAATTTAATGACAATAAAATTGAACGTGTGAAAACTTCATTTTAAAATTAATGAGTCTGTAATTTTCTGCAATAATCTTTTAATAAATATTCCTAATGATCTTGAAATAAGCCATAATTTTTTTTTGTGTGTTTTGAACTGTATGAATTAATAAATTAATGATGTTTTTCACGGATAGTTATCACGAGGAACTTTTTAATTATTTGCAATTCTTTGTAAATTTTAATGTAAGCTGAATATGCGTACAGCCCAAATATCATTGAAGAAATTTAAATGAGAAAGGTAAAATTAATTTTTAGCAAGAAATTCCTGAAAGAAATTAAAGCTCCCGTTCCTTTAAAAAAAAAAAAAAAAGGTAATTTCCTATTTTATGTTCGTAAAAATCATTAGGTTCGCCTGGTATTGTTAATATAATTATAAGTGTAATTTTGTTAATGCCAGGCAGATAATGTGAAACGAACAATTAATTAATAAAAAGTAGAATGCTTATTTTAAAATGGTTTTGCACTATACTTTACTAGAAAAACTAACCCTCTTCTGGCTAACTGCGATCTTCAGATAGCTTGGAACCCTAATGGCCGGCGACCGTGGTGACTTGATGCATACTGTTATCTGAAGATTACAGTTAGCCAGATGAAGGCTAGTTTTTCTAGTAAAAGATCGTGCAAAACCATTTTGAAATAAGCATTCTACTTTTTACTGGTGACTTGTTTGTTTCACAGTATCTGCCTGCCATTAACGAAATTACATTTATAATTATGTTAACAATATCAGACGAAACTAATGATTTAACGAACATAAAATAGGAAATTACCAAAAAAAAGTCTTGAAAAAGCCTAAAGAAAAAGTTGCCGTATTTATAAAACTACAATAGCTGTCGAATAGTTCATGAAAATCCACAACTACTGAAATTAATTAAATCCGCAAATATTTATAAGTCTTTCCATCTAATTAGTCAAATCAAGGCACCTTTATATTTAATTATAAAATGGTTTACAATGCATTTTATAATTACAATGTTTCCACAATAAGTTCATTTTATAGCTTATGGTTATGAAATTAAGGAGATTTTTGTGACCTTTACGCTTAAATATCTCACACTGTAAAAAATTACCGTTTTTATAATAGGCAATTTCTGCTTTTTTAACAGTCTCATACTGTAAAGTGCAAATAACAGGATTAAACCGTAATTTGAAAGTCTTGCCGTACACGGCTGTTGCAACGTGACGAAATTATCAAATATACCTCACAGACGAAATTATCAATGCTACAAGTAGAACGTACTTGTCCTTACATAAATATGGTTCAAAAGTTTTTGGAGAGAGAGAGAGAGAGATGTCACACGAGAACAGATGGATTTACGAGTCTAACCTCTCTAAGAAATGAGGCCAAACATGCTGAAGTACTGTATTTAAGTATATTTTTCTAAATTATTTTTAATTTATGTGTGTTTCATATTTATTCGTATAAATTCACAGTAATATTTCATTCATTAAATTATAAAAGTTGTAGTTCAAACTTAACAGGCAAGTTGAATTAAATGTGATTTGAAATGAATTCTCTATGTTTGCATAATGCATAACACCTGTAGAGACATTATCACTTGATTGCACGTTGACAGTAAAAATTATTCATTTCTATGAAAGTATTATTTTTCTTTCTTTAAGTTTTTGCCGAATTTCAGAGCTCAGGCGTATATACAGTAAAGACCGGAGAGGCTGTGGCAACGCCAAAATCTCAAAATGTAATAAACGAGGCCATTTTTTTTTTTTTGGTTGGATGGCCTGTTATCGGGATCTTGGCCTCTCCCTCCCCGAAATTCTGAAGAATACTTATTTTTTTTTTTTTAATTGTTGCTAGTCGATTCCCGAACATGGTCCTCCCACGAAATAAAATCCTCTCCCCTGGTCCAAAATAATTCAGTTATTCCATTAGTTGAATATACTGTAGTTTTAATTACTTATTTTTCAACTTTTGCTTTATGATTGCTGTTTTACAAAATGAAATGTAATGACGAATTTTTCTAACCTAATAACTAGCAAACCTGTGATCACGTGATCTTGGATTCTGAGATAATTTTCTCACCACCAGTGACCCCGACCTCTTTCTTACAACCTGCGAGCGCGTCTCAGAGACCTCTTGTTTGATCGTAAGCGACGTGACTTCCGGTTGGCTCACGTAGATAAAAATAACAATGTGAGCATCCTCAATGCTACACCTAACATCTTCCACCTTATTTGTATTTCTGTCTTACGGTTTCAGAGGAGATAGGACCAGAAAACATCAACTTTTCTTTTAATAATAGATTTCGTTTTCAGGTTATAATAAACGATTTAAGTTAAGAACCGAATTACATGAACTACGTGAATTAAACCTAACAGCGAAGCACCTCTTGAAATGGTAATTTCTTTCTTAAGCTAAGGGTGACTGTATGTGAGGTTGTCCTTTGTTGAATTTTATCGTTCGATATTACATCCATGTACAGTCTTATCAGTCGTATAGAAACTCGTAACGAAATATTCTGAAAATAGGAAATTAAAGTAACATCCTCTACATCCTTACTATCGTTAAAGAGCAAAACAACATCAATGTACCGGTATTTTACAACTAAGTAATGTATAAAGTTGTAATCTGCTCACTTTTTATTTATTAACTTATTTGATATAGATGTTTTGATGTAGAGGCTGGTTTTTTTTTTTTTTTTTTTTTTGCTGTTTCATTCTTTATCTCTTTTCTTTTTTGTTTTCTTCTTTTTATTTATTAGTTTTGGAATCGATCATCCCATTTCAAATCAATACAAGAAAAACTTTACCAAATCCGATTTTAATGAAATTTGGTGATGCTTATTTGATTCAGAAACTACGAAATAAAAAGAGAAGATCTTCATTTGTCAATTTACAGTTATCGGCCCTTTTTACGTATTTGAGGAAACTGAAGAGCGCTCAAAAGTTCGAAACAGCATTCCCGTGAGAGTGAAAGATTTCTTATTTTAATAAAAACATTAGAGAGAGTAAAAAAAAAGTTTACAAGTCTCTGAAACCACCGAGAGTAAGAAATTGCAGAAATGTAATCTGTTGTTTATTGTTCCTAAGCTTTTTTTACTTATTTATTATATTTGATTCTTGTTGATGATTAATAGCGTATTATTTAGTAATGAATAGAATATATCGATTTATTTAAAATGGTGTAAAGCATATACAAACTGTCATCAATATACTGAAACGACAAATGACTCACATAAACTATGACTGTGTGACTTATATTTAGTGATATCATAAAAATAAAATCCCAAGTTGGTACAAAAATTGCAAAACAAAAACAACTTATTACTCAAAAACATTCGAAAAGGTACAGACAAACATTCATTGTTTTTGGAGGTCAATATTCACCATTAGAGACGTAGAAAGTTTTTATATTACAATGCCTATTTCGTTATTCAAATAACAATTTGTCAAATAATTGTACATTGTGTTTATTCCTTTGTAATTAATCACACTAGATCACTAGAATGTCAGTCATATTTTTAGATTTTAGAAAAATGGTTAATTCTCAAATTGCGTGTGAATAACAATTTAATTTTATAAAAATGACAGATGTTTGTCGAAACAGAATTTTCAAAAAAAAATTGAGGTGTCAATGAACAAAACCTAATCCCACAAAATTTTACTTCCGCACCCCTGGTTTTTCTTTTTGTTGATATGTTGTTCCGCATGTGAAATTTTTGTTGTTTTTTTTTTATTTAAACCTTTTTAGTTTGGTATTTTCGAGGTATCCTTTTGAACTTGCTCAGTTGACAGGGCAAGGAAACCAAACAATTTGTATTTATTTATAATGTTTGCTTTCTCTGGCGTCCCCACTTCCGGGAGCGGAAGAGGGATCCATAACCTTTCGTGCCTTTCTCAGCCGATCATCGCTTCGGTGGATTTGGTTGATGAGTCGTAATAAGGACGAAACGGCCGTCCCGAATTCCCATCGATGATAGCTCAGGGGTACGAAAGCAAACCTTTGTGCGGTTACGTTTTTCTTTCTTGATATGTTGTTCCGCACGATAATTTTTGTTTCCTTATTTAAAAGTGAGAAATAATTTAACAAATTATTATTAATCGCAAAATAATTTTTGGAAATTAATCTATTAAGCACCACTTATTATCATCTTAAAGAAATCATAAAGAATTTATTATTGTTATAACGATTACAAAGAATTTTACCTTATTTTTTTCCCATCGGATGAGTCAGACTTGACCTGATTAGTCAATAATAATAAAAATATTATTTTTTGTTTTTATTATTGACTAATCATGTCAAGTCTGACTCATTCAATTGAATATTCCCTCCTTTGTTTTCCATTTGTCTATTTTTACGGGCATCAGTTTAAAACGACTGGACGATTTCTGTAAAACATAGTATATAACTTATTTATAGTCCAAATCATAGGCACATTTATTTTGGTCCTCAATCCTCCTATTCCTCAAAAATGACTCCTGAATTCCTTCACTAAATAGCTAATCTTTTATTTTTTTAATCTGCCTCTATGTTTGTTGAGGGTGTATTTTTAAAACATGAGAACAATTACTTTGAACTCGAACCCTTTCAGTTCTCAAAACTGACCCCAGCGATACATGCTCTGTCCCTACTACTCGATAGATATCTGAGTGTATCTAGCGTATATTTAATTTATTAATTCTATGATTTAATTACACAAGCTGTCTAGAAATGATTGAAGTAGTATCAGGATTGTACTGTGGATGTATTATTTAACATATCATCGTAAAAAATTGTACAGAGGCAAAGAGAAACTCTCTGTGTTTTTGATCCATTCTAAAAATGCTCGATATGTGCACCGCTAGTGACTCTGTAATCAAGTTCGACCCCCACTCGATGTAGCATATCCGTGTCAATTCCAGCAAAAGCATTGCAGATGCGAGTCTGCAGTTCTGGCAGATCATCCGGTAATGGTGGCACAAACACTGCATCTTCCACATACCCCCATAAATAAAAAGTCACAAGGATTAAGTCAGGGGAGCGTGGAGGCCAAGGCAGCAGTGCGTCATCATCACTCCCGGTACGACCAATCTATCGGTTTCGCAGTGTACAGTTCAAGAAGTCACGAAATACATGATGGAAATGTGGCGGAGCACCATCTTGTTGCAAGATGAAGTCCATTCTGTTTGTCTTCAGCTGCGGAATGAGCCAATTTTCCAGCAAATCTAGATGTATAGGTCCTGTAATGTACTTCTCGAAGAAGAAAAAGGGGCCGTAAATTTTACGTTTTGAGACTGCATAGAAAACATTGATTTTTGGAGATTCCCGAACGTGCTCCACGGTAGCATGGGGATTGTTGGTTCTCCAGATTCGCACATTGTGTCTATTCACATTGCCATTGAGGAAAAATGCTGCCTCATCACTGAAAGTAGTTTATCACAGAACTTATCCTCTTCCACGCTTGAAATCGTGCCCAAAACTCCAAGCGACGCACTTTATCATTGGACAAAGACGATTAGCAGAGTTCTATGAATGTAGCCATTACAAAGTCAAGAAACCACTCCAATCATTTATAGACATCCTGTATAATATTTCGAAAGAAATGGGCGATCTCGTTCGCAATAACAATATTTAGAATTAGTGGTCTTTACATATATATTTCATGTCGAGAAGTACTGAGACAGAATATCATCTTTATTACCATTTATTTATGTTCCCTACATCATATTCACTGCAATTTCATGTGAAAGCCTTAGTGTTATTTATTCAATATTACTTTTGGCAACCTTTTAAGCTTTTTTAATACATAATTCGAAAGTACCAGACAATTGGAACAATTACCGATTAATTAATTAGTTTTTTTCACAACAAGCTCTACAAAGTTATTACAAGTAAAACCCTGTCGTTTGTTTCAATATTTTTATTCATTTTCTAGTTACCAAACACTCCATTTAAATAAATTTGCAATGCATTGCATCTAAATCCCATCCGCGATTCGAATCCACACCCAGGAATTGTTTCTTGGTCTTCTAGGGCTGATGTAATAATTATTTTCTTGCCGCCAAATGGCTATCAGCAGATACTTCAATGTTGTTAAGCTACAATAACCCAAACGTCAAAGCTCAGAGAAACGATAAAGAACACCAAGTCATCGAATAAGTGTTTCTGTTTATATTGATTTAAATATTATCAAAAATCAAATTAAATACAAACAGCTTAGCATTAAATTCTCTATCAAGATTATAAGAATGAATTTAATTAAAAAATGACATTCACTGACAGATTGAACGTACAGTAATAAGTAGGTGAAAAAACATTAAGCATAAAATTATTCTTACAAATCTAAGGATTTGACTTACGTATGAATTTGTAATACAATTTACATTGAGTAATGCATTGTATAATATTAAATCGAGTCATTTATTGAATTGTAAGACAAGAAAAACTACAAAATTCGTCGATCTGATGATCAAATGATATCTAATTTTCATATCAAATAAGGTGACCAGATTTTTACATTGGCAAAGCGGGACACCATTGACCGAGGGGGGGGGGGGGAAGACCGGAAAGGAAAAAAAAAACGGAATCTCCAGTTCGACAACCAAAAAAAAAATCGGGACCTTTTTAGAACGCCGCGGGACGCGGGACAAATTGTTAAAAATCGGGACTGTCCCGCCAAAATCGGGACGTCTGGTCACCTTATATCAAAGTTAAGTTAGTTTGTTATCAAAATTTGTTAACTTTTAACGTAATTACTACCTTTTATTCATTGTTGTTTTCTTTCTTTTAGATGGCCCCGAAAGGTAACCGAAAAGCGTGGAATATACGTGATGATGATAATAGGAATCGTTTCTTCTTTCTTTCTTATCTTCACATGGAGAAACACGACACACTTCGGTGAGACAGAACACAGCACTGCTCTATTTATCCTCACCTTCTTTTTGGCATTAGTTGACACAACCTCTTCTGTTGTGTGTTTACCTTACATGGCTGAGCTGAGGGAAAGTTACGTCAAGTATTACATGATAGGTGAAGGTCTAAGTGGCTTCCTCCCGAGTATTGTGGCCATGGCACAAGGAGTTGATGATACTTCGGAATGTCCTAATAAAACTCAGCCTATTACCAACACGACTTCAAATAGCACTGTTCCAGAGATAGTCAACAAGCTACGGTTTTCCTCAGAAGTATTTTTTTCTTGCTTATTCCTGATGATGTTTAGCAGTGGTATTGCTTATGTTCTCTTGAATTTCTTACCTCTAGCGAAGAGAGAACATGTTCCCAAACCACCACCAGAAGAAAAACCTCAAACAGAGCTCTTCCTGGTGTCGAAAAAACTGGATGAAACTTGCACGAAAGATGTTAAAACAAACGATGGATCAATTTACAAATTCAAAGAAGTCATCATTCGGGATTCTTGTGGTGATGATCTGTTTCGAAAGGAAGTAACAAAGAAAATGTACTGGTACCTGTTATTTATCCAGTTCTGGGTCAGTGCCCTTGGGTATGGAGTATTTCCATCCATTCAGTCCTATTCTTGTCTTCCTTATGGCAGTAATCCATACCATTTGGCGGTTGTTCTCACAAACTTGGCCACGCCTTTGACATGTGTATTTTCTCTATTTTTACCAACCCTGAAGACTAATGTGGTGACGATTACTACTATTATAGGTTCGCTAATCTCTTGTTATTTAATGTACACGGCTATCACAAGTCCTAATCCGCCACTTGTTGGAACAGTCACAGGAGAAGCACTTATGGTAAGTTTCAACTAAGAATTTATATCTCTTTAATACGATTTATAAGTAAAAATGAAAACTTATTTTCAAATGTGTATTTTTGAACTTACAAGGGAAGTGCGTGACCTCGAACGCTGAGAACCGCACGAAAACGTGCTTACAATACAAATTGCTCATCCCCAAAACAGTGGTATGAGTCATTCCCATGCAAAACTCAGCAGTTGTCTGCTAGCGTCATCCGACGGTGGCATGTTGTACCTGCACTAACAAGTACTGAATCTCAAGATATTGCCACCGAAGACAACAAAATATTTACAAAATAGATTCAAAAAGATTGAAATATAGCAATACAGTCATGGCATTGAAATATGTGTGTTTTTGGTCCTATACTATCGATATTTTGTTTCTTCATAGTTATCAAAGTTCCTCTCTTGGACCTTCAATAGGTGATCATTAAAATGTCTCTCGTGGTAAGACATGCAGTTTTACTTGAGAATGACTCATACCACTGTTTTTGGGATGAGAGATTTATATTCTAAGCACATTTTCGTGCGGTTCTCAGCGTTCGAGGTCATGCACTTCCCTTGTTAGTATTGACATGAAGTAACTTTAATCGTCAGTTAATGTTGATTAACACATATAATTTTGCAAAGTAGGAGTTTTAAGATTTTTGGGTAAGCTTTTAACGACTTACAAAAAATTTTTCATCATCAAACGGATTTATTAAAAATTCCTAATGGATTCTTAGGAAGAGTTTTCAGTCTTTTTTATAAAACTGAACATGAACTAGTCATCTAACAATAAGTCGAGTTCCTGGCTTGATTTTTTTCAAGGTTTGATGAAAATATCTGGGTCACTGGCAAATCGAGGAGGGAGGGGTTGCTAGGGGTTAGAACGCCCGCACACTTCCATTTGAAAATGGAGGTAATCTAGAATCTTTGACTTTTTTCTTTGGTTGGAAGTTCATCGGTTGGAAGTCTATAATCCCTCCATCCGAGAAAGGACCCGCCGTTTTTGGTTTAAGGACTACCACCCCTCCATTCCAAAATCCCGGGGTACTCCTGTGATCTGAAACGTAAACTGTTGAGAATATTATATAATATTAAACTCAAATATTTATTTACAACATTTTAGCTCTTATTCTTTAACGATCAAAATCGTCTTACTTTTTAAACGAAGCAATTTTTATAAATAGTATCAAGTTTGTTGCAATCAATTTTAAGTTACTGATAGTCAGCGACTGTTAGGTACTGCCATCTTCTGACGAAATGTGTAACTCAACAGCTCCAGACAAAGTTAGTTTTTGTGTATAGTAGATATTATGTTATAACAAGGTCTAATTTTTCACCTTTTCTTTACTGAATCGCTCATATTTAAGATTAAAATAAATATTTAACCAAATTTCTTGCTTTTTATGTTTTCAGATTACTAGTTGGGTGCTGTTCACTGGATTGTTCGGTTATGTAAAAGTAGCCATTGCTCATATTATGCGTCGTGCTGGACACAGCGCCCTCTTCTGGTGTGGAGCAATGACGCAAATTGGCTCTACAGTCGGAGCCGTAATTATGTTCCTCTTAGTTAATGTTTCTAATACATTTCAGGATAACTGCAACTAGACGTAAAGAAAAACTGAAACAGAATAAGTAGAAACCGAAACGAAAAACAAAGAAATTGAGGCCTCAATTCAGTTAAGATTTCGTAACGGCAATTAACAACATTTGAAATAGGGTTTTTTTTATTTTTTGATCCAAAGATCTGTTCAAAATTGCACCATGAACAAGGAAACATTGATTCCAGAATTTATTTAAAATATAGAAGGAAAGAAAAAAAACTTATTCTCATAGTATGGTTTTCTTTAGCAACAAATTGTCTCATAATATTTATGAACATCTAAAAAAAATGAAGGAAATGAATTTATTTATTAGATTATGTAGTAGATATCATGCAAAATTTTGTGGAAGTTTTCTTGTAATTAAAAATTTGACGGTGAAGTAATTATAGATTGATATTTCCAATAAGTTTCAAAGTTATTGTGACCTTATAGAAAGAAAGCATACGACAACATCATTATTAACCACTACCGAAGATCAAGAGGTTATGGAGAATTTTCTTTTCAATTGGATACTAATTAGGTTTTCTTTATTTTTTACCCTTAACTTTGTAATTACAAAGCAATATTTGTTATTTTGGGGATATTAAATTAAAAGAAATGACAAGGTGTTAAAGAGCAAAAGGGTGAAATATTACGTATATACTTTTAGTTATGTAAATTAATCATTATAAGAGTGTCCCAGGAGGAAAGGTCAATATTGGGGAGGTCCTAGTATCACTCATTAAAAGAATAAAAGTTAATATAAATGTGTGTCCTAAACGGAACAGTTTCCGAGGAGTTATTTGAATGTACTGTGGGTGGCATTCCCAAAGTCATATTAGCTGTCCGATGCTTCCCCGCATGCCTCAAGTTCTGCGCTCTGAAACTGGTTTAAGGAAAGCAATGCAGGAAAGCACTACTTCGCAATGTGACGTTGGGAATGCCACGCACAGTATAATTGCAAAATTATTAATAAGATAGAGATATTACTTACTGTTTCTAATATTTATTGTTCAAGTGACAAATTTATTACATTTTATCATAAATTTTCAAAAATTCTGTTGTCGACATCAATGCACTTTGCAAACTCATTGGCTTTAGACAGTGATGCCTTGTAGCGGAAGGATAGGAATATATTGAGCACTAAATTGAAAAATATTGTATACATTCAAATATAATACCTCTATCTTGGAAATCGTTCCGAATAGGACAAAGCCATATAAAGCTCATATAAATTTCTTTTTTTGAGAATTCTTATAATCTCCCACAACACTGATCTTTCCTATTGGGATATCCTGTATAAGTCAAGACTGTAAGCCATTTTGGCGGCTTTTAATAAGTTAAAGGTTAAAGGATGCCACGACAGGCCTATGCAGGCCCAAGGGCTCGCGGGAGGTAAGGTCCCGGCGTTACTTGACCAACGGGAGTAGGTTGAGGTCCGGAGGTCAGCCCGACGCCCGCCCGCCTTTAACTCCCGGGAAAGAAACCCGGTACCCATTCTACAGAGGGCTGGGTAGGCCCTAGGACCCGTTTGGAGGAGAATGGAGCGTGGAAAAATTCCCGTCTCCGCCGAGACCGGGAATCGAACTCGCGACCTCCAACCCGCAGCCAAGCGCCTTACCCACTCGGCTACCGGGCCCTTAGCGGCTTTTAATAGTGGGACAAAATAATAAAATAGTAAAAAGGAGAAACTAAAATATCAAGAATAGTCTGTAGCCTGTCCAAAGACGGAAGATATAAGGAAAATTAGATTACTAAAGAAGTTAAACTATTTTACTAAATTGCTAACGGAATTAAATAAACATTGCCATAAAGATGTCGGGGTATTGCACGACAAAGTGAACATTGGTTTCCAATTTGGAAGTTAATTATTTTATATTTATTTCTCGATAAATCAAAAGTTAAAACATCGAAAAAACATATTCCGCAAAGATAATTTCGATATAATTTTTTTTTTTTAATGTTTATCAAAGGTTTTCAGTGTAACATTTTTGAACGTAATTTTGCATATTTCAATGTTGGCAACATTGACATAAACTTTTGTTTGTTCTGAGCGGGAAAACGTCGTCTTTTGATTTTCAAATAAATAGATCAATCTTTCTGCTTCAAATGCAACAAATTGGATCTTAAAAACGGTTAGTGTGCCAATAATATCTAATATTTAAATATTAACAAAGCATGGTTTTTCTTGTCCCACCCGTGACAACTTTACAATGTTTGTATTATTAGTTACTGACTTTGAGGTTATGTTTGGAATTTAATAAATACTAATATTACTTTACTGTGAAGACCGCTGTGACTTTCTTTTTCAGTTGTGTATATTTATCAGAGACTTTTTAGAAGATATAGTTGTGTCCCACCCGTGACAGTCATGGGTGGACAGCACATGTCACAGGTGGAAAAGTTATCATGTCACATTAGTTGTTGTATTAGGCTTTCAAGTCTGGTTAGTTTATATGTTATTGGGTCGTTTTCCATAACTTTATGTCTTAGCGCGAATTTGCAAGGCCATCTTGCCGGTAAGTGCTATTAATTCTCACATAATAACAAACCTTAACTTACAGTAAAGTTAATATGAGGTTTTCTTTCTTTTTTGGCTTTATTTGCTAGCTTTTTTCATCTTTTTTTTCATGATGATGAAGATTTCGTGTCATCAGCTGCTAAAGCGGTCAAAAATATCAATATTATTGAACTGTCAGAAGATGAAGTAAATGAAAATAGAGTTATGCTTGATAACAGATGGAATTTGGCACTTCCTATTCCAAACATACAATCTCTTCATTATTTCAAGTATGTCAATCAGGAAAATCTAATAATATCCCTAACGTATAAGTCTAAACCAATCACGTGTAGAGCCTTTAAATTAAGTGTAACCCACCTATGTTCGGACACAGACGATAGTGATTGGAATGACTCAGACTGCGAGCGTTTGGCCTCTAAATCCTAAAAAATAAGCTTTTGATTACCTATATTTAAATGCTTTTCTTTTTTTTTTTTTTTAATTTTGTTTTGTTCGAAATTGACCTAAAAACATCTTTTTTTGCGAAGAAATTCGTATGTGTCCCGCCCGTGACAAACATTGTCCCACCCGTGACAGTTACATTTTATTTTTTTATAAGAAAACAATTTATTGTTATTGTGATTAGCTTCTTGTTATAGTAGCTATAGAATGTTTTGTATAATGAACCAATGGATTTTAATAAAAATGTGAAATATATTTGCAGAATTTTTGTGAAAAAGATTCCCTCTGAAAAGTCATGTCTATAATTTTTCTCACCCGTGACACAACAAAAGACCCTGTCTATTTCCAAAAAAAATTAATTTAATGTTATTTTTTTGTTTCCTCAATATTAATTAAAGAATATAATTGTTGGGAATATAAAAGTCAATGTAGATTTGATTATAGTTAAAATATACATTTTGAAAAGGGAAACAAAATGTTATTGTTGAATTGTCCCACCCGTGACGATGGAATACCCCTGTTAATTAAAATTAAAAAAAAAAAAGAAATCTGCATATCAAAAATAAGTATTCCAAATCCCGAAATTGAAAATTGTGAATTTATCACTGTTCCGTGCCTCGGGCCTTGAATCTCTTAGGATATCCCTCGAGAAGAAACAACATAGAAATAAGTCTTCCAAAATAAAGAACCCTATTAGCGCTGGAAAAATTTAAATGTACACCAACAAAACTGATTTACCCTCTTTGCTAAAATATTATTGTTCAATTCATCATACAGGAAGATCCCGTTATACGCGGTTTCGTTATCCGCGTTTACGGATATATGCGATTCATGTTTAAAGTCCAGTGGTGCCATCTGTTAACACTATGCGGAAACGATAATGCTTTTGCGCATCGTAACGCGCATCTTTGTCAATGCTCAGATCACATCAGTAAAGCTGTAAAGCTGCGTGTGAGATTTATTTAAAATGCCAGGCAAAATGAAAGAAAGTGTCAAAGCTCTATAATATTACATAGTATTCAGTAGTAGTATTCCTTTTAACCAAGTATTCCAGACTTTGAACAATTTTAAGTATTTTTTTTAATTTGAAATTTAAAAAAGCTTTTAAGGGTAATAGGAGAATTTAAGTTAAATATTTATGTAATTTGTATTATTTTAGCAAAAGATAAAAAAGAGAAATATTAACCTATATTTTAGAAAGTGAGTGGTTTGAAATTCGTGGCCCTCGAAAAGCTTTATAATCTCTTATGTAATTTGGAATGTTTTGTATCCGATCCTTTAATGCTGTTTCAAAAAGTTGTTTTTGTATTTCTGAAAATATTGTGAAACTAAATTGAAATTGCCAATCATGAAATAAAAAAAGAAAAAAAAAAATCTTCCTCAGTAATAGTTTCAGAAAATAATTTGATGAATTCTAATACTTAATAACTGATAATGAACTACAAATTATTATTTATTAGTTATTAAATGTTATTTGCAAAGCTTTTGAGAAATTAAGTAAAGAATTCTAATACTTTTAAATGAATTTATTTTTACTTAAAAAAATAGCATTAAATAATTTCAGCCTTTATGTGGTTAGCAATTTTTTTATCTTATATTTAGTGATTAATTTGAATCCATGATTTTGTGTTTAATTAAGGTACTTTTTTATGTTGGTGTTTCATTAAGAATTTTTATTTTAAAATATTTTTAATTGATGCTAATTCACTTTATAAAAATCATTTATGATCAAAAGTATAATTTTCTATAATATTAACATATTTTATGAGAATCTATTAAGATTAAATGTGTGATTTTCTATTATGTTTTTCTTAAATGATGTTTCATGAGAATAAAAGATCCAACTTGTGATTTTTCTGTGATGCCATTTTTATGTGACGTAATATACTTCATGAGAATGTACTGTGATCAACTATATGGTTTCCTACGATGTGATATTTTGACAATTTCATAATAATCTATTACGATGAAATATGTCGTTTTTCATTTATGATATTACTTTAATACGATGTTATTTTATTTTATGAGAATCCGTTATGATCAAAAGTGTGATTTTAATGTTGGTTTTACATGTTATAGATTTCTAATTTATGTTATTTTTACATAATGTTAACTAATTTCAAATGAATCTTAGGGCTTTTCTATAATACTACCAATAATTTGGTGAGTTTATGTTTGAATAAAATTTATGTTGATAGTCATAAGAAAAGCATATTGTAGTTGATTCATATGATATGAGTATATGGAAAACTTTTAATGAAATATATTATTATTGTTGTTGAAATTAGAAAGATTGTCTTTATTTAACTCAACGATAAAATAATGTTATTTGTTAATATATTTTGTTTACAGTAGATATTGTTAACTTACTGTATTAAATGTATAATTTTTACAAACTGGCATTCTAGTATAATTTTCGTTTTTTTATGTTTTACAATGTTATAATATCCTTGTTCTTTTACAGTGCTTTCTGAGTATTAATTAATTAGAAAAACAGATAAGAAAGCAGACATACAAAAATTAACGTACTATTCTGAATGAATTTATCCTAGTTTTTAATTTAAGAGATGCAGTTGAATATACCTTATCTCAAAGTTACATCAAAATTAAGAGTAAAACAGTAACAAAGTATAGCTACCCAAAAGCCTTCTAAAAGGCACTGAAGTTTCGCTTCCGCTCAATGTATCTTTTTTAGAAGGCCAATTAAGAAGCAAAATTTATGACCTCCTGGAGGTTATTACAAATCAGAAAGCGCATTTCAACACATTGTCTAACTCGTCAGAGGAAGAGATCTATGAAGCTTTAACGGAAACAAATAAGTATAATTAAACGCCTTTACTGTAATTTCAACAGTATGTTTTCAAGTTACTAAAATAAAATTTCAAGATAATTAATCTCCGAAATCTCTGTCTTCAGTTACAATGAACTGTGATGAAAGCCTTCAGTGAATCTTATTTGTGGGTGTTTGTTCCATTTATAGCTTCATACCTTTCTTCCATTACTGAGTTGGACTTACACCCAACCCTCTGCTATCGCGCCCAATTGGTGCCACTATTGCCGCGCTATAGCCGAAAACGCGATAGCCGAACTTATGGTAATAATTCTTATTGGTGTCCCGACCTCAAATTTTACTCTTAATTTATCCTATTTTGACCTCTTTTTAATAAAATTACTTTAATTACAAACCAATGCTGGAAATTAAAAAAAAAAATCACGGTTAATATATAAATAATAAAAACATAACTTTTTAATAAAATTACTTTAATTACAAACCAATGCTGGAAATTAAAAAAAAAATCACGGTTATATAAATAATAAAAACATAGCATACTGGCCCATTTTATTTACCTTTTTGGGGACGATGAGGGGCTAGGGTGGGTTGAATGGGTTCCGAGGCTGGGGTGGAGTCTTACTGGCCACCCCTTCGACGTTCTTTCTCGTCGAGAAAATCATCAGCAGCAGCAGGAATCTGAACGGGATCCTCAAAACCCTTAAAACCATCCTCAGACTCATCCAGCTGAGACTCACTGGATGGTCCTGGTAGAGGGTCCGGCTGAGCCTTGGTGCGACTGCATAGGAAGTTTGTTATCTGGAGGAAGTTGATGTGGGCATGAAACTGTTCGTCGTAACCTTCCAGTGCTTTCATAACAAAAGAACACCTTGCCTCACTGTTGATGGTAACATCTTGTTCAAGGAGGTGGCGCATCCTGACACTCAAGTCAATGAGTTCCTTGATGGCTGCTTTTTAGCCCTGCTGAGTCCCTCACGCCTCACAGCATCATCACCACCACCCTCCTCCTCTTCTACTTCGCTGCTGTCCTCTTGTGCCAGATTCTCCTCTTCTATGGTTTCAGCAGCAGTAACAGGGACTGGCCGTATCATTTCTAGAATGTCTTCTGTTGAGTTAGCAAAACCAGCTCCAGGGACTTGTGCCTCTTCCACTTCTGCCTGAATCAGCACTCAGATCACCCGTGATGTCCTGACCAATCATTGAGTGAATCTACTCATGTCTTGACCAATCACTGAGTGAATCTACTCACTGGCGGAGCCCGCAATATTTGAATTTTTAGACCATCCAGGGTGCGCTATAGCATCATTTAGGGCGCGATAAAGGTATTTTGGCAGCTTTTTAAGTATGCACGATAGTAATAAAACGCTACAGCAGAATGCGCTATAGCAGATGGTTGGGTGTACATCGATATAGGCTTTGTGGGCTGTTAATGAGTTCTGAAGTTGTGCTGTTTCGTTCTGAATAACACTAAATAGGTGGATCAAAGAATAGCGGAAATTTAAGGGATTAAAATAGGTAACAAAAAATTGGATTATGCTACGGACCTAACTCTGTTTTTCAAAGCAACCATCATCCTGTTAATCAATAACATTATTATTATAATATAAAGAAAAACAATAGTAAACAAAAGCAGTTTTATTTTCTCATTGCCTTCGCCAGGGCAATCAAGAGCTAAGGACAGTCTCTTAGCTGACTCAGAGTCTGTCTTCCAACGCCTTTGTTCTGTATGTTGCACTCAGCTATTCGCGTTTTATGAAGGAGTGAATACTGATTCATCAGAAGAACAACGTCATCAATAACAATTGATTATGCAAAATCAGTCAACTTTGTTATAACATTGGAGCCAATCATGGAATGAGATCCGTTGACGGGAAAATTTCATCCAATGATAGATGGAATAATTTTCTAATTTGTATTTTAATTTGACTATTACGCCATTAGGTTAGGTCAGCTGTATCCCACTGTGGCCTAAGAGGACTCTAGAAGAAAGGCCCCAAAGTTTCATTAACCTCGGGACTGAGATGATGTCGGGTGGTCAGCCCAACGCTCACCCGCCTGTACCCCCTGGAAAGCAACCCGGTACCCATCTTACATGTTTGTGGACCTGTTGGAGGAGAATTTAGCGTGGAAAAATCCCTGACAACCGACGAGGTCGGGGATTGACTCTGCCTCCCTCCAACCCGCAGTTTACCGCCTTACCGCTTGGCTCCCAGGTCCACTTAATGCCGTTAAGAATCAAACAAAATTCGCTTGAGATGTATAAGAGATATAGAATTCATTACACAAGTATTTTGTCCCAGTTCCGAAGTTTCAGATTTTTCTCTTGGCGGAAATTTCGCAACAAGTTACAAGAAATGATAATAATCTAATAGAGTAAGTCACAGATCTGGAATATCATTAATAATTTGGAAGAGAGGTATAATTACATAGGATTTTATTTCGGGAAAGGAAGGACCCAAGTTAGGAAACTGACCAGCAACAACAAAAGTCGTCCTACGTGACTGTGGGCGAAGTTACTGCATACGAGACACTGCGGTATTTCCCACATCGTTGAAAGGAA
>JAFIDM010000003.1:41966844-41978726 GCA_023159025.1 Thereuonema tuberculata | reverse complement strand
AGCTGCGTTGCATTCTGGGAGGGTCATCTTTGAGCGCACGGACTTTTGACAATGTTTTGGATTTTATTACATGGTCAGTGGAAAG
Organism: Thereuonema tuberculata; assembly: GCA_023159025.1. Taxonomy (NCBI): domain Eukaryota; kingdom Metazoa; phylum Arthropoda; class Chilopoda; order Scutigeromorpha; family Scutigeridae; genus Thereuonema; species Thereuonema tuberculata. Next base: position 41,978,641 of record JAFIDM010000003.1, on the reverse strand, counting down.
CTACTAGATATGAACACATATTGCTGTTATGTATTCACTGTATTCTGTATGATCTTTGTTTCGAAATCTTTTTAACAACCTTTCTATGTTTTGGATGCGAACAGTTTGAAGTTTAATATCTTTGCTCAAAATCAACAATGCTCCTAATTTGTATCAATGTTCCAAAGAATGAATTAAATTCATTTACCTGTGCTTATATTGTAAAGACAAGCAGAGACCATCAAAGAATCATGTCTTGAACCCAAACAGCAAACATTCATTTGACAAACATTATTTAGTCTTATATCATATAACCAACGATGAGGACAGATGACAAATGACTGTCGATAAAATAGAAGATTTCATGAGAGAATTAAAGAAAAAAGAAAACCCTTACTATTTAACTAACTATTTTTGTTTTTATTATTCACAATAACAGTAATGTACTACCTGACGAAAAAAATGATTACTAAATTACATTAAAAATTAAAAAAATAATATTTAATAAGTAACTTATTGTTTTATTATTAAAATAAAATATTTTTAAAAATAATAATAAATAGAATTTATAATATTTATAATGCATAAATAATTTATAGAAATGATAGAATTTATAATATCAATATTTATAATTTAGAATATTAATAGAATTTTATTCAATAAAATTATTAGTTATAATGAAAAATGTCTCTCTTATTTCTACTTAAAAACCGAACGAACTTTTTGGACAACCCAATAATTATAAGATTTTTTAAATGTATGGAAAACAGTGAGGATTTGAAATATCTTTTTAAAAAAAACATTCCTGTGACAGGATTTACACGGGGTCATAATTGACTGTAACTGGGTATTGTCAGTATTGTTGTTTTTTTTTTGCGTAATTAAAGATTGTTATTTTATTTTATCATTTCTTTATTTACGGAATAAGAGTTTATTCTGTTGTAAATTCATTTTATATATGAATTCTGTTGATATATCTCCTGTTATTTATTCAACTGAAGAAGTTTCTCCGATTAAGAGGAACGAAATATGAGTAAAATGTGTTTTTTATAGCAATCCAATGGAACAATATTTATTTAACGAAGTATGTATTAGCTAAAATAGAAAAATCCTATTAATAATCATTATTGCTTGAATAACAGCAAATTCATAAAAAAAAACATAATTGATCCGATCATTTCCTAAAATTATCAAAGCCAATATAAATTTTCTTTTCATGATATCTTTTTTTTATTTCTATTAAATTTTTCCAGTTAATGGTCTGAAATGAACAAAACATTAATTTTTGAAACGGAAGTAAATAACTGGCAACAAAACACATGTTACAGTATTACAAAATGTTTTATTGCCCCTTATATCCGTTTCCCCATATGTGACCTTTATGTCGCTTACAAAGGTTTCAGATGACAGCGATGAGTGCATTCCTGTTGTTGATGATAAATTATATGTCATAGATAGAGTACAATTATTGGAAATATTTTTACAGTTCTTTCACCTACGTCTCCTAGAATCTGATCGCATATAGTGGAAGCAGGACTAAACATTCGTTTTATGAAATACTGCAGGTTTTTCAGCTTTACTCAAAAAGCTGAAATGAAAAACTAATAAAAATACGTGTTAAATTATCCTCTATGTACTGAAATGTCCATTTGTGAAAACCAGATTTGAAATGGTCAAGTTAAAGAAAAAAATAGTGAGGAGTATACTTACCTTATCATCGAGGTTAAATCTAGCTGATGATTCTTAATAAGGAAGAAACAGCTGTTCCAGATTCCCTACGATGATTGGCTCAGAGGGAATCGTTTGTTAAGTGCACGAATTGGATTTTTATTTTTATTTTTCTATTAAAAAAATATTATATTAAGAATATTACTGTAAAACTTTTAAGAATTACCATAAAATTACTTAGAAAAGTAAATACGACAATCCTGATTTTATATATATATATCCTACAATCCTTTTATGCATATCTATTTATATATTTAAATACTGCTTTTCATGTTTGTTTTCATTTTAGGAAAGTTTTATCAGAACTCTACAAAAAAAATCCTACAATTGTTATCAAGATAGAGTATAACAGGCAACAAATTGTATTTAAAAGATTTCCGCACAGTCGACTTTCATAGCTTCAATAAAACAGTATCGTATTCTTTTATAGAAAATCCTCTGTTCGAAGACTAAAGAAGTATAAAAGGTAAAGAAAATGGAAAATTCTTCTTATTACTTCCTTTAAAAATAAACATTTCGAGCAAAATTTAAATATGAAAATAAATTTGGCAGATTATCACAGGAACCTTCTTCAGCTCTAAGTGAATTTTACATAAACAAAAGACATCATTAACATAAAGCTGCAGAAGATAGACGATTGCTTGTTCCGATTTCAAGATAGATCATGTACTTATCTTCTTACTGAGAGGCTAAAGCACTTGTTTTCGTTTGGGTTTGTAGCTTACGAGAAGTGTAGAAGTATCTTCGCTCATCTATAAGATACACACCACTTCTATTTATAGTTCTCTAATTTTATAGACTAACCTTGCCACCAGATTTAGCTGTTGTAGTTTTCCTTTATTCTTTACTTTGTAGTCATGGATAGATCTGCCCGTTGTTTTCTTGAAATATGTTGTAAATAAACGTTTCCAGCATTATGAGTGATGCATCTTAAACTGCCTCGAGATCAATAGAATAGGTATTTTGTCTAGATTTTATTCTAGATACATTTGGCAAATGAGGCTTACAGATGCACTTTAGGGCCGCTTTACACGCTCTTGAAAATTGCCTGAAACCACAAATGGCTCGAAAATATGCCACTTGCTTTAAATATGACGAACTCTAAATTCAGGCAATTTTAGAAGCAAGTCGACACCAGCGCCTTTGGCGGCAAGAAAAACTTATTTAAAAAGTACGACAGTGTTAACTTTATGCTGAAATGTGGATATTAGTTGTTCGTGGTTTCACTCCACAGCATCATTCACCACATTCTCTTCCTCCGGAATCTTTTTTCCTTTTTCTTTAACTCTGCTGTGAAATGAGTTGCGAATCATTAGCAAAATCAACTTGTCGCTTCGGTTTCAATCGTGATCTAAACGAGGGCAAAACGTGATTTGCCGCTTTTACGTGTAAAAGCGTAGGCAGTTTCTCCCAAGCTGCAACTGGCAAACGGCAAATTTTCGAGGGTGTTTGAGGAAAGTTTTCGAGAGCGTGGGATTTTCTCGCGGCACATCAAAGACATTCTTACGGCGAAGCGAAGCTCTGGATACCGTTGTTTTCAACCACGAACGAAGGAGAAGGGCAAAGAAAAATAAACGACTCGGAAACCCAACAACACTCGCAGTCACAAGAAAGCAAGTGTTGATCAGGGGAGATCAAGTGGAAAAGAAGTCTGGCACAAGAAAGTGTAAGGAAAGATAGACTTAGCAGGGATTCCGTGATCGCGTACTCAGCAGACGTGAACTCAATAGACATTAAAGTCCTCACGCTCAAAGATGAATCTCCCAGAATGCAAAGCAAATTATAGATTGTCCATTCCTGGCCCTTCGCTAAAATTGAAATAGAAGAGGTCGCTTCTCTTCTATTTCATTGTTAGTGAAGGGCCAGGAAAGGACAATCTATAATCTGCTTTGCATTCTGGGAGATTCATCTTTGAGCGCGAGGACTTTAGAATATAAGCGAAGACAATACTTCTAATCAAGGTTAATAGAGTATTCTATTAGCATTCTAATGAGGCTTAAGGAAAAAGATAATGCTTAAAAAGAGAACAAAAAAATTTAATCATTACGTAAGTCTATTTAAAAAAAAAAAAACACAACTTTTAATGATAAGGTTCCTGTGGGGTAATGAATGTTCAAGAAAAAAAAAAGATGCAAAAAATAACAGTCAGCTGATAGGTTTTTATGGACTTATCATTAAAATACTACATTTAAAAACTACCAAACAATTATTTAATAATTATTATACTGAAATTCTGATTACATTAATTTAACACGTCAACTAAATTTCACATACATAATTGCAACATTTAACATAAAAATAGATGTATTACATTTTACATCTGAAATAATATAAAGTTATATTTTAATCTTGCATTTCAGATTTTATATAAAGTTTCTATATATTATGTGTTAAAGAAAAATATACATTTAAAAAATGAAAAAAGTATAAGCAATAAAGAAGCAAGTTATTCCACTTACTGTGGACTTTTGTTTTTAATTTAAAAATGTATCTTTTATTGTTTATTAGATAAAATGTTATCAATAGATAAAGCGTCCAAGATTGACTGAAAAATGATATGGAGAGGAGACTTTCATTAAATGTCTGCTTATTCAATGATTTTTTTTCTCTAAAATAAAGATTGGAGATTAAAAAAATTGAACTCTGATTAAATTAATACCAGAAAATTAATAAGTCACAGCATGAAATATCGCCAGATGTTTTTTGTTTTTTTCCTTTAATAACTTAGTCACCTATAATTGGAAACCAAAGGGTAAGTGGCAACAATTGCAAAATTATTTCTATTTCATTCGCTTTTGTAGTCATATTTCTATATTACCAAAAAAAAAAAAGAAAATTAATAATAAAAATAAAAGAATTCACAAATTTTAAAAAAATGTTTATCTCATCGAAGTTTTTAGTTTTGAAAAACAATTAATTAAAATCTATTAAAGACCGTCGGTGTGCCTGACAAGTAGCCGAAAAATTGGAAATTCAAAGATGGCGTTGTATTTATTTATTATTAATTGTTGAAAGGAAGTGGTCACCAATGGGTTAGAACAAGTGTTTATTAAGTGATATCCAAGAACAGCTGTTTCACTCACTTTGGCGATCGTCAGCTAAGAGTAGTCGCCAGTAAACAGCGAGGTCTCGATACAGAGGCTAATAGGAACAATCATGGGAATGTCAGTGGAGCATCCAAAGCTTAAACAAACAAAGTCCTGGGATATTGACGACCTTGTGGTGTTGATCCGAGTCCACTATTCATCTTCATTTCGTGGGGGTGGGAGGGTATTCAACCAACGTCCAATTGCGTCCCACAGATTCTCGACTGGCGAGAGATCGGGGGATAGGGCTGGCCAAGAAAGCACCTGCACACCTTGCAAAGCATATAGACTGATCCGAGCTGTATGTGGCCGGGCGTTATCCTGTTGAAACATTGGGTCTGGGACGCCCTGCAGATATGGTAGTGCCACGGGCCGCAGCACCTCATTAACCTAGCGGTATGACGTTAATATGCCTGTAATGCATACTAGAGGTGAGCGGCTGTTGGCGCTGATAGCACCCCAAACCGTAACTCCACATTGACGGGCTGTGTGGTGCTTCACAACGGCAGGGGAATCCGCCCAATGGCCACATCGCTCTCACACGGTGATCATCATTGACGAGACAGAAACGGGATTCGTCGCTGAACACTACACTGTTCCATTCTGCTCCCACGCAGCTCTGATGCGACACCATTCTAAGCAATGAGGACGATGGCTCACTTTTAAGGGTAGCCTTCGCAACGGACGGCTGGACAACAAACCTGCCATAGCCAATTGATGCGACACTGTCCGTGTTGATATCGGACAAAACTCCCTGTACCAAAACTCCCTGTACACTTTACAAAATGTCGCAAGTCGTGGATTGTCAGTGTGCTATGGCATGACGTCTAATGCGACGATCTGTGCACTCGGACGTCCGTCTCCAAGCTCCAGTCCCACTACAACGGTTCACATTTCCTTCCTGGAACATCATCGTCTTCAAACATCATCCGCTCCAAAAACATTTAACACTAACCTACTAAAAATTAGTTTTCTTAAATCACTTATTTTGAAAACTGGAAATTTCTGTACAGTAAATGCTAGTAATACATCATCTTTTTCTGGTTGAATTGACTGAACATCAAACAATCAGTTACTATCTCAGACTTGAGAAACAATCATCTAATTACACGTCTTAATTTTAAGTAGATCTTTGTTTTATCAAAATTCACTGATGCTTTTCAATATCATGCTACCATAACAGTAAATAGGCTGCCCTCTTCTTCTCTTTATGATCTGCATCACAGTCTTATCATTACAAACAGAGTTTGCAAATCAACACTTTTCATACAGACTGTCACAATACATCCACACCATCCACTTTGAAAATCTAGAAGACCAGTATTTCGAAGTGAAATTAAATTATTTTAAAAAATGAAAAAAAAAAAAAATCCAATATTTAGAATGCCAAAAAAAAAAAAAAAGATGAGCATTATGTAAAACAAATATATACCCAGTTTATGCTTTTATATAAAAGCACAGTCAATTTTATGCAAAAACAAATCCTTGTTTCTTTTACTTTCTTAAAAAAACAAACAAACACATATTTGTTTTGAGACAAAACACATTTAAATGTAGCATTAAACAAGGTAGGGATAGCGATTAGTAAACCAATCACAATGCTTCGCAACGGCTTCTGATACGCATAACAAAATTTAATAATACTAATAATGGTATATTATTTGCATTGTTGATATCAATTGTTACCGTATTGTTATGTTTGCACTCCCTCTATCTCAAGACCCCGACCACGTAGAGTTACAAGCTCTGCTGCTTTGCGCTGCTCTCGGCGATACCTTTCCAACAACACCCTGACCAAGTCTCTAGCCCTCGTGGTTGCTGCGCTGATAGCCTTCCACAGACGGACAGACAAACCGGGGATACAAGGCGTCAATGATACCTCGTATCAGAAGCCCAAAAGTAACAAGAAAGCTATATAAGCATAAAAAAAACGGGTCTAACTTATAAGGGTAACAAACAAACAAAATAATGTATAATTTTATATTTTTTACCATTTTTGGTAAAAAAAGACTGTACATGATTGATGTTTTTTTTATTTGATTTTTTTTTATTCAAATTTAGTTGGTTCCCACATAATTACAGAATGCTGTGCAATAAAAGTAAATATGTTGATAGGCATCATGTCTTTCCTTTTTTTTTTTTGGAACGCAATGAAACCGTGAAGATGGTTGCTCAGAGAGATCTAATTTTCAGGGACAATGATTGTAGAAAGTCGGCAAACTCATCCTAATGAAAAAAAATTAGTTCCAAATTCTGTCCACAGATGGTGCTGTTCGGATTAAAGGAAGAACTGGCTGTAAATCAGGTGCACTTACACAAGAATGTGTAAATTTTATTGTTGTGCTGTGTAACTTTTATTGTTCAATGTGGCCCCTTTTGAGTCTATCAAATCTGCGGACTGCATGCTCTAACATTGCAACCAGCAATCGGATTTCTCTTGGGATGTTGGCACATTTCTGAAGGATGTTTGCTTTCTTCAAGGTTGTTCTGGCCTTCTCTGTAAGCTCGGTCTTTAAGGTATTCCCATAAAACGAAATCACAAAGATTGAGCTCCCATGAACATGGGGGCCAAGGTGTTGCAAAGTGCTTCTGGAAAATAAGGTTAATAAGTTAATATTCTGGTTAATAAGGAATCCCTTGTAAAAGTGACAGCAACTATGACCTACAGTGGTTTCAGCCTAACCTGGAGAAACTTTTAAATGAACATGTCTAGTTTTAGGGGTCAGCTCAAAGTTACAGTAATTATCTCTACGGATCAAGTCATGGAATATCCTTGCATTGGAAAATAGAGATTCCATGAAATGCGTTCAGTTCAGTAAAAAATCAAAAGTTTACACACACAAAAAAAAACTCTTTTCAAGATTATAACTTTTAATGCAAATTCAATTTTTTAATAACTTTCAATTGACTACACCCCTAAATGAAGACTAGTTCATTTTAAAATTTTCAAGTCCACCTGAAATGAGTTAGGTGGAATCCATGGGGTACAGACGTTTAAATACAGTATCCAAGTGCTTAGCGCCATCTGTGAGCAGAATTTGGAACTATTTTTTTTTTTCATTGGAATGAGTTTGATGACCTGAGATCATTGTCCCTGAAAATTAGATCTCTCTGAGCAACCGTGTTCACTGTACAGAATATTTTATAGCGAATCTTATTTCTTGCACAAACAGCACTAAGATTATGACAACACTAATGACCATTGCCTTTACCAGCATGACAATGCTCCCCATGTCATAAAGTGAGGTCTGTGAGATTTCAGAAATGGACTGGCCTGATTATAGTCCTGACCTGAACCCCATCGAATACCTATGAAGGAATTAGAATGTCGACTTCATACCATACCCCAACTTTGCCACATTATGACCTACTGTGACTATAGCCCTTCAGGAAGAATGAAGAATGGAATATCTTCCTCCAGAGATATTCAGGCATCTGGTGGAAAGTCTCCCCGACAAGGTCACAACTGTGAAACAGGCAAAAGCAGACCCACCCCATACTAATGTCCACTTCGGAGGAGTGTAAAACACGTAAAGTCTGACTACAGTTTCAGATAGGTGTCCGCATATTTTTGTTCAAGTAGTAGTCTAATATAATCTATTTAGAAAAGTGTTCTCAAGTTTAACTTTCTGATAAAATTTTTCGAAATAACTTGTCCATTTGATTTATTAACTTTTAAAGTCACCATCAAGCTTATTAAGGTCAAGATTTTCTCTTGCAGAAATTGACCAAATTTCTTGTTATGAAAAACATTATTGCCAAATTCTGTTTGTGGATTTCTTAGGAAGGAATAAAGTCCTTAGGAGATAACTTAGATCATTCTTAATAATTTGGGCAAAAGCCTCAGGATAAGACACATGTCAGGTAGTTTTGGGATTTTGAAATTTATTCAATTTGAATTTTTTTTTTTGTCAATTTCCATTTTCTCTAATACTTAAATCTTTTACAGCTACAGTAGTTACAAAGATAGGAAATGTTGCAAAATTTCACTTAAATTAAGAAAGATTCTTCTTATCTGAAATGAGTAGGTTCTGGCCACCACGCTCCTTTTCATTAACTTTAATTCTATACTTGCATTTCAAAGTAATTGCCACTTTTGTCATCTTTATATCTTTTTCATCTCTATCCCCAACTCTTCCTCATCTTGGTTTTCCTAACCAAGTTTTGTTTTTTTCCCTTCATTTCATTCCCTCTCTCCGAAGCTCACACTTCTCCCCTTCTTAGCCCCAGGCCGTAGGGTCTACTGCCAACACCCCTAAATCCCAAATGGTTCCATCCAGCTCACTCGTCCGTTGGCCGAACTCTCTTATTTTTTGAAATATGTTATTCGTTTCTCCGCTTGAGAACGAGATGTTGACGATCTCGAAAGCGCTCGCATTTTATTGTTTTTATATTTATGTATTTAATTAGAACTGTGTGTGGTGGCCAGAACCTTACTCATTTCATATTAAGAAACACACGTTAAACATCTTTAATTCTTCTTATCTGTTTAATAAATACTCTTTTATTTCAGCCATCTTTGTAACAGCTTTAAATCTTTGGAAAGTACTTGAAGAAGGATAATTCAAATGAATCACCTCTTTTCCTTTTAGCACTGCTTTACAAATTCTTCACAACAGAGCAATGTTTACCATTAGCAACCGTTGGGAAAATTCTCCATTTCTTTTTTTTAAAGCTGTTCAGTAACTCTCAGTTCATAGCTTCCATAACCTGCTTCACAATTTGATTTCTAAAATTTCTTTATCTTTTTTCTCTTATTATAATCTTTCTCTGATCTGTAAATTTCTGGGCCACCTTTATATTTTTGGTTGTAGCCTTAAAATCTGACAAGCTTCTCTGATACTTTCTTCAAAAATACCTTTTTTTGTTGTTGTTTTTTTTTTAAAGAAAGCATTATTAAGAATTTGAATATCTTCAACAGATATCTTCAAAATGAGAAAAAAGGCACGAGAAAGTGAGAAAAAAAAAACCCATCACATTTACTGCAAAAAAGGAACCAACCACATGGATGTTGATAACATCCTGTTATATCTCCAGGCTTCTTCATTGAAAATACCACTGAGTCACACATTAGACGATGTCCTGGAAAAGGAGCGTATTGGCACCTAAACCCTACTGTCCAGCTGCAGGACAAATTGATTGATCCACTTTGTGATGCAGACAAGATTGGACTAAAGTCCTACATAACACATCTTGCTGCAGCTATGGCTTGGGCTCAGAGAACAGAGATACTTTATTCATCATGATGGATTTTCATGCACAGTCAACTTGCAGGAGGGAGAAGTCCTATCAGCTCCCTAGACTTAGCCTAGTAATCTAGGTGGTGGCCTTTCACAAATTAGAACCTAGGACTTACTGTTTCTCTTCTGACTAGAAACGTGCAGCAGAGGAATGGCAAGACAGCTGCCATACATATGGAATTGAAGTAACCTGACAAGTATGGATGCGAAGAGCGAGTTAATTGTAGCTCTCACCTGTGGACACTTAGCCTGCAGATTACATGAAGGACTTCACATGAATTTACAGTTGCCGCCCCCATGCCACGACGAGGCGGTCCACATATGGGGGAATAAAAAGGTACTAGGAATGATTTATGTATTCCTATTCTCTTAGTTATTCCTGAGATTTTTGTAGTTCTATTTTTAGATCACATTTCTGAGATTTTTTTTCAAAGCTGTGCTACAATGTATTAAGGATGTAAAGGAACATCAAACCTGAAAGCTAACATTTGAGTAGCAACTTCTTCAGTGTTTATACGTCCAGAAGAAAGGCAGTGCAGGGAAACCCAATACATCAAATCAAAAAAGAATCGGTCTCTTTCTGAGCTTTCCGTTTTTAGCAGGATCTTTGACTCACATCTTTTGATGTCAGCTGATAAATTTTATTGTATATATTCATTTAAAAGAATTTAAATTCTTTTAAATGAATTAAAACTTATACTGAAATATAAAGAGAGATATACAATTCATATGTATTTGCATTAAGCTATTTTGGCAATTAGTAAAACATTTTAATAAATCTTAAGTTGAATGAGCACGAAATAATTGAACCTAAGCCATTCAGGCACAGTCTTGTGGTTAAGGCAATGTCTTGCCATGCGGCTGATATTGTATAAACTTGGGTTTGAATCTGGGAGCTGCCATGGATGTAACTTTATTCTTCAGTGCTTTCATCTGTCTCTGCGGGTACAATGTGAGTTGCCTCCTAGGGTGAACCATGGGCATCAATTCTTCAGCTAAACAGTTCTTGCAGTTCTCGCCCCTTGACAAGGCCAAAGGCAAGTGCAAGAACCCATGTTTGTTAGGGGAAAAAAAAAAAAAAGTAATTGAGCCTAATTGCTATCTATAAGTCTTTATGTTTAACTTTCAACTTATAAAATAAAGAAACTCATTTTAAATACCGATAAAAAATAAGATTTTGTGCAGGTAAATTTACTAGGAAATCACTAAGAACAACACACCTAATATTAACATTATATTTATAGATAAAAATACACGACTGGGTTTTTACCCTCACAAATTTCAAGCATCATCTGGTGACAAATACAAAATAACAGTCCAAATTTATTTGGAAATGTATAGCATGTGACCATAGTTGACATCATATGCATAATCTTCAATTACGATACACCATCAACTACCTACATCCAACAGGAACATAACCATACATCTTCAAGGAAGGAACCATTATACATCGAGCAGGTAAATGCACTTCTCTCAACGAGAACACTTGACTTTGATGGAACACAGGACAAGCTCCTTCTTCTTGCATTAAGCTCCAGTACATGTTGAAGTAAATCTTGCATAGATATTTATGAATTCTTTTATGTCATTCCAGGCATTATGCAGTAACCCGATAAAAATTAGAACTATAATGATCGTAAAAATGATATTGATAAAAAGTAAACTTTACATGTGGATAAATTTATGAGGAATCACTAAAAACAACGCACACAATATTAAAAATTGACATTACATTTAAAGATAAAATTTGTGAGGGTGAAA
>JAFIDM010000003.1:41932296-41966744 GCA_023159025.1 Thereuonema tuberculata | reverse complement strand
AGATACATGCGCGTTTGCGATGTTCGATGCTTTTATTGACTGGCCTATATCTGTAAACGCTTCCATGATAACTGGGTTTTGAATTAAAAATTACTTTCTTCAAATACCCTGCCCCACCAAAGTATCAGACCACACATGATGGATGCAGTCATTAATATGATGGGCCATCCTTTGTAGCAATAATCACTGCAACATGTCATGGAAGGTTATCTACAAGTTGTTCACACAGTTCTGGTATTATGTTGCTATTCGGTTTTGAAACGCTCCAATAATTGATGGTGGTTGGTGACAGAGAGCTTGCACCGGTATATGCAAGATACCCAAATAACCAATATCACTTTAACTGGGTTCAAATTGGGACTCTGGGCTGGCGAAGATAAGTTAATGCCAGCTTCAGTGAACAACCTTTGTATCGTATGTGCAGCAAGGCATAGTGCAGTGTGCTAGTAGAAGAAAAAAATCAGATGCTTTTCCATAGAATCCACCATTGCTGCAGGAAGATGATTAGTTACAACTCCTGGTACCTAGAGGCATTGAGTCTTGAGTCCACAGATTGGCCCCACACCTGCAGAACAAAAATTGTAAAGTGGAAATAGTAGTATCAGTGGGTAATTATTAATTGCAATTCTGTAATCTGAGGGCAAACCAAATAAAATATGTAATATCACAAACATACCTGATCCCATTCATGCACACACCCATATATACGGTAGAGTATATGTATATATAACCTGGCTTCGCTCCAATAACATAAAAATTTGTGCCTGCCATATTTAATGATATAATTTGTAATAAAAAAAAGAAAGCTACAAAATGCATGCATCTTACATTAAAGGAGCCTTCTCTGCAACTTCACTTTAGAAAAGTGATTGATGATGTCATCATAATCTATTCGACAAATCACTTCAGATTCACTATATAGCACAATGGAAACTGAACAGGAATGAAGATAACTCTTCACTCTTTTGAGAGCAAAAAAAGACCTTTCGGAGAAACACTTAGTAATTGGTGCACAAAGAAAAATACACAATCGTACTTCAATGTTTGGATAAAAATCTAATATACCCTATTTTTTTTTTTTTTTGAAACATACTGTATAACTGCAATATGGACAGTTTTTCACCATTTCATTTTTGCACAACATCAAGAATGATCTTAGATGAAGGAATTCGTTTTTATTAAAGAATCTTCAATATCCTGTGGATACTTTTTTTTTTTTGGAGATTTCTAGCACATTGACTAATCATTTTTGGGTCTGTTTTATATAGCTGTGTTAAAAATTCAAAAGGTGCAATGACTATTGCTGCCCTCTATGAGAGTGCATAGGTTGCCTAGGCCTAAATACGGCTCTGGTCAGAAGGGATGGATTCAGTAAATGAAGCCGGCAAGTTTCCTTCTATTGGAGTTGTTTAAACATAAAAGCACATGTGAAGCATGTCATGTTGTGGGTTCAGTAGCCAAGTGGTGATGCGCTTGTAAGAGGGTTGGAGGTAGGCGGGTTCAATCTCAGACCTCGCTAAATTCTCAGGGGGTTCTAGAGTCCATCCAGCCCTATGTAGAATGGGTACAGGCAGGTGAGTGTTGGGCTGACCACCTATCTCATCTCAGTCTCAGGCCAATGAAACAATCCCCATGGGCCATAGTGGGATACACTACTACCAACGCATCTCGTGTTGCAGCAAGAAACCAGTGTTCATCAGTTATGGAGGGTTTTTTTTTTTTTTTGCCTTTTAATTCAAAAGCAAGTCACAATATTTAGTATGAATTATTTGTGATTTTCAAGTGTAAAGAGCCTTTACGAGGATCCTAGTGACTTTGAAACAATAAAGCAAAACAGAATATTTTCTCAGAACTTGCACATCATTTTTCAGTACATATCAAGCAAGTTACATTGAAGAATTGGCATCCATTATTATTTAGAATTTTATAATAACAATTTTGCTCAATTGTATAAATAAAGTAAAAATAATATCTCTGAAGTATTTAAATAAATAAACTTTGACACACGTTGATAAATAAAGTTAGGTAATAATTTAAAACCATTTGGCTTCTCCGCTGGACCCTGTAGTTCTGAGTGTATCACCAGATAGACTGTTCTTACATTTTCAGTAAATAATGTTATATAATTTATTTATAATTCAGTACATACGTGTTTCAGCTTATAATACTCACCCATTCTTTTAAATGTCCAAACCATTTTAACTGATGTTCTACCAGTCTTCCACTGCTGTCAGTTGAAGGTCTTCCTTTATTGTTTCATTATGGATCAGTTCAAGTCTTGAAAAATTCACCTTAAGCATTTCACTCGTCATTCTACTGATTTCTTTTCTGTAGTGTCTTCAAAATTGAAAAGATTTATTCTGAACAGATAAGAAAATTATGATCATCTGAAGGAAAACTTCAAAAGTATATAAGTTTATCAAAAAAATACATTTATTTGAAACATTTGCTGTAATACATTCATACAATATATATTTTTATTATGTTTAAACATTTGTATAAAGTGACATTGTGGATTTAAAATGCAACAGGAATAATTTAAACATAAATTTTATCTTCACTGAGATGCAGTGAGAATTACTATTACTTACAGAAATTCATTAACTTAGTTTTTTTATAATTTAAACAGACATTGGTTTTTATATAAAATAATAATTACAAATAAGTAACTTTAAGGAGATTCTAATAAATTACAAAAAATCTTCAGTAATAAGTTAAAAATATGCACTCTAGCACAGATCAGATCTATTTTAATTCTTTGGTATTTCAAATATTGGTCCCAAACCTAATAATAATGTTAGTGCTATGATTTGTACTCTTTTATAAGAAAAAGAAAAATATATGGTTTGATTTTAATACCTTCTTAAGCTCTTTTTCAAATTCAAAAGATTAACAGTTAAAGAAAAAAGAAAGAAAGAAAGAAAAACAGTTGTAGAGGGTAAACAAAAGGATTCGTTGATCTTCAAAAATGAAATTTACCGGTATAGATTGGATTTACATAAAATACTTGTTCTGGAGCAGAAAAATAACAGGTTTATGTTATCTGATGGATTTATTCCAATTTGTCCACTAAAACTCAATTTTTGTTATAAATTTGATTTTAAAACCGAAAATTAATAATAAGAATAAGCATTTACTTAAACCCAGAAAAAAAGAAGAAAAAAACTAAGTAGATATCTGAGATTATACAAAGCAGTTTTTTAAATCCATTTTTAACCAATAGATAATTTTTAAATGCATACAAAAGAAGTGCAAATATGAATTTCAGTATTTTTTGTTAAAATATTTAACAAAAGTGACTCAGGCCCATAATTGATATTACAAAATTGGCCAATACTAAGAGTAAAATAAATTAACAATGTTAAAAAAAACAGATAAAACCAATGCCTTTGTTTTTTTATCTTGAAAAATGGTTGGTAAAAATTCTTTTAATTAAATTTTTAATTTATTTTACTATTTTATTTTGTGCAATTTTATAATTATAAATTTTGCTAAATTCCTGACCTGTAGATTAATCCCTTAATTGTTAATGTGACATTAAACATATCAATACTCACAAATACATCATTATAAAGACATTCATTTAAAATTTTGATTGAAAAGTGATTGTTCACTAGGTGAGCACCGTTGGTATTTAAAAAGTGACCCTTTAAACCCGAATTTCACTTGATTT
The DNA here is from genome assembly GCA_023159025.1 of Thereuonema tuberculata. NCBI lineage: Eukaryota > Metazoa > Arthropoda > Chilopoda > Scutigeromorpha > Scutigeridae > Thereuonema > Thereuonema tuberculata. The sequence goes on along the minus strand of JAFIDM010000003.1, from coordinate 41,963,071 downwards.
GATCCAATGTTTTAGTGTTTTAAGAAGAAAATTAAATAAGTGTAAAACCGATTCGGAAAGCACTGAACAAGTATTTCTGAAAATATCCATGGTGTACTAAAGATTTTCTAGGCAAATGAAATCAGACTATTCTAATATAAACCATATCTGGTTTGACTTATAAATAAAAATTTTAAATTATTTTGTAAACAAACTAGAATATTAGTAGACATCTGTAAAAAACATTTGTTTATCTTGTTAATATCAATAAATTATATTTCTGAAAACCACAGAATCTTTTTATAACAGTTACCTAATGAAAACAAAATGGTTATAGACTATAAAATATCTAACAAGTGGTTTTAGATCTAAAACAGGATGGGACTACATTTCTTAATTTACAAATACACAATAGAACTTCAACGGCAACATATGCACAATTTCTTCTTAACAATAATTTTCGAAAGGAAATGAAGTACACATTCAAATAATCAACAATTTTGTATTCCGTAATTTTCTGACTTAAAACCAAGTAACTAGAGAAAAATAAACGTTCATTAAGTTTTGACTTAAGGCAATTTTCTATTCAGAACTGCTAATAATTTAAAATAAATATGAAAATGTTTCTGTTATATGTTGAATATATCAGTTTAAATTTTAAATTGTTCTATTCTTGTTTATTAATAAATTTTGGAAGTTTGTGAAATGAAAATGAAAAATAAGTGAAATGGTTTTCAGGATTTCAAAGTGATCAACAATTAATAATAATAAAAATAAATAAAGTAAAACTGGAACAACTGGAAGCAGATTTCTACAAGTGTTATTCAATACTGCTTATTTTAGATACATTGCTTGATATCAATTAAAACATAATTCAGTTAATGCTTAGTTGCAATTCGGATGCAATTTTTTTTTTTAATTAAAAATAAATTAAAAGTTGGAATTGTCAAAAATAAAAATCCACTGATTTACTCATTTTGTATTGGGTAAATAACACGTAGGTTGATCTTAATATAAATAAATGTTATTTACTATTCTTAATTATCAATGATAAAGAGAAAACAAAATCCTTAATTTGGAAAAATTGTAGCAGATCAACTCAATTCTTTATTTTGTAATTTTTGTACGTTGTTCTTATTTCAGCATCCCAAAAGCCTGATTAGAACCAAGAATACACAGTTAATCTAATAGTTAGTGGTTGTAGAAGCTCTTTTGTAAAATACTGTTATTGGCTGTTTAATAATACTCTAGTTACAAGATTCAGAAGTCAATCCTTCGGCAAATGGAGACACAATCAGCGTCTGCAAAAAGTATGACTAGAATGTGTACATATAGCTTTTGGTTGAAAAAGAATCGGCTTCAATCTGGCACTTCATAATTTCATAAAATTACAAATACAATGCTATACAACATATTGATATTGTTAAATATAAAAAAAATAAAACCTGCAAATTTTACTAAAAGCAAACGTAGTACAATAATTAAATATCAATTTGCAATATCAAAATCTTGATTACTACAATAAACAATCATCAAGCATTATACTTTTTCAAAGATAATTTAACTTTTTAGCATTATTAGGTACATATATTGCTTTTTAAAAAGAAATTAAAAATATTGTATTTATCTTTTATTTTTTATTTCATAAATGAGATCCGTTATCTTAGTTTTGCTAAAATATCATTTTGTGATTATGAATTATAAGTAAATCAATAAAGAAGTAACAATATTTTTAAAAAAATATATTAGATATTTTAACAGTTTACCCATTATTCTTCATAATGTAATAACTACACTGGTTAATTCCACTTTTTAATAATTTACAACAAAACAAAAAAAAAAAACAGTAATTAGTATATTCTTTGGTTCTTCATATTATGAAATATATGTGTATATATATATATTTTTTTAGTTATCTATTTGTGCAAATGTAAAAATGCTCAAAAATAACAAGAAAATCTTATATAATAAGATTTCAATATTAAGAAGCTATTTAAGGAACTTCCAAAAATAAGTATTTTTATTACGTGCCTAAATAAAGTATTTCTTATTTACTGATGCTTTTATTTTTAAAAATAACCTTGAAATTTACATGAATGGTCTTATAATAAAAAAGAGATGTATCTTTAACTGATAAATTAATCTTAAAATTTATTATGATAAAAAGAAATAATTTAAGGAAATTTATATTATCATCATCTTCATTATTATTATTAAAGTTGTCTTTTAACTTATATTTTTCATGAATTATTTAATTTATTTTATTTTTCAGTTGCTTAAGCAATACTTTAATAAATTGTAAATGAGATATTTGCTTCACAAGTTTACAAAAATAAAAAGAAAAGTTTATTTATTTAAATTCTTTTTATTTATATATATATTTTTTTTAAGGTTACTCAATTATCCGTCTTCTAAATTTAAGTTTTTCTTTGATTAATAATAAATTTGATATAGAATTTTTCTATTATATTATATAATTTTAAACAGAATTCAGAAAAATCAAAAAAACGATTTAAAACAGCATCAATTTTGTTGAAATTCTTTTACTAGGAGAGAAACATATATTTAAGATTAAACAGGACAACGCTTCCCTATGAATTTAAACGGAATATATTAATCTCTTTTAAGTCTTGTTTAGCTAAGAGTTTCCTCTGATTCTAGATCACTTGACTAACCTTGGCTGATGATGGGTAATAATCCAGAAATAGATGACCCAATGATGAGAAAATAATATGGAAAATTGAAAACATTAATAATAAATTTAAGATGATACAAGTAATAAAATTTTAATATAGTTCCTGAATTTTCAAAATTCCAAGCCAGCTATTAAAGTACCCCTTTGTCGTCTTACAGAAAGTGAAGATTGAAAATCAACACCAACTGAATTCCAATGAATAAGGAAAGTTGTTAATTGTTTAATATGTGGCTTACTGAAATTATATTAAGTATTTACTTCTTTGTAAATTTCTATAAAACATACATATGCAAAAAAAACGAATTTAGGAAAAGAAACTTCCCACTTCAGTATATGCAAATTAAAAATACAAAATTCAATAAAAAACAATTTGGCACTTACAAATTTTGGGAGTATTGAAACATAATCCAAAAGCATCACTGCATTCTACTTGATGAATTTACAAAATTACACGTGAAGATATAAATTACGTACATTTGTTATTATATATAATTTAAAGTTGTACAAAGAGTAAGAGACCATGTTTTTTTAAATGTGTTGCTGTAGAGATAAAAACCTATACCGAACAAATACTTCAAATAGCACATACTGAAATATAAATAACCAAACAACAAGTTTTACGCATTTCCAGCACTTTACAGTATTGTATATCAGGTGAATGCATTAATACAATAGACAAATGGCATTAATGCACACATCTGAATAAGAACACTGTAAACTATAATAATATAAATGTTTTCATAATTTACAATAATTTTAATGTGTTTGTTGAAGTAATTAATAAGTAAGGTATTGTGTTTTTGTTTTTTCTTCTGGATTTAGCTTTAATGTAAATTAATAGTAGCAATTTCAGCGATTTTTTTCTTATTGATTTCTATTGAACAAACCTATTTTAAAATTTGCAGATAAAACGATGAGGATGATGATCGTGGTGACGATGGTACATAAATAATTTTTTTCTACTGATATATTGATTTTTATAACATTATTTACACATCAAGAGACTATGTTACAGGTAACACCGGCAAATAAATATTGATGCAATAAAGGATAACTTTGGGTAACTACGTAACATATCTGACATATCAAAATACATTTTACTTTACTGAGTAAAATAAAATAAATTGGCCAAAGAAATAAAAAGGATTTATCTTCTCATGATTTCAGGGCATATCACCGAAACCTAAAAGTGCATGCTATTTTTAAAATTAAAAAAATATAAAAAGTGCTGAGGTGTCTTTCAAGTCCATTTTAAATTCCATTTTAAATTCCATTTTAAATAAATGAACTTCTGAAGAGATTCAAAGGGAATTTCACTGAGTTTTGATAATTCAAAGAAATACTAAAATGGACAAAGTATAAAAGGTATCTTGTACTCAATTCAGCTACTGCTTTCCTATGTTACTTTTCTTTTCATAATCTTTTGCTCAAATGCTCTGTTAAGTGGAGATAATAATCTTTTGTCGGAAGCCAGGTACTTCAGGATCTTCATTTAGTTTTTGGAGATCCTGCACACATACTCTATGATGACCAGAGCGCAAAGAGCTAGAGGAACGTTCAGAATTATTGGAATGACTAGATCGACTGGAACTGTGGGATGAAAATTTAAAGAGATTCTGGCTGATTGATCGTTGCAATTTCTTGCTAGCAGACACCGATCCCTGGTTCACAATCCACGGATGCTTCAAAGATTCTGCTGCAGTTAATCGGACTGAAGGTTCCACTACTAGTAGGCGATCTATAAAATCCTTTGCTAGGTCCGAAGCTTCATGCCAGTGCTAGAATTATAAAAAGCAAAAAAATAAGTAAGTAACCAATAATATAAATTTAATAAAATTAAAACAGAAACTATGAAAAGCAATAACTTTACTCTAAACAGGATTTAAAAGAATTTAAGTGATTCCTTTAGATCCAAGATCACTTATAAACCCAAAGAGAGTAGAATTTCATTTATCACTTAACATATTTAAAAAAAAAACTTCCAACCATAATCAAAATAAGAGTAGAACATATAATAGCTTGTTTACAAATATATCAAGCATGCATTATGTAGCAATTTACAAACAGAGCTATTGCCTGAAAGTAAAGATTAGTTATAAATAGGAAACACCCATCTAGAATCCCAAAAACTAAGACTAGTGAGAAGATTGCTCAAAGCTTCCTATATTACTATAGCAGATTTGGATATTCAAGAATATTATTGTGCCCCAATAATGAACTTTCATTATTTCATTAATGTTCTTAAAAATGATAAATAGAAATCTATATGGAAGTCTATTTTTTTCTAAATGGAACTCAATGCAGTGCAGTACAGTAATTAACTGATGTCTTAAGTCCCTCTGACAAAGTTAGTCTAAAACACTGAAACAACAAAAGCAGGTTCAATGATCTCTTGGAATCTTGCAAAATATAGTTCGAACATCTTTGGTCCAACTACGCAAGTTATAAACAAAAATAGTTACAGATATTTCTTTAATTATCCCTCATTACACATCACTAAAACTTAAATTTGAGACAAACCTACTTCAGTAATGGAGAAACTGTACAAAGGTCAAATCAAGTTTATAATTCAACATAACACTTTTGAATTAATTCTTCCTCTTTCAGCAAAATAAATGAAGTAAAGAGGAGCTCTAACTGATATTTTTGCAATCAAAAAAAATAATTTGTATATATTTGATGTTGATATTATTGTGGCAAATGAATTTAACATTCAAAATCAAACCGCAGATAATTTTAATTCAAGTCATGACTATAGTCTTTTTTTTTACAATTTCATCACTGAAGTATGGGATTGTTCAGCTGAACAGCTCTTGTAGCTGTTTCCATCTAATAACGAGATAGCTAAAGTTAATGGAATAAGACAAATATATTTTTTCCTAAACCACATCATTATTCACTGGGTAAGACACAAGCTAAAGTTGGAGAGATGATGATGACTGATTTTATCAACAACTCAATCAATTTCATCCTCTCATATTTATTAAGCAATTGTATCCTTAACACTAAAGCAGTGATTCACATTTTAACACATCTGCATCCCAAAATTTTGTTCCTATCCACTACCTCTCTCCATTTATTGCAATTCATCTAACTACACTTGAAAGCAGAAAAATCAGACAGTTGCATTTTTTTTTACTTTTTTGTTTTATTTTCCTCGCGATTCGCAAATTTATTTTTTGAATCAAAATAATGTCAATTTAAAGATCGTTTCATCACCTATCCAATGATACCACTTAAGTGTGTATTGCGTGTCAGCAGAGTGCTTTTTGGAGGAATCTCCTAGCCTACCAGAAAAACTTCGTTTTCTTCCAGCCTGGGAAATGGTGATTAAAACAAAATTCAATACAAACATTTATTAAACAATCTTTATTAATAACGGGTATTCCCTCTAGCCTTAATTACAACCCTCATTTGATTTTTCATTGATTTATCAATTTGAGGTGTTGTTCTATTGTTCTTATTGTCTTGGTTTTGAAGGGACAATATACACTTAAGTGGTATCATTGGATACAGGGCAGGATCTAGGTACCACCAGTCCCCGCATTGGGGGTAGGGGGCTCGCTGAAATGGGGGCACCCGCACCATGGGCTGGGTGCGGCTCGAAATAGTTCGGTAAGGCCCATGAAGGATTTTCGCTGGGGACCAACAATTTTTAGATCCGACCGTGATTGGATAGGTGATGAAATGATCTTTAAATTGACATTATTTTGATTCCAAAAACATTGCGAATCGTAAGGATAATAATAAAAAAAAGTAAAAAAATGCAACTGTGCGATTTTTCTGCTCTCAAGTCGTCGCTAATTTCACGAACTGGCGAATCTGCTGATTCAATAGTTAGGAGAAAATCATCTATGAAGAAAAGGTGGTTGTTAAAAGTACTTAATACGTATACTAAATGTAATATGAGGGATTTGTACTAAAGGTACAAATGATAACATTTCCCTCATATGACATTTAGTATACGTATTAAGTACTTTTAACAACCACCTTTTCTTCATAGATGATTTTTTCCTAACTATCAAATGAGCAGATTCGCCAGTTCGTGAATTTAGCGATGAAGTTTAGTATTTTCTTATTGTAATTTAACATACTGGACAGGTTACTTAGACCAACTTTATTCAAATTGTCCAGAAACTATCACAGAATTACCATTTATTTCAATTAAAGGTTTCCTATTTCATTAAAAGTGTAAAAAGAACAGATTTATCAAAATATATGAAACAAAACTTTCAATTATAAACATTGTCTTCCTTTTAAGAAATGGATGCAATCTTTCTAACACTAAACTTAAGTGTTCTTTGTACTTTCAGCAGTTGAGATACTATTCTCTCAACTACGATATCAAAATTAATGAAAAGCTAATTTAATGATTTTAATTTATCAATAAAATTCTGATTCTGAAGAAAAATCAAATTCCATTTTCTGGAAACTATGAACAATTGATAAAAATTCGTATTTGCCTTCTAAAGCTTTATCTGCAAGTTTAAGGAAGGGAGTAAGGAAAGAACACAAAAAATAAAAAGAAAAAAAAATAAATAAAGAAGAAGAAAGCACAGAAAGAAAAAGATCGAACTAGCACTGATCACAAGAACTACAGCTTTTTTTTTTCCGCAGAAGCAAGGCAATTCTTCAAAAGCAACTGAAAAAAGGGAGAATAAAAAAAAGCCAGAATTCATAAGGCTTGATAGAGATAATAAAACCTTCCAAAGTAAAATTTTCAATTTTTTATAGTTTATTACTGTTTAGATTTTAATGATGACTTTTTCTTTAATATTTATGTTTTTAAATAAGAATGCCTTTACGAGTCGAGCTGATACTCTGGGACAGTCGTTTTGAGCTTGTTGGGCTCTCCTCAGCCAGAGCTAATCAGTCAGTGCAAGACTCAAAAGGCTTATGAGGGGAAGAATTGGGAATGTAATTATTTAAGTTTTTAATTGCATTATTTTAATAACAGAAAATATAAAAGATTTCTAGTTTAGAACTGGAGTTGGATTCTCCCTTCATCTCTGTCAAATGTGAAAGAACTTTACAAAACTGAAATATTTACACAATCCCTGTTTAATGAGCAAAAATATCATCATTAAATCTTTAATGTTAAGTATTTAATGAAAACTGAGTTCATTCTCACTGAATTGACAGGTCTTAGTTTAAAATTTTAAAATTACAGTAGCTCGGTATAAAAGTGCGTCTCTGAATGACAGCATTCGTGTTAAGGATTTATATTTCTTGTGAAGCATAATATAGGCTTGATGCTTTCATATTCATATTTCTATCTGTTATGAAAGTTTTGATTGGCACTGTCCAAGACGAGTGAGCAATTTTATAAATTACTATCAGGAAGATCCTGTATCATTATAAAACACTAATGTTCTAACCAGGGTTATTTAGTCAGGAGATTTTTTTATTTTTTGCTCCAACTGAAGTACAACATTGCCGTATCTTCCCTTCAGCTATTTTGGAATAAAATAAAAAAACTTCGTAACATGCTTTTTGTGTGATATTGTGTATAAATATCATTGCCAGACTCAAGAACTGTAAAACTGCAAAATGACTAATTGCTGTTCTGTAATCTGCCCACATCACTGTAAAGTTGAAACGATGTTGGAAAAAATAGCACGAATAGTATAAAAGAAGATATGATTTTTTTGTTTCAGTTGAGATATTTACATGAAACCATAAGTTGTGGATTCTTATTCTTTTAAACACTTAAACATTTTCACATTTTTTTGTTTTTTCGATCAAGAAAAATAAAATAAAAAATTGGCAAAAGTTTAAAGAAACCACGTAGATATTGGCTTTACATAAATTACAGAAATAAAAATACTATTTACAGTACTACATTACTGTAGTTTTGTAATTAAGGTACAATGAAGTTTTGGGGTTATTTTAAGTCTTTTTCAATCCTACTTCACTAATTTCATTCCCCAACAAACACTGATCACTGGGTATCTACAAAAGGTTATTTCAATTTCAGGCTTCTGAGAAAAAAAAAAGTCTGTAAATATCAATTATATAGTTATTTAAATATATATATATGTGTAAATTTCAAGGATTTCCTAAAATTCTAAATTTACAATTTGATCAATTTAAAGATGGAAATTATTAGGTAATTAATTATACATATTTTTTTTTTCAGAATATTGAAATTCTATATATCTGAAGTATTTTATTGTGAGGGGAAAGAGGATGATTCATGTTATACAAAAAAACTAGTTTTAAACTCGAAACACTTTAACTTAGATCTCAGAACAATCACTCAACAACTTATCTGATCAGCTTCCCACTTTAAAATAACTAAAACTTGTGTTCTGAAATTTTCCCTTTCGAATATGCTTGTACGAATTTGTTTAATTATATCTAGCCTATCAACAAGTGCCTTTGGTTCGTGAGAATTTCCTACAAATTAATTTCAATTTTCGTCACCAGGTGGCACTACATACCAACTGATCAGTATCTGTTGAGTTTCATATTGTATTATATTTACAAGAAAATTTTATAGAAAATAGAATTTGAAAGCTTTCGAGCACTTCTTAAAACAAAATGTTTTAAATAATATTGATAACAAAACCACGAACAGAAAAATTACATAAGATACCTTTTTTTATTCGTAGGGTAGGTCTACGAATAAACCACGATCATTTAAAGATGATAAATTATTAACAATAAGGACTTTTTAATAATAAGGAATAATTATTAATAATATGTATGAGTATTTAAAAAAGGATCTGCTTATATCTGAATCCGCTATCATACTTAAACATACTAATAATAACGCAGTTTATCAATATCAACAAATATTTGATGACAGTTTCATCCTACTTTTTTATAACTGAAATTAATACTTAATAATTAATATTTTTTTATTTTTATTACTCCGTTCTCATCTTACCTCTCCGAAATAGCTGTATTTTGCCCTGAGAATCAACTTATATAATCGACTGCGATTCTCATCATCAAATGGAAACGTTCCACTGAGAAGTATATAAGCGATCACCCCAATTGCCCACAAGTCTACAGCACAGGTATACGGTTTCCGAGCCACTATTTCGGGGGCAATATACTCCGGAGTACCACAGGCGGTGTGCATGTACATATCCCCACCGCTCTTCCTCGTGCTAGCGAGTCCGAAATCGGTAATCATAATTTTACTGTCGTTGCCCGGGTGGTAGAAGAGCAGGTTATCCGGCTTCAGGTCTCGGTGGGTGATGCCCAGACTGTGCAGGTATCCCACTCCGTCCAGGACCATTCGCAGGACAATGGTGGCATCCTTCTCTGAAAAGCATCCTCTGGAAACGATGCGGTCGAAGAGATCGCCTCCCGTCGCCAACTCCATCACCATGTAGATCTTATCCGAAGTCTCGAACACCTCGATTAACTGAATCACATGGGGGTGTTTCACGCGACGCAGGATGGACAGTTCGGCCTCGAACGATTCCTTCCCTTCTTTGCACTCGATCATTTTGATGGCATAAGGCTGTTTTGACAGGCGATGCTCCACTCGCACGACCCGACTGTAACTGCCTTTGCCAATCAGCGCCTTCACCTCATATTTGGCCGTGATTCTCGGGTCGTACTTGGTTTTGTAACGCTTTTTGGGCTTTTCGGCTTCGGAGCCGGATCTCTCGCTCCTGTGCGTGGATTTTGCCGCCGATTTCTTGGGTTTTGACTCACAATCACTTAAAGTCAGGTGAGGAATATCATTAGTTTCCAAGCTGAACACAGGATTAATTCCAGGATCCCCATTCTTCGGTATACCAGCATCGGGGCCTAATTTAGAGTTTCTGCAACCCATGATAACGTAAACAGCCCCAGAGCACCATGCGGAGGTTCCTTAAACATCCGCAATACAACATAACAACCACAAGAAACACCGGACTGAGTTAAACCGTCGCATATCTGCTTTTAACACACATTACACCCGTCCAGACGGAAGCCATGATGAAGCATATCGGGCGAAATGATCTGCGCAAATTCCATGGCATCATTCTTACATCATAAAATAGTTCCACTTTTAACTCTTTCAAAAACCCTCTTAGAACCCTTTAAAAATTAACTTAAATATTCAATTTTAAAGTTAACATGCAATATCTATGTAAAAACTACAATGTTACAAATTATAAAACCACTAATCATTTTATTTGTATTCATGGCGGAATAACGCGAGTAGTGCTTTGGTTTCGGTGGAAAAAGTGCTCTGATGTGACGGATAAGTTCAATGTTTTTTAAGGGATGACTGATGTGGGAGATTGTCAACCGAAACCCAGTAAAATTATTATCTTCGCAATCAACTTTATTATCCAATTGTGCATGAATCGTAAATTATCGTGAATCGTCCAGCTTTACTCGCGTTTTGTTTTGATTTTAATTAAGAATTAGCTAGCATTAATTAACTGGCAATACGCATTCTCAACGAAAATAATAGCTAACCAAATACTAAAAAATAAATAAAATAAAATCCTTTAAATTTAATTAATTATTTATCAATTAAATGAAGAATTATATACAATAAGAATTTTATAATTATATAATAGTTTTAATAAGGAAATGAAAGTTAAAGGAAAGGCTAATTGATTATTTGAGTACTTTAAAAAGAATTAGTTTACTGGGATAATAACTAAATATACAATAACATTCTAGTTATTTAGAACCAGTTAATTTATAATCAGGATCATTCATCAGATATTATTAATAATCACATACTGAAATAAAGAATTATTAACATGTAATATTTATCCTATTATTATTATTATTAATACAGTATTATAACGTATTGTAGTTGCATAACATAATGTTTATATTGTATAATAATATACATTATTCTTAATAAAGAAGAACCTCGTTATTTTTTTTTTGTATTACGTATAGGCTACACTTCAAATAGTAATAATAATAATATTATATTAAGACTAACAAATAACACATAAATATAAATTGAAAAAAAAAAAAAAAAAAAAAGTTATCTTCGACGTTTTGGTAATTCTTTACAAAGATGCCGAATCGTGAATTGTTATTTTTAATTTATTAAATTATAATTATAAATACTAACTTGTAAGAAGCTTATTATAATTTTCATTACATATGATTTTCGTTACCATTAAATTTAAGTTTTAATAAATTTGTGTAATTTTAATTTTTTAATAATTCTAATAATTTTTTAAATATACGGGATAATAAATTTGTAATTGTATTAGGATTCACAAATTTACAACCTAAACTTACAAACGTCGATACAACGTAATTCATAATAAAAATTAATATTAGGAAAAATTGGTCTTTAAATATTAATAAAAAGCTTTGTAGGCTTGGTCGGGCGGGAATGGGCGTGAAAATGTTCTTGTATCTGCATATCTTCCCTCGGACGGAAAATAAAATAAAATAAAGCAACAACATTAATTGATTGGCAGTCAAACAGTTCAAACTATATAAATACAAATTTTGAATTTAAGCTTAAGTAGTAACTTACTTGGTATTTCAGCATCATTTTTTTATTTTAAGGATAAAATTTATTTAAAATTATTGATAAATAAAACAGTCACTAATTTTCACCCAAATTAAATATCTACAAAAATTTTGCTCGGGCAAGTAATCGAACTTTTAATTTTTCAACGCGCATTGCTTCCTTACCTCGTAACAGCAAAACAATACACGCCAATAAAAAGGATGTCTGGAGCGAAATAATTTTATTACTTTTAGATAAATCATTCATTATTTTAAAACTATTATTTTTTTTAATAAAATTTTAAGCATTTCATTAAACTGTTCGTTAATATACCAAAACAAAAATTTTGCAGGAGTGGATGTAGATCCTTTGTAATGGTTAGTCATTTCAGGTACATCGGCGACATCTATCGCTGCAAAACTGAACTTCTATAAACTATTCGAGATTGATTGTAAAAATAATGCGATGTTGTTTATTATTGGGATTCCTTGTAACATAAATTATTGTAAACTTCAAACATTTTTTAAGTTTCAATTTCAATTATTGTTTGATTTTTTTTTTTTTTCATATTTTTAATAATTGCTGTCAATTGGACTTCCAGGAATGACTAAGTGATATGGTGATTTCCTTAAATGGTAAAATTCATTGATGGCACAGCTACAACACTGTAAAATCCAAAGATATTCATCGAACAATATTAAAATGTAACATGCTTAATACTGAAAATTTCCGACGAACGGATGGACGGAAATGCACATTATAACTGAAAAATGCATTAATTTTTTTTTGTCCGATCTTATGTTTTTATTAGTGAGATAGATAAGAAAATTATTTACGAGGGTCGATCAGAAAAAAAAGTTTGCAAACGCTAGAAATTGAATTTATTCTGGCGGTTTTGCCATAATTCTGGCTGTTGCTGAAATATCTGATAGAGGGCTGTACTGATCATTGCTGCGTCAGCTTTCTCGTGTGTCATTGGAGGTGCGCGCTCTCATTTCAAAATGGCGATCCGCTTGGATAACTGGTCTCCTATTGAAACCTTAAAGAAATTGCGCAACAATATCAGGAAGAAAATGTCCTGGTCTTATGAACAATGGCCGACCACAAGTTGCTAGGGGATACACAGAACTTGCTGCATGGTCTCCACTGGGAAGTTTTGGGACATCCGCCATATAGTCCGGATTTGGGTCCCAGTGATTTTCATCTGTTCTCTGCCTTAAAAGAATACATGTCAGGTCGACGCTTCTTATGCAATGGAGAAATCCAGAGTGATGCAAAAAAAGTGGCTACAACAGCAGGGCTCTGACTTTTATGCACCTGGGATAGACAAAATAATCATACGTTGTGACAAAGGTCACTTTGTAGGAAAATAGTGTATCTGTGTCACTTCAAGGGCAGACACATGATGATCTCATTTTCTTCTATTAAAAATTTGCTTTTCATAGACAAGCTTCATAATCTTTTTTCTATTGAAAACTAAATCAAAATTTATCATTATGGTTAATTTCTTTTAATAATCAAAATTTATCGTTAATTAAAAGAAGATCCTATTGATTTTCTCACTTATTAGACCTATAGGATATAGGAATAAAAAAATTACCGAACTACATTGTATTTGAAAGCAATCAATGTAACTCAAAAACTAATTATCTTAGGAAGCTAAAACATTAATGATAGAAGAATTTACTCAGTTTGCGTTCCCTAATGATTTCTGTATAAATTGAACCAACACTGGAAAACATAATATTGAAACCATTATTATGTATTCGTGTTCTCACAATTAGTAAACCTATTTATCTAGAAAGCTGAAATTTTAACATACTGATAATTTTAAGATATCGAGTTTCTATTTCGACAGTGGCGTTCAGGCTTTCCCATGCAAATATTTGAAAGTCGGCTAATTGTAATTTTCTAGTAAAGACCTTCTGGATGGATGAATGCTTAGCCATGTAACCCAGTCTACATAACATACATTTCTGTGATCGACGCTGTACTGTTTTTACAGTTTTACATTTTTGATATGGTGCACCATTGTTCAGCTAATGAACTTTATACTAACTATCTCTATTCTCTAATTAAAAAGATACTTCAAAGTCATATAATGAAGATAATATTTTTCACAGAATAGACAAAGAAGAAATTGACATTTTGGGTAAAAGGCGATAAATTCTTAATCTGAAGATGTTATTTAACATAAAATTGATGTAATCTCTTCCAGTTTTGAACTTCTTTTTTTTTTTTTAAATATGAATCTAAACGGCTTGATACGAGGGAGTTACTTTCCTCTAAAATGTGTTATACAAATTTAGTTCTAAAAATTCAATTTAATAATTCTTTAGATCCTTAATGCAGTGAAAATGATTAAAAGCCAAGACTCTTACTTAGGGCTTATTTATCTATTTTTTAAATTAACTTTCGGAACTTACCTTTCTATAACTTCTGTTTTCTTTTTTCAAAATAATGATGTTATTTAAACCAGGGATGTCCAACCTGGGCGCATCGCATCCCCGATGGTAATAATAAAAAAAACACGAAGACTACATTCGTTCCATAGCTATTCAACACATGTTTGATACTTGTTTCATTTTGTTTCTACGTTAAATCGTTATATCTTCGAAAATGTTAAATATATCTATATTAATATATTTTATACAAGAATTGAATAGTGATATGAGAGTTACTGTATATGGCGCATGCGTGAAAACATTAGCGCATGGAGTGTAAAAGGTTCACCATCCCTGTTTTAAATTCAGACGATTATTAGAAGACTGCAAAAAATTGCAGAAAGTAGAAGCAGTTTTATAATTTAATTTAATTTCAAAAGCTTTGTTCATAATTTATTTAACTGTTATTTAAGACAGCATTCTTTATTCTCAAACTGAAAGGCATAGAAATTGGTATAAATTTCAATAGTAATATTGCTAAATTATTTCATTGGCTTACGAATATCAATTAATTTGATTCAAATTCAATTTTTTGGATATATATTGAGATATTATTTTCAGTTTGAAAGAAGCGTGGAAAAAATTTATATAAAAAAAAACTTTTAAAAACCACACTTTTACCTAAAATACACTAATGTACATATATTTTTTTCTATGTATAAAATTTAAACATATGACTAAAAATAAAAGCGTGGGGTGCTCACAGCAAATATTTCAAGTAAGTCAGTAATTAAATATTAGTAACATTACGTAATAGTAAGTGCCCAGAGTAAAATGATACAAAAGCAACACATTATTAACACGTTATTATTACTTGGGAAATGCAAAGGCCCTACTTGATTCATCGAAAACTGTGCGGGGTTTTATTCAAAAACGGAAAACGAACAATCAATTCTTAGAGAGTTTTGCAGGAAAACATGCAGCTTATCTAAAAATTTAAATAAATTAATTCCTTCATAACGAAACAACTTATGAGTAATATTTTGGCGTCGAAGTGCATTGTTATCCAAAATGGGCGAGTGTTTTTTGTTGATAGTTAAATATTCTACAATTTCGATATCTTGATTTTCCAACTGAATATTCCTTGGTTTCACAAATTTGTTGAACATTAATTTGGTTTTTTCTTTATTAATTCAGAGATTACAAAACACAAAAATTCATATTAGGAAATAAAAGGCAGTGCCAGAATGGCAAACATCTATAGTTGAGAGAGCCTACATAAGGTGGTTGATTTTTTGTTAACTATAAAGATATTGAAATGGATTGGGTGAGAAGAACTATTTATTATTGTATGGTTATTTTTTGTTATATAAACAAACCTTAATTTATATAACATAAAATAAATAAGTTACATAAAAGTAAACATAACAAAATTAAATTAATGGTTTCCTAGTGTCATAATTTACTTTTAAGTCTTGCAACTACCATCGCCCATTTTTATTTTTTTAAAGTTGGCTGATGTGTGATCAAAAGTTTGTAAACCACTGCTATACTGTACTAGAATTTACAAGATTTATTTACAGTGAGATAGAGATTGGGTCCCACGTTATAATTCCATTTACTGTTGTTGATTCTAAGAATAATAATCTAATCAATATTGGACTAACGTGTAGTACAGCGTTGATAACATGTTCATGAAAAATAAATAAAGCAAAGATATAAAAATGTGAAACCAAATCCTAAAAATACAACAAATTATCAAATCAAATTTCTTTATGTCTTTTTTATTTCCTTTTTTTATTTAATTTGGTCCGGAAATAATTGAATTTTTACACTTTCATAAAAGAAAATGTTCAAGAGTGAGGACACACTGTAGTAAATTTGAAACGCTATTTAAACACTATTCCTACACGCCAAGAGAATATTAGGGCACTAAGTCACGCTACAATCGATCTGTTATGTTATATAGTAAAATATCTCGACGGCAAATATAATAGATCTTGCTTCTTCTTCATTATAAAGATGTTAGACGTATACGTATAACATTCGACGTTATGGAACGTGCACAAGGAACATATACATGATTCTTAATATATATATAACTTATATATTATTGTTTATTGATAGAAAAAAGTTGTCCTACTTTGCTTAGCTTGTGATAAAGTTGATTTATTACAAAAAAAAAAAAAAGGTCTAGCACATCTCATCGTCAGTTGTATTTTGAAAAAGTGCATATAACTACGACTAGAACCATCTATTTAAACTTATAATGCAATCTATTTTATATATGCTTAATATTCAGCTAGAGTTCAATAGCATGTACATACTGTAATATAAAGGAATTAGATGAATACATGTAATAGGGTAATCTTGTACAGCGTATAGGGTTGTCAAAATGGAATAATGTTTGTTAAGGAACATGCGTCCGGAAACGCCCAATTCTTTTTTATACCCCGTTTATTCACTTTGATAGTTTGAACGGTTTGGCATGTTTTACTTAATGCAAGGCAGTAGATTGATGCGTATACCACTGTTGTCGTTAGCAGAACACACAATGATCACGTGAAACCAAAAGCTTAACAGGTGGTTATTGATGTGTTACATTGCATCGTGTTTACAAGAGATGCTCGAAGTGATGGCCAAGCATTGCATCTGCGATGCATATTCTGATACACCCTCTGAAGTACGTCCTGTTTCCCGTGATCATTATGTTTTGTGCTAACGACAATGATGGTATACGCAACAATCTACTGCACTGCATTAAGTAAGAAATGCCAAACCATACAAACTATTTGAAGTGAGCAAACCAGGGAGTGTAAAAGGGAATCAGTCCGTTTCCGGACCCATGTCCTTATCAAAAAGTGATCCATTTTCACAACCCTAAAAGCCCTAGAAGGTTGTTGCATGTATTCATTTACACCCTGTTACATAAAATCTCTGTATATAAGTACAGAGCTTTTTTTTTTTTATAATGTTATGCACCAATATAAATGGTTTAATGGGTATAAATTTTCTCTTTAGAAGGAATTACTGTAGGCATTTTCGTTATCCTCACATCCACTCAAGTTATGGACCTCATGTCAATGAAGATTCTATTTAGGCTTCAGGTACTTTTTTTCTTCGTATTTCCTTCGTGCTTTACTTCAGTTACGATTCGCATCCTTTCAATTATGTTTCGTTTTTCCAACGATTTCTTCTATCTTCGCTCTAAATTTACGAACTTTTTAGTTAAAGTCAGTGATCTTCCAATCCATTTTTAATTTTACTTTTTTATTCAATTTTTTCTTTTCTCTATCTTCTGAAAGGGATGAAATCCGCAAATAGTTAAGAGAAGTTGACTAAATCCAAACTTTAATGATATTAAAGCACGCATACGAATGACTGCATTGTTATTGTCTGATACATCGTTCTTGACGATCGCGTTTGCGCGGGAATCACGGAAATTACGAGATTTGGCCATTAGCCTCTTCAGCAGGTCTCACGGAATGTAGTATTGTGAATGTCTGTCACTAGGAAAATGCTAGAGAAAAAATGTTAAAGTTGGAATTTTACCTTCAGCGTAGAGGCGATGGATGCAGCGGCGAATAAGGCATCGGTCAAAATCGTCGACATCAGTAATGGGGCTTGCTCGTGGCCGCTTCTTCTCCGGAGTCGATAAGCCTTTTTTCTCGCCATTTTGTGAGAAGACATGGATAGAGGCTATTCTCGCGTCAATCACGTGAAATCGCGAAAATTCGGGATCGTCAAGAACGATGTGTCGGACAATAGATTTCGAGAGAAAAATCATTGTTCTGCTTCTAATGCTTTTGTGTGGGAATTTTTGTCGCCTTCGCTAAATAAAGAAATGTTTCAAACACAAAAATTTGATCGTTTCTTTAAACATTCACCGCAAATTTGAAGAGGATCCAATCACATGTTCAAAAGTTCTCAACAGACAACATACGAATAAGGTAAAGTTGGGAGAGATGAGACACAATTCAAATTTTTCACGTTAAATATTAAAAACCTTATTTTTTTAATGTTTGAAGCTTTAAACTGTTGATTTATTGTTTGCTTTCATATTTACGTTATTTTTTTTTTATGTTTTAGAATTTAGCAAAATTTTTGACATTGAGTCATCTCTCCCATACCTATGGGAGAGATGACACAGGTAGTAGGGGATAGATGGTCACATGGAATATGAATAAGAGACCTGTGTAAATCAAGCTGCTACTTTATTTTGATAAATGAAATGAAACACTAAAATTAAGTTGAATAATGATATTTTTGAACCTTTTTGGAAAAAAACTTTAATAAAAAATAAAATTCCCTGCTGATCAAGACATTAAATACATATTTTTTTTTACTCAAAAAGAAACAATATTAAAAAACTAATACAAATAAAAAGAAATTTAATACACGTACAAATCGAATTAACTTAAATATAAATATAAAACTACAGTATTAACTTAAGTAATAAATAGGCTATTTACTTATTTTAACGTTTATTAAAGAACAATAAAATAAAAGTTAATTATTAAACAAGAAACAGTTTAACAAATAATTTTAATAAACTGAATAAAATCTTTTGATGTACATACAGTATTTTAAAATAAAAAGGCTAAACATCATCATCGAAGTCACTATGACAATGAATACACGAGTAAAACTAAAGCCCATTGCACATGGATCCGAAAATCGGATGGTCGGATCCACGAATTGGACGTATTCTCTTTCACATCGCCACGAAACTCTCTCCGACGTCGTCTATACGTCATGTAACATTCAAATCGTTCGTATAGGCGACGTTTCGTGGCCACGTGAAAGAGAATACGTCCGATTCGTGGATCCGACCATCCGATTTTCGGACCCTTGTGAAACGCCCTTTAGTGGATTTTTTGCACATCTCTTACAGTCTTGACACTGTATCCACTCTTCACCGGACTTACATAATAGATTTCATGGGACCACACTTTCCCCTTTTTTGACTCCACTAACCAAACCAAAAAAAAAAGCATCATGTCTCTAACATTAATGAATCGAATAAGAACTGATGTTAATGTTGAGTTCGTCTGCAAACACGTTAACTTAAGTGCTTATTTGTGTGTGTTGTGTAACGTACAATAAATATTCCATTTATTCTGATTGTCAATGAAACGCCGCTTCGCTTCAATTGGCTGTTTGTGGCGTTCCATGCACTGCTTGATCTGTGATTTTTCAAGATTCAATGTGAACGTTTATTGATTTTTTTTCAGCCATCATTGAAATGACTTTGGGAATTCCAGTGATTTTGATGGTTTATTCACCGTTCGTTCGCTGAATGCCATTGATTTTATTATTGATTTCCTTTCAAACCTGTTATCGCAAGAATCAGCAACGAATTAATTTGGTGACTCCACTTGACTGCGACCGACGGTTCAAGAGCCTCTCTTCTGCCGCTTAAAAAACAGTCCTTCTCTTTCTCGGAGTTAATGGCCGATTAAAACTGTACTTCAACTGCAAGAATTGTTGATGGAAAATGTAATATAATGTAGATCTTACAAACTTCTTGTGAAATTTTTAAGATAAAAATATAATCCCCCCCCCTTTCCCCCCCCCCCCCCCCAAAAAAAAAACCCACCCAACTTATTAATTTATTTAACTTATTAAATTAGAATATGTAAGGTTTTTTTTTCCTTTGAAAGATTTCTACAGAAAACAATAGAAATTAATAGTAAACTTAACGAATTTAAATATGCTACAGTATCATACTGTCCTCCTAATGAAAGTTGGCCGGCGGAAGTTTGAACTGCGCAGCCCTTCCGGTAGTTGATCAATTATGTTTTCCTGTCACAATGGACGCCGTCGTCTGTTTTCACTGAGTAAGACATGTTGATAACGCCAAATTAAAACTTCTCTCGACTATTTACCGTTATTTCAATACCAGTTGCTTACAATAAGTATTTATATAAATAAATAAATATATATTATTTATAAATGTGGGCCCGGCAGCCGAGTGGGTAAGGGCGCTTGGCTGCGGGTTGGAGGTAGAGGCCGGGAATTTTTCCACGCTTCTTTCTCCTCCAAACGGGCCCTAGGGTCTACCCAGCCCTCTATAGAATGGGTTCCGGGTTTCTTTTCCGGGAGTTAAAGGCGGGCGAGCGACGGGCCGACCCCCCGTCCTCAACTTTGTCCCGTAGGTTCTGAACACTGGAGCCTACCCTCCAGTTGCATTGCGCGGTCCTCTGGGCCTGATCGCAACTTTAACTTTAACTATTTGTAAATACAATGCTCTTTTGCAAAGTAACAAGCGATTACCGTTATGGCGGCGTCCTGTCATAAAATCAGACGGAAGTGCCTTACCAGACTAATCGATCATACATGCGCAGATCTCACAAAAACAGGGCGGCCATCTCTCATTTGGAGGACAATAACATCCAGTTTTTCATTTCAAAATTAGCCACCAGGATCGCTAGCGACGGGCTCGCAACAACCAATCAAGTTAATTATGGAATTAAAAAAAAAAACTTAAAATCAACGAAGTTCATTGTTTTACGGCAAACAAATTCTTTGAAGGCATAACAATCTTTATTTTAACTGTTACATTTTTTTGGTTAACTTCAGAAATAAATATATTTTAAAATTGTTGGTTTCTAGGTCAGTTGTTACGTCATAGTAACTGCTAATGTGGTTGAGGGCGTTCTAATTCAATGGTTCATTGAATTTAATAACGAAAAGGTCCAGTCCCTTTTTAATAACTCAAGATAAATTACGTTTGTACCCAGTTAAGGCTTTCTATTAATCATTTCTTATTGTTCTTGGTTTTTGTGTAAAACAGGATGCAATTTAGTTAAAACTGCTTTTAATTCCGGACTAAATTTATTTTACGCTTTTCAAATTCAGTTTTAAGTAAAATTGAGTTTGCCAGCCTGATTCTTCCTCTTTTATAAAAAAATTCTTGATATTTATTTGAAAATCAAATGTTACCGTATGTAAGATATACGTAAATATAGTGTTGCAGGTAACGATGTAACAAGGGAGTGTTTCCGTTAAGATATACAGATTTCCATAATACTTACTTTCTTTTTATACTTTACTAAAATGCTTAATATTCCAAAATATTATATTGTAAACTGAAAATTTGTCCATTGTAGGACGTTAAAGCTCGATTGGAAGCCATTCTAAGCTTACTCATCGTTTTCTGTTTCTCTCCAAAAAGTTTCCAAGACCAATTTCCAAGATAAAAAACTATAATCGTCGCAGCGAATGTTGAAACCGGAAACACATTATCATTGACTAATTTCTCCAGTATCAATGTCATGAGCTCCGCAGGAAATATCAATCTCAATTATCATAAATCTCACATACATCTTCTTGAAATCGACGAGCAACATTAAGAATAATTTCCCTAGCTCGACTGTTGAGAACTTTTCCTCGTCGAAATGTTGAATGTGAAGCAGCGACCGCCGTTTTCTCTTCTATTTGAATGTGGACGACCGGCCAGGAAAGGAAAATCTATAATCTGCATTGCATTCTGGGAGTTTCAACGCGAAGACTTTAAAGTAGATATTTTACAAACTGAAATCATAATAAAATAATGTTGTTCCTAGAACTTACAGATACTTCCCGTAATTCAGATTTCTTAGGAACCAAGGTAAGTACATTAAAGTGAGTTTTATCTTTCGGCAGATTATTAAATTACGGTTATCGATATTTCTGGAAACCAATCTAAAACATTGTGTGACTTAGGGAAAAAGATATAAAGCGACAAATATCGAATTTAGGAGTTTGGAAGTAAGAAATTAAGTGTACTATATACAAAAATAAAAATCAATAAAAAAAATCAATTAAATAAAGATATTAATATCTAATCAATACTAAGAATTAAATTTCGTTCTTTAATATGAAATTTCAAATATTTTCGACTAACTTTGAGCGTTTGAATCTTAATGAAACGATATATGAAAGATAAATTTGAGACCGACGATACTCCGAAACAACTCGAACGTATTCTGAGAATCTCAACGTTTACAGTTCGTTCGAATTTTGGAAATCGACTTATTATTATTAATAGTAAATTTAATGGAATAAATAGGCAGCAATCTTATGAAAATGAATAAAATAAGAATTTGTCACAGAAATAAGATGAAAAATGGTCAAAATAAGTTCAGTGGCGGGAAATACGGGAACCAGGATAAAAGAATTCTTGCGTGATGATTACAATATCTTAATAATACAAAAGAAACTGAAATAAATAAAAAAGTACATTTTCTGCTGTAATTGTTTTCGCTCATCTGAAAAATGTTCATTAATTTAACTTTAAACAAACATTTAAATTTATTAGAAATACTAAATTATAAATATGTATGTAAAATATATTTTAAAATGTAAAATAAAAATAAAATAAAGGTACATTTAATAAATTATATTTAGCCGTTCCGGGAATGCCGTGTGGCCGTTGTGTCGGAACCTGGGTTCGAATCTCGGTGTTGGCTTGGCTGTTTCTTTCGTTCTCCTGTGTTTCGTCCGTTTCTCCCTGGGACTTACTATCTCAGGGTTATCCTGGACGGGATGTGAATCTCTTCCCCTTTCTTGACTTTCACTAGCTTCGCCCTGACGTTTTCAGGTTGAGCTAATTCCGTGGTTCTTAGTTGGCCAAATTCGAATAAGGAAGGAAATTATATTTAAATTGAAATATGTTTTACGTTTCACCATTTTCAAATCTCCAAATTTCAAATTAAATATATTTGAATATCATTTCGACGAACAAATTCTTTTCTATTTGTATAATGTCTCCACACTACTTTCTCATTATAATGCTATGGAGAAAATAAAAGTAAAAAAAAATAACATTTTATTCAGTGACAAAAATGAAATGAATAATGTAGCAGTAATAAATAGTTGGGTGTATGCACATCGTCTGCCTGATTACTGTAGGATTATACGATAACTGTTTGTTCTGATTCGTTATACGATAGCAGTGTTTCAGTAAAGAGATCAATAAGCAGATTGTGGCGACACTTCAAAACAGAAGAAGCATTCATTATTTGAAATATTCTCAATTCACAACTGTTAATCGTAGTTAAAAAGAAAAAAATGGAAAAGAAGTAGATAATGAATAACTAACTTAACGAGATCAAACGTAAGTACAAAGATATAATTTATTTGCAAACAATATTCAGTATTTTGACAATGTCAAATTTTTTTTTTTCGTAAAAACCCAAAAAAAAAAAAAAAAAAAAGTAAAAATGATAATGATTTTTACGCTTCGTATGGTTTTTTGTTGTGAATTTTGGTCTTCACTTTCAAGTCGGACAACATCTGAAAATAAAAATAGAAATATTTTATTAAAAGACATAAGAAACTTAAAAATATTTCAGTGATGAAAACAGAATGTAAGAATATTAAAAATATAACTACAATTAATTTTCATAATATATATATGATAACATTCTAAATACTTTTAAATGAATTACGGAGATCGTTGAGATTATTTAGAATTTTATTTCAGTAATACGAGGCTGTGCAACACAAATGACTGTCACGTTTATTTGGGGAATAATTAAAGCATTTTAATATTAACCCTTCTTCCCATGAACATGTCCACAAGATCAAAATAGAAGCGCCGTTTCTTTTATTTATTTTTTCTAGCTTCTTTGAATTATCTCTACAGCGAAGAGGATTAGGGATGTTTACATTATTTTTAAATGTATTGTTTTCGGTGAATTGATTGGTTTGAGGGATTTTTATTTGGTTAGAATGGATTATCATATTTATAAACAGTGACCTACTGTTTACAAAAGAATGCATTCGATCATTTGGATTGGTTGACTAAGAGAAAGGAAGACAAAGGACTTTTTTTTCATCTCGTCTTAATCCACGTCCTTTGTCTTAATCCACGAGATGAAAAAAAAAAAAAAGCTTAATTTGTGGACATGGACTGAAATATTCAAATTGAACATTAAGTTGTGAAACGTGGTGCTACGTGAAATGTAAAGAATGAAGATATAACTTACCTGTAATGAAGAATAACAATTGTTGATTTAATAGTGACTGAACATCATTTTTCCTTAACCGAGATATTATTTTTATTTCTATATTCTTTTTCGGGGGAACAAAGAAATGTTTTTATGGTAGAAATGTAAAATATATCAGAGATATTCCTGGAATGAATACAGCGTTCGATTATCTAATAGATTAGAACTATTGAAGAAGGCATCCAATGGTAAGTAATACAAAACATCTGAATTAATGCAAAAAAAAAAAAAAAAACCACACATAGTAAATCAGTATCAGATATAAAAGAAGGTCTGATTAATATTCGATCCTGATATAAGTATTAAATCTTTAGGTAGGTGGGTATTTTTCCATAGGCTTCCGGGGCGCCCAAAAAGAAGTGTAGACTTCGATGGTTCAATAAATATCAGGTTCTGCGTTTGAGAGTGGACGGTCACTCCAATGCTCGCCCGCCTTCACCCTAGGAAAGAACCTCATTAGTAACAGATCACCTGAAATTCAATACTACTGTACACTATATCTACTACC
The DNA here is from genome assembly GCA_023159025.1 of Thereuonema tuberculata. Classification (NCBI taxonomy): domain Eukaryota; kingdom Metazoa; phylum Arthropoda; class Chilopoda; order Scutigeromorpha; family Scutigeridae; genus Thereuonema; species Thereuonema tuberculata. The sequence continues at coordinate 41,938,068 of JAFIDM010000003.1, read as the reverse complement.
AGTAAACTGCTAGAGTGGTGAGGACGTACTACGCTTGGACTTAAGAAATAGTCCTTTAACAAAGCATTTCTTTTTCAATAAGTAACATCATTTTATTAATATCTTAATTTTGGAAAACGGATAAAAAGCAATATTTGTAACGTCATCTTTTATTTGCAGCGATCACTGTTCTTGCCTTTTTCTAAATCAATTTTGATATAAATTCGTTCTTGCAATTGAAAGGATGAGTCCCACTAGTATTTCACCAGTGTTTCTGCATTTTGAATTAACGTTTCTCAATTATGGTGGCGTAGGTAGGCTTATTACACGTTCTGACGTAATCGTTAAATAAACGCTTATGTTACTGCACAACTTTTATTTATTTTTTTTATTTTTTTATTTTAAACTGATTTTAAAATCAACATAAGACGATGCTGAATAATACAGTGTTACCTCCGAATAACGGACAGTCACGGGACCGGAAGTTTTGTCCGTTATTGGGAGGTGTCCGCTATTGGGGAGGACTATCTTTTTTTCCTTTTTTTAGCTTATAGCATGTCATTTAATGAAAAATTAGGTAAAATAATTAAATTTCTACAATTACCATTGCGATATGAGAGAATATGAACAATTGCAAATTATTTACTATATTCCATTTTAAATGAGCGCTAATCCGTTTGTCTTACTTAAAATAGTGATAAAAGTATGTAGAAAATTAATTTCTAGCATCCATTTGATGCCTTAGACAAGTCCAATCCTAAAGTTTGACCGACTTCTCTGGCTTTTTCTTGAAGGAAAACACCGCTTATAGGAATGTTCTTTGCACGAGCAAAGCGGAACCATTTTATCACCATTTCGTCGATTTTGCTTGTTTCAGTTTTACGAAATCTCAAATTCTTCGAATTTTCGTTTGAATTTACCATCCACATTTTTCTAATCTCATCTTTGTCCTTCAAAAGTTCACTTATCTGAGTTTTTCTAACCTTAAAACGTTCAGCAAGACAACGCACACTCAGCTTTTCTGTTTCAGCAACTTCAAGAACATCAATTTTTTCTTTCAGTGCCAATCTCTTCCTTTTTGACGCCATTTTAATTCGCACTAAATTTAATCAACACGTTTATAGGATAGCTTTATGAGGTATTGACATTTACAAAGCAACTGCAGTGAAAAAAAAGGGCCTCAGATTCGTGCATTGAATCATGGGACACAGATACAATGTATCAATGTATAGGGGGAGGACACCGATACAATGTATCAATGTACGGGACACCGATGTAAATACAACCATGATGTGTTTGTCAAAATGTTAATAAAAAAAAAAAAAAAAACTTTTAAAATTTTTTTTCTTAATTTTTTATAAAAATCCAGTACGAAATGTAAATGTGTCCGCTATTCAGGGTGTCCGTTAAAGGAGGTAACACTGTATTACTTTTTATATTCAATTTGCAACCTATTATTAATACAGCAGCATTTTTACTTAAGTCATTAAATGGTATTTACGAAAAGTTGATGCTAAGTTTAGTAGACACATTCACAATTACTAATAGATAATAAAAAAAAATTATGTAAGAAGTCCTGAAAGAACATGAATTCCACTTTATTTCTCTTAAATTGAAAAAAAAAAAAAAAAAGCTTGAAAATAATACAACAAAAAGCCCATGTTTATTTTTAAATTACAATATATTCTAACATAATAAAAAACAAATTCGCTTTATTTAAATCTGTCTATTTTAATCATACTAAAACTCGCGCAGGCATGTACGAGGATTAATAAGCAAATTAACGTCCATTGCTTAAGACATCGGTAGACATCCGTTGTTTGGCTTCTAATATATTTTCCTAAGGTAATTCTCATCGCTGAAGGCTTAAAACAATTTTCTAACTAACATTGCGTGAATACCATTAAGCCTAATTTCTTATAACTAAGCTACAAATATTTGTAAACTCGAATAAACTAAACTACAATGCCCAAATAAATATTCTGAATCCAGACATTCCTAAAAGCGTCTTTAGAACAAAACAATAATTACTGAATTCTCAATAAATGGCCATTCCCTGAATCCATCAGTAGCAAACGCCGTGCAGCAATTTTCTTAAATATGTTTCTTCTAATCATTTCAGTAACAGTTTAAATTCGTTCAGATACAATGACGCAACTGCCTCCATATTTTCATTCCAATTGTAAGTCTACATTTTATTTTGATCTTCTGTAGCGTACTTATTAAACTACAGTTTCGAATGTTTTATTGTATTGACAACATTTTTTTAACTCGATATCCTTATCAACTTGATAATGAGGAAACAATTAAGAGGGAGATTTACTTTCCTTAATTGTTGGTTAATTACGTAACAATTCAGTTCAGCTTTGTGATGTAATCAAAGTTAGACGCTGAAGTTAGATTCTTTGATCATTAAAATAGCATTAGCCTACTTTTCTACGCCACTGAGGCTTACGAGATCACTGTGTGTGTCTGTATGTGTCCTCTTAATAACTTTTCAATCGTCGGATGGAATCATACTTTTTGAAACATAGTATGCCTATATTTTGACTACAGACGATTTAACTTTTGTACTCGAAATATCTATTTTTCAACTGTAGAGAATACATGGCGAGAAGGCTACAGAAACTCACGTAGAAAACAGCTGAACCTAAACAGCGGATTTTATCCTGTTTCTTCCTTTCATCGAATTTGGCCAACTATGGACCACAGAACTAGCCCGACCTGACAACGTCAGGGCGAAGCTAGTGAAAGTCAAGGAAGGGGACGAGATTCACATCCCGTCCAGCATAACTCTAGATAGTAAGTCCCAGGGAGAAACGGACGAAACACAGAAGAAAGAAAGAAACAGCCATGCCGATGCCGGGATTTGAACCCAGATTCCGACTCCAACGGCCACACGGCAGACCGACGTCTAGGCCGCTCGGCCATGCCGGAACGGCTATCCTATTTCTATTAATATCTCCTTTTTTTTTTTAGCTAATCCATTAATCAGCGCGCGGTTTGATATGATTCACTGAGATTTCGGCAAGTTACTAAAATTAATTGTAATGAGGATTTTATTTTTTTTTCCTTCAGGAAAATGCAAAAATTTTACTGTTAATATTCGGCAGATACCAGAATTTGAAAGTAAAAGGAGATATTTTTCCTTTTTATTCATTTCACAACTTTAAAAATATATATATAATTCATCTTCTAAACAAAAGAATTAAATGTGTCTGAGATCTAGGGTACTGAATTTTAATATTTTAGTTATAGAAATATAATATAATAATAGTTCATGACCAGACAACTACATGGTTTTCAGTAAAGATAAATAATTTTAAACGAATTTTTGCTTAACTAAATTTAAAACAACCCAAACTTTGATTTTTAAAAATGTATTTAATTTTTATATTTTCTGTTATTTTCGTGTCGTATTAAAAACAGACTACTATTTTTTTTTAATACACTAGATGGCTACCCGTCGTTTCGCACATGTAACGGAAAACAACATTTTATTTATTCAAAAAAGTAAATTACGTCAAGTAAACTAAAAGCTAAAACTAAATTAACGTTTAAATTCTAAAGAATATATGCAATACAACATTGAAATCCATTTGTGACAGTCGGAAATTTGCGCAGTGGAGTTGACCGTGAAAAAATACCCAATGTTGCTGGCAAACGGGCGTTCAACATTACATTGTAATGTTACATACACGCTGTTTTTTTTAGTAGTATAGATTGGACAGAAAAAAAAAAAAAAAACGTTAATAATACGCTTCAGTATGCAATTTTAAATAAATATATTCATGTCCGTCTGCCATGATCAATATCATTCAGATATATCCGAGAAAGCTAAAAGTTTAGAGTAAGGATATTACACGATCGAACATGTATGAATCCGTACTGACTTTGATACACATTGTTGGCTCGCCAACTACACATCACTTTTTCTTCTTCCGCGATTTTGGGAAATGAGAGACGTATTTTACTGTTACAGAAGAAAAAAAAAAACCCAAACAAACTGAGATACATTTAACTAAATATTTAAGTTCCGACCGATGAAAGTGCCTTTTATTATACGCCCACTATTATTTCCTTATGTTTTCATTTTCTTTTTTTTCTTTTAAGCAGGATTTCCTTTAAGAGATATTAAATACTTCTCTTTCGCAAAATGGAAAAACACAATCACACTCAAACGCAGGCATCAATTATTTCAGGGAAAAAAGCTGGTTATGGGCCCTGACTAAGTTCTCTTTTTGGTGATTTACAGATTGTGCACTCGAGATAGGTCCCCACCAGCACCCACACCCGTCGTCGTTCGTCTCAAAACCTTAATAATGAGCGCTGTCTTCGGAGAAACCTAATTGAGGCTTCTGCTTCTTAAGTCTGCTCTCGACTCAAAGGTCAAATCATTTGCTAACAAACCATGACTCGGCTGAATAGAGAAAAAGAGAGGCATCGAAGACAAGATTACATTATTTATATCTCCTTTGGTTTTACTTGGCTTTAAAGAAAGAAAAAACGACCAATGAGAATTATTATGTTATCTTACTGAATGTATTTACATTAAATATTTGTAACTAGAAAAAAAAACCAAAACCAAAAAAAAAAACTTATTTGCAGACTCAAGTTTTTATAGAAATGTTATGTCTTCATTATGCCATAGACTATTTTTTTTTGTTTGGAACATTTTGTTGAGTATTTTATTTCTGATGCGTGATGTAATAGCTTCGTTATTGACTGTTCTTTGTTACGTGGGTGTTTTTTTTTTTTTAGTCAACTTTTCCAAATTGGGCTTTGTGGCTCCTCTAATTTCGAACAAAGTGTCAGTTGATCCTCTTCAAACTTTGCGTGCATTTTTATCGATAGGAACTTCTGTATCCGAAATTCTTCGTGTGGGGATATTTGGCCATGGAGGTAAATAAAAAACACAATTAACTCTGTCTGACAGTGAATACTGGACGATTTCTACGTGGGGTCTATTAATAGCTGGAAATTTATATTTACGAGTGATTTGATTCGATTAAAATTACTTGAAAATTTGGGTGACTTAAAATTAATATTTGATAAATTTAATATTTTTTTGGAAAAATAAAATAAAGTTTTTTAAGTTGTTGAATACTGTAATCTACAATAAGTAGACTTTTTCTTTGTAATTGTTTTCACTATTTTAAATAAGAAGTTCGAAAGAATTGTAAGGCCCGACTTCCTTAAACTATTATTCCTTAAAATATCTTTATTTTTTTTTTATATGACAACGACAAAAACCTACATTTACTTTCCGGTTGTAATATCTACTGACAAGGGAAGTGCGTGACCTCGAACGCTGAGAACTGCACGAAAATGGGCGGGTTAAAATAAAAATAGCTCATGCCAAAAACAGTGGTATGAGTCATTCCCATGCAAAACTCAGCTGTTGTCTGCTAGCGCCATCCGATGGTGGCATGTGTACTTAATAAGTACTAATAAGTTCTTAATCTCAAGATATTGCCACCGAAGACAACAAAATATTGCCAACCTCTTGATGTGTACTTCTTTAGGCAATATAAACTCTACATGAGAAGTATGTGTGTGTTTTTGGTCCTATTATATCGATATTTTGTTTCTTCGCGTTACCAAAGGTCCTCTCTTGGACCTTCAATAGGTGATCATTCAAATGTCTCTCGTGAGAAGACTAGCAGTTTTCATGAGAATGACTCCTACCACTGTTTTTGGCATGAGCGATTTATATTCTAAGCACATTTTCGTGCGGTTCTCAGGGTTCGAGCACTTCCCTTGTGAGTGCAAACATTTTCTGAAACAAAAATC
>JAFIDM010000003.1:41911943-41932196 GCA_023159025.1 Thereuonema tuberculata | reverse complement strand
TTTTTGGTTGAACAGATAGGTTTCCATCGTTTGTTTTTTTTTTTTTTGGTTGAAGAGATAGGTTTTCAGGGTTTTTTTTTTTTTTCATGAACTAGAGGGTTGTCAATATCTACAGAAATGCTCGATTCATCATCATGGACCATTAGTGTTGAGGCGTCACTTGTAGTAGAGCTTTATTTCGTTCATATTCTTCTATGTGCTTGAAGACGCTGTACTGCTGTGTTTTTACTTCATCATCATCAGTATTCTGTCTCAAGACAGGTCCATGGCAGAAACAATAAAATCAGTAAAGTCTCCTCCTCCATTGACTTCTATCTCCTGCTGTCACTTTCATTACTTGATATCCATTTAAATTCCCCAAATCATCCAGCATCTTCATTCTTCTTTTTCCCCTTGGACGCTATCCTTCAATCTTTCCCGCCAATACCTTCTTCATAAGGCTTTCTCCTCCTAATACATGTCCAATCCAATTATTCTTTCTTCTTTTCATAGTGTTTGTTAAGGATCTTTCTTCTTCAACTCTTTTCAAAACTTCTACATTCGTAATCCTATCTGTCCATTTTATTCTCTCTATCCTCCTCCATCTTCACATCTCAACGCTTCCAACCTTTTTTCATCCCTTTTCCTGATTGTCCAAGTTTCTGAGCCATACAGTGTTATGCTTTAGATGTAGCATTTTATTAGTCAGGTTCTTATTCATTTTATTAATAAATAGATTCTTTTTATTGTAAAATGCAAATTTTCCTTTTCTTATTTTGTCCTTAATATCTACATCACATTTTCCATCCTCTTGAATGATGCTTCCCAGATAATTGTTTACTTGTTCTCACCCATTCAACTTCAGTTCTATTTTCTCTTGGTCTCTAGCAACCCTCATCACCTTTGTTTTCTTTATGTTAATCTTCACACCATAATTTCTGCAAGCTTCCTCGAATCTTTCCAATAAATGTTGCAGATCCTTTTCCGACTCAGCTAAAATTGCCTGATCGTCTGCAAATCTTATACTTTTAATTTGTCTACCTCCAATACTGAGGCCCTTGTTGAGCCTAATTTTTTTTCTTGCTTTCTTTTTCATCAAATTCAAAAGCATCCTTCAGCATTTCTTCTGTGTTTTTAATTATCGACCCACAAGCTGTACATTGTATGCAATTTTTATTTTCAAATTTTATGGGAATAAAACTAATTTCCTCATACTTGCTATGCAAAGGTCTTCCTGCGTATGTCGACATGTCGTCTTCAACTGTTATTTTTAATACAAGATCTTACTAACTTCAAAAATCACTGATTATAAAATCTGTTCTTACTGAAGGCTTCGGAACTACGCTGTGAACTGATGCCTCTTAGCGGAATAAAGAAAAATAAACACTAACCATTAACGCAAATATATAAGGAGTTCAGCAAAAAATATAAAGACAAAAGATACCAGTAGAAAACACAACGTGGAACCAGGAACCGTGGAAAACACAACGACAAAATGCAAATGGTGAAAACCGTCGGCACCCTTTGATGACTAGTAAACTCAGAGATCTGTATCGGCGAGGCGAATAGCTAAGTGTTACGCGGAAACACTGTGTGTTGTCGGTCGGTATCATTTCAAAGGATAGAAGAAATGAAGACTTAATATGAAGAGCTTGAATGAATTACCGCAAGTAACGTACGCTGGTAGCCTGAGAACTCGAGTTACAATTTAACACTTTTGTTTATTTAATGTATTATATCAAATTTTAAATTTTGAATTTTTTTTAAATTATGACATGAATTATGCATTTTTATGGATATTTTACGCGTCGTGTAGAAATTAATTTTTTACCGTAACTTCCCAACCGTGCACACACACACACTGACTGACTGATTTAATAAGCCTCACTTTCTTTTGGAAAGGAGGAAAAAAAAATATATAAATCCATTGCAATTCGCAATTGATAAGAGTACATAGGAAGTTAGCGTCACAAGGTCAAAGAGGGAATTGAATGAAGTTGGTTGGTTCGTCGCCATTTATGGTCTCAAGACAACAAAACCACAATCTTTTTTTATTTTATTTTTTATAGTAGTTAATGAAGAAATATATATTATTTCTTCCTTCTCAGTGTTATTGTCTGACATAACGAAAACTCTTATTAAAGTCATTTCCTAATAAAGAGTACAAATCATGTTAGGTTTCCAACAAAATTATTTTGCAATTTAAAGATAATTGTTACTGCATTACAATTTTGTTTGTGATTTCAAATTCCTTTCATAATTTTTCTTGTGAAATTCTTTATTAAAATTTAATGTTTGTAAAATGCAACTTCAACAAACTGAAGCCGATTCTTACAGACCCAATAAAAAGGCGCGAAAACACAATTAGGATTACGGAGTCAGAATCACGAGACAATGGACTATTTAAGTGGTGTTGTCACAACCTACGTCACAGTTCAAAGAGTCCCTTGCTATGGTTTTAGCATCGTCTCAGAATTGTAATAATTAAGCTCTCATACAAAATATAGAATTTGAAATTGGAAAATAATAATATTTTGTATTTGAATTCTCTCAGATCGTTTGCTTCGAATTAATTCAAAGCAATAATATACTTAACAAGGTAATTAGTGCTTTTAGACAGTGTCAAAAGCAAAGCGGCCCCATAATATGCACAATTGTATAAACAAAATAATTAAAAGCAAGAGCATATACAGTGGAACCCCGCCATTCGTCCGCCTCGCTATTCGTACAACTCGTTATTCGTACAACTTTTTCAAGTAAAATTCAACTCGCCATTTGTCTCGTGCTAGCTTCCATACGTTACGCATCATCCACGCAAGCTTCATGAAACTTTGTGATATTTTATTATTATTTTTTGTTATTTTTATTGAAAATAGTGCAGCCATGGGGCCAAAAAAAGATTACTGACTCAACTAAGCCTAAAAGGAAAGCAGTGAGAACGACAATTGAATTGAAAAAAGAACTCGTTGCGAAGTTTGAAAGTGGAACTCGTGTCTCTGACCTGGCAACTCAGTATGGCGTGGCAAAATCAACCATATCGTCTATACTGATAAAGAAAGACATAATAAGAGAGGCCTATATATTTATTGTTTTATAGATTTTATGTATTTTAGGCTTAACGTATTATTACAAAGGTTTATATAAGCAATCATCTGTGGGTCTGGAACGGATTAATCCAATTTACATATATCTTATGTGAAAAAATGATTCGCCATTCGAACTGCCTCCTGGAACGGATGTGTACGAATAGCGGGGTTCCACTGTAAATGCAAGACCGTTCCTTTATGTTTTACAGGCAAGCTGTAACCTAGGGGCCGCTAATACAATGCTTAGTGCATCATTTGGATATGTTAAAGAATTTATGAAACAATACGTGTGTAAATATTAACAATGACGTCCTGTTGGCAATTGTTAGTATTGTTATGTATGAAGCATCATTATTATTACTGTGTTAATTGTTATCATTATTACTAACACTCCTACGGAAAACGTTAATTTGAGGGGTCAGGGAGGGTCCTACAGGTCTGATCTTTTTTTTTACGTGGTCACCTAATTTCTGATGCTGAACACAAGATTGGTGAAGATTTCATTCTAATATCTCTAACCGTTTGGCCGCTACAGAGTGTGACATACAGACAACACAAAAGCAAGAGCGGTTCCCTATGTTAACTGTAAACATGGGATCGCTAATGTACACTTAAAATTTTTTATGGTTTATAACAGGAGTTTATATACAAATAAAAATTGTTAAATAAGTCAATAATTTTCATGTTATTAACTTATAATGTAAATATTCGTCGAAAATAAAACAAGATCTATGGACAGTTTAAGTCTGTCGTCACAACCTACGTCATGAAAAAAAGCTCGTTGCTTTAATCCATTGCTAGAGTTTTAACATTGCGAAGAGGTGTTCATCGAGGTTTTTCTTTGAGGAAAAAACAAAAAATAATAAAAAAATTATCAGAATTAGGGATGGGTAGTTCGTGAACGAACTAGTTCGTATAAAAGAATTATAGCTCATGAACGACCTAGTTCAAATGAACTAGTTCGTATAAAAGAACTATAGCTCATGAACGACCTAGTTCAAATGAACTAGTTCATGAAAAGAACTATATAGTTCGCGAACGACCTAGTTCAAATGAACTAGTTCGTTCTTTTACCACTCCACTATTGGCTATTGGAATTTGTTTATTTCGTTTTATATTAACTATTTGAGAACCTCTTTGTTTTGTTTTGTTTTTTTGGTTGTAAAAGTATTTGAAAACCTTTTTTTTGGTTGTTAAGGTAAAAAGAACGACTTAGTTCATTTGAACAAGTTCAATTGAAAGAACTATCTCAAAAGAACTAGTTCAGTAAAAAGAACGACTTTGCCCATCTCTAATCAGAATGTGTTTTGAAGACTTTAAAAAAGCCCATCTTAGGATTTTCCCCCCCCCCATTATTTTTGAGAATTTTAGGAGAAACATTAAGGCGAAAAAAAGCTGTTATTAACAATCATTGGAGTACTGAGGAGAACAATTGTAACCTCCCCATGACATGACAAATGTAGGAGAAATCCATGATTTTGGATCTGTATACGATTTTTTTGTCGAAAGGTCATCATTTTGTTGCAACACCACTTCTCCCATCTGAATAGCGACACTACGGTTTTTTGTGTGGTTGAACGGTTACAACCATTCGTAACCCATCCCATTCCAAAATCACAGTTTAGGAAACACAATTGCCGATGCCAAAAATGACATTCAAAATGGGAACATTCAATTGAGCACTGATTTAATACGAAGCATTCTCTGAGTAATTTCAATGCATTCCTTTCAGCTTTGGGGTTCTTTGCTATTTACATTTTTCTAAAACTCGAAGGAGGATGTGCAAGGCCTTACGAGAACGAATCTCATCCTTTAACTTATTTGTAAAAACATTACAAATCATTTTAATATGTAAAAACGAATGTTTCTTTGTTAGTTTCTCCCGTATGCGTTCCTATACCATTCATCAGATTGCGATGAAACTTTGGTGAGCTGTTGTGCGCATGCCCACGAAGGTTTCTGAATTAGTAGAACCATTTTACAATATGTGGTGCGCGAGTCGTTTCAACAAATGAGTGTATTTCCGGCTTCAACGTTTGCAGTTTCCGGTGCGACTCGCATTTGCAATGACCATCAACAGAGCATAGGGACAACACGTGGACAGCTGTATGTGGCCTGCTCACGCGTCGGAATACCTTCTGATTTATTCGTGTCTGCACCAGACGGAAAAACAAAAAAATTTTGTATATCCAAAAGCACTTCAATAAACAGAATTAAAACACAAACACTTTCTTTGAGTGGCATTGCAACGCAAGCCGGATACAGCTAGTTATAAATAAAAAAATAAAAAATCTGCATCAATGTATAGCAGCCAAAGCAAAAAAAAAGTGCCATTATTTAATTCAGCTCATAATCTGAGGATCATTTTGTACTTTTGAACTAATGTAAAGAAAGAGGATGTTTAAGAGACCTACCAATTTTGTTATTCTATTAAAGTAAACAGTTAACCCTCATCCCGACAAACCAAAAATAACAACCAATAAAAACAAAACAATGGTTGTTCTGGAGGAAATTAATATCCAAGACCGTATTAGTAGACACTTCATCCGATGAAGTGTCAAAGCCTAAATTCCTGGATTTAGGCGATAAAAATTAATATTATTTTCCTCCCCGTTAGATTCTACAATGTACAGTTGAAATTAAAAAAATTTCGAAAGTTTGAGTGAGTCTAAATTTTAATCTAAGATCTCGAAAAAGATACAGATTATTTCGACAAAATTTGATAGAATTTCTTCAGTAATCAAACGAAGTAAGCAAAACAAAACATAAAAAAAAGCAAAACAAGTTGCTTGCATCAATTCTAGGATCTCATTTTTTTTTTTCTTTCCTCTTTTTCGAAATACGAAAGAGCTACTGCGCTGACATGGCGTATAAAAATCCCAACAATTATTATATTTTTATTAGTTAGCTAAGTAATATGACAATACTACGCAAAAAATTGCTACAACAAATTACGTTAAGTTATTATTAATAAAGATATTAACAAAAATGAGCATTCAGACACAGGGTTTTAAAATTTCAACCAAGAAATTAAAAATAATTGAAAAGTAATCTTAGGCTTCAATTCAAAGGCTTCTACTGAAACACAATCACTGTTATTGAGACACTTATAAAAGACATAAAAAAAATACGATCACAGTCAGACTTAAAACCGAAAGATTTACAGGATGAACGAGCAAAAAAAAAAAAAAAAAAAAAAAAAGACACAACAGGGATCATATATTCTGTAAGGAAATGTCATAAACGGAATATAATAGACCTGGCTTATCGATCTGTCTTCTATTAATACAATATGACCTTGACATCGATGGCCTACGAAAAGAGTTCATTCTAGTTTTTCAAAAGACTGGCGCCACCAAAACTGCGTCCCTGATAACTTTTATCAATACAATTTTGAAGCTGATGTCTTATCAAGTAATTATTAGCTATTGGAGGAACTACTGCTAAATAAAACATTGCATAATTATTATTATTTTTTTTTATATATATAAACGAAAAATTCGGATTTATCAGTTTAAGGACAGGAATGATGTAAGAAGGAAGGGGAAATTCAGGGATGAATTTTTATTTTTTTTTGTTTTTGTTTCCGAAATTCGAGATCTACGAGTTTACCGGCACTGCTTCCGGAGTGGTTAGCGAAGGGCTGGACAATTTAAAGAGGCATTAAACGGAGTTAACTAAAGTTTGGTTTTGAACTGCATTATTATAGGGGGTAAAAAGGGGGTCCCTTGAATTCGAGGTAAGTTCGAGGTTAGACTACGAAAATGCATCCGATGCGGGAAAGAAATTAGCAAAAAAACAAACAAAAAAAACAGTTTGTGATTTTTTTTTAAATGTAACAGTAATAATAAAAAAATTGATATTAAATTTCCGTTTCTTAACCGTTTCCGATTCAATTTTACGATTAAAATTAATACTGGGAATGGGTTTTGAATTCAAAATTAGGCTACAGTATATTTTTTTTTTCTATTATACGTTCAATTATCATCGACATCATGTTGAAGTACAGAAATTTGGATTTTTTTTTTATTATTTGTTTATTGAATACGAAAATAATATAAAATTATTTATTGGAATATAAATTCTTTCAAACATTAAATATCGTTGGGCAACTCTGGATGTTGACCTTTAACCAGATCCAAACAACAGTCTAAAACAATATGATGATAATAATGATGATGATGATAATAATAATAATAATTCTTCCAATTTTTTTTTTTTTTTTATACACTTCGCAATATGTGCTTTGGTCCTTGACCCGCTATATTGTCTTAGCTGGGGAATCCCATGGTTTGAAACTTTTTCGATATAATAATAATAATAAAAAAGATCAGGCTGACCCCTTCTCTCAGACAAAACCCTATATCACAACAGACCAGACATCATACTTGTTGATAAGGTCAACAAACAGACCTATCTCATTGATATTGCAGTGCCTGTCAGCAAGAACATGCAGAAAACTCACGCAGACAAGATCAGTAAATACACCGATCTAGAACACGAGCTCCAGAAGCAGTGGAGGCAGGACCGAGTACGTGTTGTACCCATCATCCTGTCCGCCACTGGTCTGGTGCCTCACACATTGCACCACAGTCTCAGCACACGAGGACTTCACAAAAACACTTATGCACAACTACAGAAGGCTGTGGTAATCAAAACAACACGCATAGTTAGGAAATTTATGGACACAACCACACATCCCTAATCATTCTTGCACATGTCTTTACACTTGGCAGTATGTGCTTTGGTCCTTGACCCGCCATATTGTTTTTGCTGGGGAAATCCAAGGTTAGAATCTTGTACTTAACAATAATGATAATGATGATGATGAAGTGAATTACTTTTGTCTTCGCTGCCTCTTATCTGTTTCTACTGAATCTTTTTAAAAAAGTGTAATGAAGAAAACAGAAAAAGTAAAAGAAAAATCAATAATCCAGGAGTCATTATCTTTTTCAAGGCAAACAATTACCCCCCCAATTGGTTGAAGTTGAGAGATGGAAGGAAAAATCCATAATTCCGTGCTTAAAAGGAATTAACTGAAGATAAGCGGCAGGCTTTTCTGCGATCCATCAAGTTCAGTTTTTCAACTAGGAAAAATTCAAAAATTTTCCATTACAAGAAAACTTTCCAAATAATCACTGCCAATTTAGACATGTTTGGCGAGATTGGAGTTAGATAAAGATATTATCGAATTGCTTTTGTACAATTCCGAGAAATCAGTACATGCTAGGAGCTGTTTTAAGCTGCTTGTTCCTATTGTTGATTTTATTTTTAAATTAAATTTCACGAAGACCGGATGGACGAAAAAAGCTCCTAACCATCAATAATCTGCTCCAATACAGAAAGTCCTCGACTTACCTAATGGATCATTCTGTAACCCCTATACCTTCGTCGAGTTTTATGTAACTCGGAGCCATGTTTTATTATATAATAATAATAATAATAATAATAATAATAATAATAATAACAATAATAATTCCGTACTACAAGTACATACCACAAAGCGTATTAGAGTCATCCTCACATAAGCTATACTGGGATCGCCCCATTCACACAGACAAAACCATACATCACAACAGACCAGACATCACACTTATTGTTAAGGTCAACAAACAGACCTATCTCATTGATATTGCAGTGCCTATCAGCAAAAACATGCAGAAAACTCATGCAGACAAGATCAGTAAATACACCGATCTAGCACATGAGCTCCAGAACCTATGGAGGCAGGACCGAGTACGTGTTGTACCCATCGTCTTGTCCGCCACTGGTCTAGTACCTCACACATTGCACTACAGTCTTAGCACACTAGGACTTCACAAAAACACTTATGCACAGCTGCAGAAGGCTGTGGTACTCAACACAACACGCATAGTTAGGAAATTTATGGACACCACCCCACATCCCTAATCATTCTTGCAAACGTCTTTTCACTTGGCAATATGTGCTTTGGTCCTTGACTCGCCATATTGTTTTTGCTGGGGAAACCCAAGTTTGAAACATACAAACATAATAATAATAATAATAATAATTATATTACACTTGGCTGGGGAAACCGAAGGTTCAAACTTTTACATAATATTAATAATATCTCATTGAAATTGCAGGAACATGCAAGAAAACATGAAAGAAAACATGCAACATGAAAGAAAACATGCAGAAAACTCACACAGACAAGATAAGTAAATACAAAGACCTAGCATACGAGCTCCAGAAGCAGTAGCGGCAGGACCGAGTACGTGTTGTTCCCATCGTCCTGTCCGCCACTGGTCTGGTGCCTTACACACATTGCACCATAGCACAGTAGGACTTCACAAAAACACTTATACACAACTCCAGAAGGCTGTGATACTCAACACAACGCGCATAGTTAGGAAATTCATGGTCACAACCACCCATCCCTAATCATTCTTGCACACGTCTTTACACTTGGCAATATGTCCTTTGGTCCTTGATCCGACACATTGTCTCTGCTGGGGAAATTCAAGGTTTGAATCTTTACATAATAATAATATTCACTGATACTAAAGTATAAAAGTTAGGTCCCATCCGAATATGCCCGAGGTGGGAAGTGCACAGCACAAATCACTAGATCGAAATACATCGGAGTCATCGTAGTATTCAATTGAGGCCAAGAGAGGAGAATCAGACTTTTCTACCGGAATTAACAAACAGAATTAAAATGGAATTAACAAATAAATTCAGCCCAATGAAACGTAGCACGAAAATGTTCATGGCTAATTCTCATTTTCGAATGCACCGGCTAGCTCACGAGGGAACGAGTCTAGGTGGGCGGTTTCGAGATGACAAGCGCCGCAATTTACCGCGTTTCTTCGCAATTTCTTTTATGTAAGTCCGGATCCGCGTGTATTTCGAGAAAGAACTATATGGGGAAACTAAATGTACTGTACATTTTTCTTTTACGTTTTGATATGAAAAATAGCAATAATTAAAAAAAAAAAAAATCATTAAATAAAAATTCTCTGTGAAGAATTTCATGTATGTATTTAGTCGCCAATCAATTGATCATCGTAACACTGTAAACGTTTCAAGAACATAACTTTATAAAGTTTTGATAATCTACAGCTGAACATTTAAAAATAAACATACCATCCAAAATCTTCGTTAGCTATGTACTCAGACACAGAATTCCATATAATGTACGGGTATTACTTTTTTTCCCTCTCAAAAATGAAGCATCCAGGAATAGGTGCGATTTCGTGGCTTCACTGATCATTATTCAATTGAGTCCCCAGTTTAGGAATAAATCGGCAGAAATCTGTATCAAGAAACATTATCTAATTCGTTTATGCCAATATTGATTTAATGGAAAGCCATAGAAGTTATTATTTATACAGCAGTCGTATAAAATTTGCAAAACCAATTACACAGAAGCTCGGTTATAACGCGATCTTTCGGATCCAAGATTTCGAAGATCGCGATATAACCGAGCTTTTATTACTTCGCGACGTCAAATGTTGTATATCGCACCCTATTATCGCCCACACGACTCCAATTCTATTTAAAATGGTCATTTCGCGATTACCTACATCATTCAGAGCTATGTGAGAGAATTTTGTATTTATAAATACATAAATCATTATCTTTTCAACACTTTGATGGGTTATATTAGCCAAAATCGATTTGGCGCCGCCATTTTGGCATCTTGTACAAACGACGAGTCACGTGGATCGAAACTAGGTATTCATATGCCTATTAGATTACATGGGCCTCTTTAATGGTTGTCATTGGCAGAAAAATAGATCTCGATATTCATTTTGGTTAAACGAAAAATTCCGCGATTCTTGTATTTTTTTAAGAATATATTGTATTTGACGCATTTTCGTGAGATTAGGGTGGGCATAGAGTCTCAATTACTGTAAATAATAAGGAAACAAGCATATTAATTTACATCTTTGATTTGATTTTAGACGAAAAAACGGTAAATTTTGCAATTTTACAATTATACACCTTTTCGAAAATAGACGGGGTCAAAATCGCATTTATATCCGAATTCGCGATATAAACAATCGCGTTATAACCGAGCTTCAGTGTATTTACCAAACTAATTACTAGATCAAATCATTTTTCTAATTAATAAATGCTTATTAAAAGGCATGTTTATGAACTTTTTTTTTTTGATGTTTATTAATTTTCGAAACCAATTTGAAAATGATTGAAACATAATCAATTTTACATGGCCTAGGTCTTATCCCAAGTTCCATATCCTGTATATCGCTGCGGAAAAAAAAGCTGAAGTTTTTGTTTTTTTTTATCAAAAGAAGACATAAAACTAAGCTGCATCCATTCTTTATTCGTAGATGGCGTAGGGTTAAAGGATTTCCTTCTAATTTAATTAGTTTTGTAGAATGGTTTTAGCTATTAAGTTAAAGTGTCCCACTACAGGCCTAAGTGGCTGTATGGGTCAAGGGAGGTAAGGCTCCTGGCGTAACGTGACCAACGGGACTGCGTTGAGGTCGGGTGGTCAGCCCGACGCCTGCCCGCCTTTAATCCTCCGTACCCATTCAACAGAGGGCTTGGTAGACCCTAGGACCCGTCTGGAGGAGAATGGAGCGTGGATAAATTCCAGCCCTCCTCCGAGGCCGGGGATCGAACCCGCTACCTCCAACCAACAGCCAAGCGCCCTTACCAAGATTTTAGCTATTAACTAAACTTAAATGTAATGTCTGGTTACTTAACTAATAATATAAATTTACAGTACATACATCCATACATAACATATCGTGTGGTCAGAACAAAACTTTACTTAATTCAACAATTCAAATCGTAAGCGACTGAGATTTGTATTAAGATGTATTTAATCTATAATTGTGCAAATACAAATACAAAGGTTCTGTATTTTACTGTTTTGCTACAGCTAAAAATTAAAAACCTATATCTAAAAAAATATATCCTGAGCAACTTTTTGAAATAATATTTTGATTGCGTGACATGATGTTAAAATTTTTGTAACATAAGTCAATCTTAAAAAATAAACAA
The DNA here is from genome assembly GCA_023159025.1 of Thereuonema tuberculata. Lineage (NCBI taxonomy): Eukaryota > Metazoa > Arthropoda > Chilopoda > Scutigeromorpha > Scutigeridae > Thereuonema > Thereuonema tuberculata. The sequence goes on along the minus strand of JAFIDM010000003.1, from coordinate 41,920,131 downwards.
AATTACGTACTTTTCTTTTTTCGAAAGTTAATTCTGAGAACTACGTCAACCTGTTAGATAATGGGTTATCCCCTGATTATCGTCAAGTGTACCCTAATGAGGACTATATTTTCGAGCAAGACGGAGCACCCTCTCCCATATAAGACGAGTGACCCGGAATCATCTGGAACAACAGTTCCCTCATTTCATCAAAAAGGATGAATGGCCGCCTCAGTCCCCCGACTATAATCTGATGGAGTAATCAGTATGGGATTCCCTCATAAAGAAGATTTATGGCGAAAGACAAAATCACCGAAAACGGACTTTAGAGAGAGAAATCAGTAAAGCATGGGAGGTTATCACCTTAGATGTGGTTCGGCAGTGCATCTCCTACGGGAAGAAACGATTGAGGGCAGTTTGCCAATGAGGTTGTTGTCATATTGACCTTTTGTTCAAGAAAAGTATGTTAAGTTTAAATTCATTATCCCAGGTGTGCTATTTTTAACTTTTTTGTGCCGTATTTAACTTTTTAGCTAAAACAAAACTACAGAACCTACGTTTTAAAAACTTACAGCAATTATAGATTATACCCTTCCGTTAATGTATGCCCAATCGCATAAGATTTGAATTGTTGTAGTTATACAATTTAGAATTAGATATTTTTTTCTTTTTTTCTAGCCATCCAATATACGTACAAGCTTTGATTTCATTACAATTTGGATTTCTCAAGACTTTATTTTCTCCTGCTATTTTTTCGGTTATTGTCCATTGGGAAGATATGAACCGATAAAATCATTTGCAAGAAAGGGGGGGGGGAAGGGAAGAAGAAGAAAGAAAAAGCTGCGATAACTCTGACCTTGATTTAGAAAAAGATTTGAACCTTATTTGAAGCAGAATTGAATTTCAAGCCATTCTTCATCGTATTACGCTGGCCAAACTATAATCTTACCAGATTGAGACAAAACGCTTGTAATTATAATTGGCACATTGATTACTGGACTTGGCTTTAGGTTTCAAATTAACTTGATTTTTTTTTCTCTCTTTCTCTCTCGTTTTATCTATACGAAAATGATGATTACTGTGTCCTTGTATGATTGGCATCGATGTTATTCTCTTTTAAGAAAGAAGGAACTAACACAGATATTGGTTATTCCCAAATAAGGCGATAAAGTTACAAAACAAAAATATATGCGATCAACATCTTGGAATGCTTTCCACTTAAAATTATCATAAACAAAATAAGACACTCGTGCATTCATTTCATTTAATACTTGAAAAAGTAGCTTGAAAAAAAAAATATATGGCTTAAACTGATCTCCCCAAGTAATTTGAGGGTGTCACGTGTAACATTTCGGGATTCATGAGAGTGGCCTTTACGACTGATGGCAGTATGGAGCTAAGCTTGTAATTTTTTTTAAATAGTGGTTATATTTCAAGGACAAAATGTATTTTCGATGTTGCTATTACAATTTGCGATTCTTCTCCCTTTCTTGCAAAAAATTCGCACAATCGGCCGAGTAATTTAGGAGATAGGCAGATTACAGTAATTCCGGTTCTGCGAGGAGCGAATATTGCGGATTTTATTATTATTATTATTATTATTATTAATGTTTTTAAATATTAATTATAGATTTTTGTCAATGTATAACTTCTCACAACTCAACAAACTTGTACAGTAAAACCTCATTAAGTCGTCACCCGGATAAGTCGTCACTCCGTTTAAGTCGTCACTCCGTTTAAGTCGTCGTTTTCCTTTGGTCCTGACATGGTCTCATACACAATAACGTAAAATAACCCTCCTTTACCCGTCACCAAATTTAATTCTACTCCGGATAACTCGTCGTCACCCTCAAAAATGGCCAAATGCATCTTTCTTCTCCATTTTGCATGCCATCGTGTTGTCTTTTCAGCCCCGCTCTTCACTTTAAGAAAGCTAAGCCTTCACGGGGAATTTTCGACCATGCCTGTCACTTCATTCCTTTCCTATCCCTTCGGGTTCTTGGAATCTCGCTGATAATCATTCAAAGCACACTTTTCGCTGCGACTCTGTCCAGTGTAGATGTTTTTCTTTACCGCTCCTGAGTATGACTTCATTTCATAGCGACTAAGCCCCGCTGTAAGGGCTATTTTTTCTCTTGCAATGTCGTGGTTCGATTACGTTTTTAACATGCCAGGGAAACGAAAGCTTACCCCGTTATCTTTTAAAGGAAAAAAAGACTTAATTGCACCTTTTGAAAAATCAAATGTTTCGAAAACAGCTTTTGCCAAAGAACATCATATTCTCAGGACTACATTAAACGATATTCTCTCATCGAAACAAGTAATTGAAGAAGCTTACTGCACAGAGATAAGAAAGAGAATGAGGAAATCGAAGTTTAACGAGATCGAGGAGGTTTTAGTTCTTTGGCTAAAACAAGCCAAATCGCAAAATGCGCCGATTTCCGCCGTGATTCTCAATGGAAAAGCCATGGAAATTGCTAATGAGTTGAACATTGAAGATTTCAGCGGCAGCAATGGTTGACTAGAACGTTTCAAAGACAGACATTACCTTTCTTTTAAAACGATTAAAATGTGATAAATACAAGAAGTGTTTGATTTTTTTATTTTTTTTTATTTTCACTCATTCATTTGCATGAATTGATTTCTGAAAATTTTGTTTTTCTCACCGAATTCTACAGCAATTCATGAAAATACTGTATTTCAGTGTTTTGTTTTTTCAGTTGTTTTTTTTTCAAAAATTCCCACTCCGCATAAGTTGTCACTCCGCTTAAGTCGTCAAAATTGTTTGGTCCCTTGAGTGACGACTTAACGAGGTTTTACTGTATATTTACATAGTAAACTGTTTATAATTGAACTTACCATGTTCAATCCTATAATATTAATTAATTAATACATAATCAGCAATTGTAGTCGTTTCAGTATATCTTAGAAATAATTGTATCAAATGTAACTAGTAACTGAATTATATCAATATATATGTACTCAACTGTAGCACCTGTTGATAGGAAGCTAAGCAAATGCTTGCTAACAGGACTATATTAGAATTAGAGATGGGCAAAGTCGTTCTTTTTATTGAACTAGTTCAAATGAACTAAGTCGTTCTTTTTAGGTTAACAACCAAAAAAAAAAAAGGTTTTCAAATACTTTTACAACCCAAAAAAAAAAAACAAAACAAAACAAAGAGGTTCTTAAATAGTTAATATAAAACGAAATAAACCAATTCCAATAGCCAATAGTGGAGTGGTAAAAGAACGAACTAGTTCATTTGAACTAGGTCGTTCGCGAACTATATAGTTCTTTTCATGAACTAGTTCATTTGAACTAGGTCGTTCATGAACTATAGTTCTTTTACACGAACTAGTTCAATGAACTAGTTCGTTCACGAACTACCCATTCCTAGTTAGAATCTAACTGATATAAAATGAATGAATGAATGAATTTACAGGAAGGATATAACGTTTTCGAAAAAAAGTCTTCGAGGTGATTACAAATTTGTATATCCTCTAATTGGAAGGCAAATTTCATCAAAATTAGATGGAGAGAGAAAACCTAAGGAAATAGCACACAAAAAATGTAATTATGAAAGTAGGATGTTTGTCTTATTGAAAGATTCAACAAAAGATGCTAGAGACCAATCAGGGACCAGTCATCATTCTGATTGCGGAAAATAAAAAGGCGAGATCTGCAATCGCATATAATGAGGGACACCTGACTGAGACTGGGAGGGACGTATCACTACCACAAAGCGTAATTTACATTATATCAGAGAACGATCTTGTAATTCTGTATATTTTTTACTTGGAAAATTGCTTATTTTGTTCGAATCATCAAATGAAGAATCGCAACTCGCGAAAAATGAATTTCAATCTTTTTGTAAAGAACTGTGGGAGAATATTTTCTGTGAAATCTCAAAATCCGTGACTATTAAACTGCGCATAAAAAAAGCTAAATATTCTTTAAAAAAACACTAAATAAATAATAAAAATAGGCAGGAATATCTCTATCTGAACTGACGACAGATCTTTTCGAAGTCAAATTGGTTTAATTGCCATATTTTTATTATCCTTTTAAAAAGGGCCTTCATTGCATAACGTTGCCTGTTAGACTCGAGTCACGATAGCCGAGATTTCCGCTGCCAATTAATTGCTCATTCTCGTGTATTTACTCGCTTTTCAATTTCCAAACAATTGCCCTTTCTGTCTTCGGTGCATTCCTCGCAACTAACAGCGATTTATTTATTGATTCTACAGTCTTTAAGAAATCAAAATAAGAAAAGGAAAAAAAAAAATCTCTTTTTCTTCTTCCCTTCTTTTCATTTGAAATCTAAATAACACACAAGACTGACAGTGCACTGAGACAAGGGCGTTTGTTCGAGGAGCACTGCGTTACTATAAACAGAATGAAACAAAGAGACGCCATTGTGGCTCAAGGAAAAATGATGCTTCTCGCAACGCAAGAAAACAACGGACACCCGCTTGGGAAAGAATTTCGAAGAAAAAAAAAACACACACAACAACAACCAAAAACATCCTTACTATCTAATATTTCAATTGGATTTTAATTTTATGATGCGATTCCTTAAATAACATAGACGAAAAGAAAAGTTAAATATGCATACAAAAGTTTGTATTTCTCAATCGTTTGAATTTCGTTTTGAATTTCCTTTCCAGACAAAAGGACATCGATGAGACCTTTGCTCTCTGCATGAAACTTCGATGTATGGGGACAAAGCGTATTTTTTTTTTTTTTTTGTGGTTGGGTGGGATTGAAATTTAATCTCAAAATAAAATTCTCTATACGTCACTTCCTCCTCAACATCCTTAAAATTTGACCAGCTTCCAGATTTAATAGATTCACAAAATGGGAAACACATTTTTTTGATGTAAAACTCGTTTATACACAATAAATTTTTAACATTAATAGATAAAAAAACTTTAATTTCACAATAAATTAAGAAAGATTGCGCAAATTACAACTTATTGTTATTATTCAAAGACTGTGGTAAATTTCTTATATTTCATCATTAGTCAGTAACCATAATCCTTTTGTAGTCTATGTAATTACAGAAGACTTAAGATCGTAATTAATTTAATATCTATTTGAAACGATGTTTAAGGATACAATTTGTGTTTCTCAAATTTTGAATAGGAATTTTGTGCAGCATTTTGTTATTTAATGTTTTGCGGTCCTTTATTCTGGTTCAAATGTTCAGAAATTTCATAATAAAGTGTGGAAAACAATAAAAAAAGGGGTGTGTATTTGGGAGGAGAGGTTTTGACTTAAGTTATTATTGGTTTTATGGAATCTAGATCAGAATATTATTACTATTTTTTTTTTTTTTTTATGTAATCTTCGAGCACGGAGGTTGCACTTTCTATGAGGTACCATATACTATGGAAAGCAAGTTCCCATAGAATATCCTTGGTAAAGATACTGAGGTGGTTTCCCGTTGCCTTCCTCAGAAAGCCATTAACGAATGGCGTCAGACTGGAAGAGAAAGTGAAGAGGCTGACAAACACAGGAAATGAAATGAAACATCCATGCCGCTACTGGGATTCGAACCCAGATTCCATCTGCATCGTGGGAGGCCGTCGCCTAGACCACCAGGCTAAGCCGGAACGGCACTGTTTTCTTTACTAATTAGTTATTACTACATAAATAAATAAATAAATAAATAAATAAAGAGTTTTATGGCGATCCTCTGTAGGTTTGAATTAGTGACTTGCGTTTCATCATTTAGTCCTAAAAATAAAATAAACTAAAGACTGTTCTAATTTTTAGTCGCCCGCCATGTTAATAATTTCAGGTTATTTCGCACAGCACGATTTTTTTTTGATTTTTTTTTTTAGTTACTGTACTCGGCATGCGTTTTAATGCCACTCAAAGAAAGAAAGTGTTTGTGTTTTAATTCTGTTTATTGAAGTGCTTTTGGATATACAATATTTTTTGTTTTTCCGTCTGGTGCATACACGAATAAATCAGAAGATTTTCCGACGCGTGAGCAGGCCACATATAGCTGTCCATCTGTGAAGCTATATTTTTATAATTTTTCAAATTTAGTCCACACACTTGTAGCGATTGTCCCTGTGCTTTGTTGATGGTCATTGCAAATGCTGAAACCGGAAATACACTCATTTGCTGAAACGACTTGCGCATCAGATATTGTAAAATGGTTCTACTAATTCAGAAACCTTCGCGGGCGTGCGCACAACAACTCACCAAAGTTTCATCGCAATCTGATGAACGGTGTAGGAACGCAAACGGGACAAACAATCAAACAAACATTCATTTTTATATATTAAGATTTAGTGCTAGATCTTATTTAATATTTATTATAATTTTTGAATATCCAAATTGATAATGGAATTGCTTACGACATACTGCGTATTTGATGTGTTTTAGTTTTTCCCCTGAACCCTCAATCACTTCTTTTTTTTTTTAATAAGGACACCAATCCAACCGTGATAATTGATTGCTGCGACAAAAGCAAAGAAATATCTGATTAGTTTAGTCTCTGACCCACAGTTTTCTTATCTGACCCGAAATGAGACGTTGTATTCTCTTAAGTGTTTTTTTTTTTTTTTCTTTCTCTTAACGGGACTATTTTCTTCCGAAAACAGGGCGGGAAACAGAGGAAAAAAAAAAGGAAGAACTGGAGTGGGGGGTGGATGGGAAGTGGAGGATTTTCTAATTATTTACGTGTAATTCAATCCGGCGGGGGTGCAGTGACAGCAAATCAGAAAGTGTGCTAGGGCTCGTCCAGTTCCAGCCTGGCAGCGAAGCAGAGAGCATTCATGTGGAGACGGCGAGAGATAGCATCACCCCTACGCCCACGCAACCAAACAAAACAAAAGCCAACATCTGCTCCAGAACAATCGACTGTTCTGTTGCCAAGGAAACAATGAAGATCGGATGGGAGGGGGGGGGGTTATTTCATCAGTGCAGTCAACTCCCTTCGGTCTTAATCACGTGGTCTTCGAATTGGGAATGAGAATCAAATTGAAATCAAACACTGCCTTACAATGTGGTCATTGAAAGAAAAATGGAGTTGGAATCACAAAAGACAAAGGATAAGAAAAGAATTGAAGAATTTATATTAATTGATGAAAAAGACCAGTGCTTTTAAGTGTAAACGTAATGTTTATTTAATAATTAGGATTAGCCTTTCCAAAGACTCGGCGATTTCAGTGCTATGAGACTGAGGGTAGTGCAAAATCAGTTTATAAAAATGAAAATCAATTTACTTTCATTTTCGTTACGAAATTACTACTGGAAAACACCATGTATTCTAAGGGAACTATACGTGTATTTCACAGACAGCTTTTAGAAAATAATAACCCAGTCATTCTTTAATGATGGCTATTATATTGTTTTTTTTTAAAAAAGTCAACGTTTACTAATGAAGTGCCAACGAAGACGAGAAACAAACCACTTCCGGTCTGTCTGAATGGATAATCATGGACAGACGGAACAGATCTTAGCGTTTCTGTGTATAACGTGAAATATAAAACAACAATTTATCTTTTCTAAAAATCCTATTATAAAGAAACCTAATGTATTAGAGAAAAAAAAAGGATCTTGCATATCTGAGAATATCTAGTCATATTTCTGTAATTTTAAGTTCCTTTTTTTTTTTTTGGTCATACATATCTTGGGGCTTTCAAAATATTCTTCCGAATTTCTTCAAAAAAAAAATTTTGGTTTTTTGTTTTATTTTTTTCTGATTAGATTTGACTTAATATAGAAGTGGGAAGCACAATGACCTTTCCTTTGCAAAACATTATAAAAAGGAAATTCAAAGGAAAAATGTCAAAAATTTAACATGGCGCCAATAGATTCAATTAAATTGCGAACTTTTGCATTAGTTAAAAGGGTTGATTTCCTCGGATGTGTTTTGTTGTAAAGCTTCTATCATAATATTTTTTTTGAAAATGCAATAAATACAACAAACGCTGCACCATGTGATACAGAGAGAGAGAGAAAGGAAAAATAAAAAGTTCTTTATATCCGATTAGTTTATGCCAGTAATACAAGGACCTTGTAACGTGCCTTAAATTTAGGTTGCCGTTAATATTAAAGGCCTTTTGTCAGCCTATGTAAGGTTGACTTCACGAAAGTTTGTAAAAGTGGCGTGACAATTAGTTATGGATTAATCATCCTACTGTGACCAGCACAGGTTATTGTTAAGGTCAATTGTGTTTATAATGTA
>JAFIDM010000003.1:41890283-41902166 GCA_023159025.1 Thereuonema tuberculata | reverse complement strand
TACCTTACAATAGTAATATAAAATATATATAAAATATATATAAAGGATTTTTGTATAATAATAATAATAATATTAATAATAATAATGACCTATCTAATTGATATTGCAGTGCCTATCAGTAAGAACATGCAGAAAACTCACGCAGACAAGATCAGTAAATACACTGATCTAGCACATGAGCTCCAGAAGCAGTGGAGGCAGGATCGAGTACGTGTTGTACCCATCGTTCTGTCTGCCACTGGTCTGGTGCCTCACACATTGCACCACAGTCTCAGCACACTAGGACTTCACAAAAACACTTATGCACAACTGCAGAAGGCTGTGGTACTCAACACTACACGCATAGTTAGGAAATTTATGGACACAAGCACACATCCCTAATCATTCTTGCACACATCTTTACACTTGGCAGTATGTGCTTTGGTCCTTGACCCGCCATATTGTTTTTGCTGGGGAAACCCAAGGTTTGAAACTTACAAACATAATAATAATAATAATAATAAAGACACTACACGCATAGTTAGGAAATTTATGGACAAGCACACATCCCTAATCATTCTTGCACACTTTACACTTGGCAGTATGTGCTTTGATCCTTGACCCGCCATATTGTTTTTGCTGGGGAAACCCAAGGTTTGAAACATACAAACATAATAATAATAATAAATATATATAATAAAAATATAATAATAAATCTTCGTTTAAGATTTTCTACATCATTAATTTTTTCTACTAAATAATGAAGCCTAATTTAATTTGTTGTCAAATACAACTGATTTGCTTCAAATAAATTTGAAATAAAGTATTTAAAGTTTTGGAACCAAATAACATAAATATCTCAAGCTGTAAATGTTTAATACTATAGTCCATTATTTTTGTATCTCCATTTAGATCTTTTTCTATCCATGAAAAAAATGCGCATCAAGAGCTAATAATTAACAAGTAAAAAAATAAATTTTGTGCTAAAGCATAAAATTAAGGGCGACCCATTAAAGCCCACCCGGACATTAACGTATCGAGCAAAAATTCCCGAACTTGACCTAAATCTCGCCTAAGGAGCTTTGGAGGGTGATTCGCCGCGCAACGACAGCCGACTGTCCACCGGAAAACGGTGAAGTTTGGGACTTTTTTCCTGGACAACTATTGACTCGATCGACTTGAAATTTGGTTATGCTTTAGTTTAGTGTGTCTACTATGTATATTTTTATTTGACCGTATCTACAATAGTTTGAGGCACAGTCAACTATTTATTTGCGGAAAGAAACAGTCGACTCTGTCCGCATTTTTCCGGATAGACAAAATAAATACCCCATTCCTACGGTGTTTGGACCTCTAAACACGATGGGAAGTCCGTTTGTCGATCTGACCTTCCGTTCGGGAGTTGTTAGGGGGAGGACAGACACGGACAGGACAAACGCAATAGCACCCACATGGGTCGCTAATAACTTAATTCAATTGAAGTAAATTGCATAAAATAACGAACAACGACAGAGACAATGCTTAGTGCATCAACAATTATCTGATCAAATTTGTTGGTGTATAAACTATCTCAAACATTTCCATTAACTCTGTTTTTTCTGTACTACTGTTTATATAAATATGTGTAAAATATATATTATTATATATAATATCTATCTTATTATATTAATCTATATACTGTATATTATATTAAAATTATTGTATATAATAATGCTTCTAATAAAATGGGGGAAAAAAACCCCACATCTAACCTTCAAATTTAAATTGTAAGATTTTATGTAATAATAGGTCACGTCGTCAATAATTATAATCTCTGTATCGAGACTTGATTATTCACAGATAACTGACCAAACAAGAGGTAGGATATCACTGTAAACCAAGGGTCACTCTTGTTAATACAGTAGAGTCCCGAAAACTCGGCACTCGATAACCCGGCAAACCGGGTAACTCGGCCACCCCCTGGCAGGGCGGAAAAACCCCGCGCGCAGACCCATTACAAGTTACATTTATATACAGTTCATGTATTAGGCATTTTCTTAAGTTTATTTGGACAGTTTAAATTTGAGTTATAGCATTCTTTGTAAACTGTTGTATTCTCAAGCAACCAATAAATGTATTTTATGACGAAAAAAATAGTACTTATTCTTTTTTTAACAGCTTTCCCGATAACTCGGCCACCCTTCGGTCCACATTAGGCCGAGTTTTCGGGACTCTACTGTATTATTTAACAAATTTTAAAGAAACGTAATAATTGAAATCCCATTTTTTTTCTTTCCAAATGATTAAAACAGTCTGAAAGACTCCTGTGATTAATGTGATTGACATCAATGGAAAGAGAGCTTGCTTTTGTCATTGACAATCAAATGTTTCGTATTATTATTTACCATTAATTACAAAACAGCTCAAGCCAAAACCTGATACGAATAGTTACTTATCTAATGAAATGAAAACGGGAAAAAAATTAATAAAACAACGCTGATCTACTCGAGAACAGTAGGGAAAATATAGAAAGATAATTTAACATCTAATTAGCATAAGTGTATATATAAAAAAAATACAAAAACAAATTTCGAAGTACTACTACCACATGACTATTCTATAGACTCAAGAACTAATAATGCTCACAGAAAGCCTGGATGAGAGAAAGAAAGGGATGCAAACATAAAAAAAGGAAAGAAACATCCATGTCAGTCCCGGGATTCGAACAAAGGTTCAGGCATATCAGCCAAATTAGTTGACCACAGCTTAAATCGTTCGTTTTTAAAATGTATTTCAAAAGATTTAACAGGATTATTTATACACATAATAACTATTTTTCAGTACAGAATCATTGGGATCATTGAGTCCTTTTTACAAGATTCTGACTGAAATGTTATTCATAAAAATCAAAAATGTTTCTTAGATCTTAGATAATCCAGATTGTTGGCAATACTTATTGATACACAAAGCTAGTGGGCGCACCCAGAATTAAGATTTTTTTTTTTTTTGGGGGGGGGAATAAATTTTAAACTGTACTTGAGGAAGGAGATATAAAAAAAAAATAGGTCTATTTAAAAAAATTATGTTTCAAAGATCACCTTCCAAAATAAAAAGATACAGACACTTCAGTGCTTTAATAAAGGTTTTCTTATTCTTTCTCTCCTTCTATCTTAACTTTTTGGGTTTTGGGGGTGACTTGAGCCTCCTTAGCCCCCTACGTGGGTGACCCACTCCACAAGGTTATTACTGATTTTTTTTTTTTTTCATAATCTCTCTTATTCGTCCTCCAAAATTAATTTCTTAGTCTTTCGAGCCTTAATTCCTTTCTTAAATTACCTTGTTGTAAATTAGGAATTACGTCAGGAGTTTTGGTTTCATTTTAAACATCCAGGACAGATCTGCTTCGAGGCATCACCTCTCATCAACTGAGATAACTCAAAAGATCGAAAACTCTCTTCCGTTTGACATTTTTGTGAAAACAAGTGCAGGCCTAATTTCTAATTAAACTGTAAGGATGTAGAGCGAGAAAATGACTATAAATTAATTTTTCTTCTATTAAAATAAAAACGTAAATAATAAACAAATATAATGCTAATCTTTAATAATTAAGTTTAACCTGTTGGCAATTAACATAAAGATGGAAAAATAAAAAGCTTGCACGCAGGTTCGTTTTTACGCCTTGAACTTATCATCAACGGTAATCTGAGACAGATTTACCTTTCATGCCTTTCTGAGCTTATCGTCGAGTAAGTTTGACTGAAGAGTCTTAACAAGGACGAAACAGCTGTCCCAGATTCCTGTTGATGATAAGCTCAAGGCATGAAAGCGAACCTAAGTGCAAGCTTTTTATTTTTCCATCTTTATTAAAACGCTAATCTTTTCTTTGAATTTCTGTCATTTTTTACCAATTAAAATTTAAATTCATTTTAGGTATTCTTCCTTAGGTTGGTTCCGAAGTCCAACTCCTCAGTTTGTAGTTAGATGCCATGAACAAGCGTGCGAACTGGGTTGTACCACAGGACTTGTCTGCGTTGCTGCCGAAATCTTAGCCGAGAACGATTTTATCAAGATGGCTGTTATTATGTTCATTGCTGGCTTCGTAATGTTAACTTTTCCTTGGTATTTGACTGAAGAACATAGTGCTTACTTCCAAGAAGTAATATGTTCTGGATCAATGGATATTGCCATGATATGTTTCCTCATTAAAGAAGACTGGATGGGATTCCTAGCATCCATATTTTTATTCGTATCATCGTTTACAAGCAATCGACCTTTATTTAACTATACCCCCGTTTATCCAGCGACATTAGCAGGAGCTTTAGTTTTTTTCAAGCAAAGCTTCATTGAACGTTTTAGAATTCATTATTCTTAATAAACTTTGGGATTAAAATTCCTGTATGGGAATACATCGATTTTGACGACATATGAAAACCAAGAAGCGCAGAAAAATAATAATTGACATGTTCTTTGAATGGCCGTTCAGCTAGAATTTGTGAATTACAACGTACAGTTAAAGGTTAGCTCATAACTAACGTCTATACGGGTGTTCTTAAATTGTTGGCCAAACTTGAAGGTGCGATGCAACCCAGCAAAATAACGAATAAAGTCCATATAAACATGGGTGCAGATGTGCTGTCTTCAGATGAATTATTAACATGTAGTTAGACTATGGTACAGCCACTGTTCGATGAGGTGTTCGAAGACGCCTCCAGCAGCAACACATGCCTCACGCCGTCATCGTGAGGTTTGCCGGACACGCTGAAACATGCCAGGGATACCCTGAAACGCTGTATACCTATTCAGAATGCGATCACGCAATGTTTGTACATTGTAACTGGTGTAGCATACACTAGCGTTAATCAGATAGCCCCAGAGAAAAAAGTCCAGTGGAGTCAGGTCGGGGGAGTGTGCAGGCCAAGCTTTTGGATCCTCTGCCAATCCGACGGCCAAGTTAGATGCGATGGCTACACCATATGTACGCGTTAATTATTCCGTAACATCTGAAAAAGCAATTCCACACCCATATTCAAATGGAGTTTTTTCGTTATTTTGCTGCGTCGGGCCTTCAATTTTGACCAACCATTTCAAGAGCATCATGTATAAACCTAAAAAGTACGTATTACATCTGGGAATTTTATCTGAAGCTAATTCTTAAACATAGTTTATGGTAAGCTGTACTCGGTATTATTGTATAAACTTCATTAATTAATGAAATAAAACAAAAATTCCTAAAATAAAAATAAAAAATAAAATAATAATACAAGAATGAATCTTACTAAGTTTGTAATGTACTAGTTGTATTTTAAAATAGTCTAATTACAGTATAATCAACTATTATATATTTAATCAACATATTTCATCAATAAATAAATATTTTTTAATTTCAGCTTTGTTTTTTTCTAATTATATTGATTTGAATTTTCAATTTTATCATTAAGACTCTTATCCACTTCATCTAACGAACGAGATTGATATTTCTCATACAAGCCTTTGTGTCGTATGAGGCTCCGAAGGAAATAAGCTCCGACGTTTCAATATCCACTGGGACTTACTGAGATTGGGCGTCAACATAAATGCTCGCCCACATTTATCTCTAGGAAAGAAATCGGTTCCCATCTTACGGAGGGTAGGGTGAAGTCTAGGGCCCATTCGGAGAAATAACCTAGGAAAACTTCCCGACCTCTGCCGGTGATTGGTTTTTCAAGGCTACTGCTTGTATCACTAGATCACAGAGCCCACAATGTCACAGATACAAAACCAATACTCTTTTTCATATGAGGAAAAGATTTCTGTAAAGCAGTTAGCCAGCATCAATATTAGATGTGATCGCTACGTCTAGAAATGCTTGTGTGGTCAGTCTTTCGATATCGTATAACTGCATTTCACTTTTTCCACTACCATTAAACTTGGCGTGCACATTACAGTGGAATTGTCGTACTTTCCATAGAACGAAGAAATAATTCGTTGTAAATATTACTCATCAGATAAGCCATTTCAAGAAAAGAACATTTAAAATATCTTTGTATATTTCAAATTGCCTATTCTTCATACCCCTCGATTATGCCCGTTGATTTACACCCATATTGTTAAACCATCGTACTGTCGTCGTCACTGCACTTGAGTTAATATAACTTAAAAAAATTCTGAATGATTTGCCAAAAGGAGTTAAGTCCTGAAACAACATTTCTGGAAAAATAAAAAAGATAGTTCAGGGTTGTGTAATTCGTAGTGCAGCATGCAAGATTTTATTTATGTATAGAAGCTGAACTATGTACAGTGGACTTAGATCGGTTTGGCAATAATGGATGCATCTAAAATGAATTGACTGAACATGTTATCTCAAAATGGCCAATTGTGGACTTACCCCGTTTTGGCAAATCACCACAGAATTGTAAGAGCTATTTTTAAGGCCACGAAATTGCTGAAATTAATAGAGATGATATGTTTGAATCTCTCTGCAATCACTTGCTTTGTGTTCAGTGAAGGAAAAGTTTTCTCTTACTATTCTGCAGCCAAGACCTCTGAAGACTAAAAAAATGCTAAAATTTTAATCTTAAGCGAATTAGAAAAGAAATTAAAAGAGTGCAGTGATGGAAACTGGAATGAAGTATATGAAAATATGTTACCCACCTGGAATTCCAGCTTCCGACGAAAAAAAAATTAAATTTCGATTAATATTATAAGTGTGACAATAATAAATTTCTAAAATTGCGAGAGAATTTGCGAAAATCTTCACTGTATAACTTTTTAGTGCAATATAAAAATTTTATTTCTGCTAAATTAGAAGTTATAAGTAACTTCTCTTACTTAGCATTTTTTTTCAGTAGTGTTCGCAGTTGATTAGCTATCTTATCGATAAGTTCAAGAGTATATGTAACAATTTTGTAATTTTTAAAATAGAATGATTAAAAATAAAAATAATTAAATTTAAAAATAAAATAATTTTAAAAATAGGAATAATTGAATCTTAGTTCAGTAGTACCGCCAAATTTTTATTAAATTAATTAATAAAATGTAGAGCTACCAATACAAATTATTCAATGGGTTGAAGGTTCGGGGTTCACTTTTTTTCTTGGTTAATCGTCTGCAAATGGACTAGGCCTAAAAGAGACTGAGGGTTGTTTTCTTAGAAAGCATCAGCCTGGCCATCCCATCGTTTCTTCATCTTATGAGAACATAAGGCTATAGCCTCTATTTTTCACAACGTGAAAGACCTTCGAATTTAGATGGCCATTTGATGTCACTTGAACAGAGCCACATCTACGCATACATTTAGAACTATGCCACTGAAACTTTAAGTCATCATCGGCTGCTTCTCAGTTGGTTTAATTTCCTCACTTCGCAGCACCAAAATAAAAACAAACTAGAACTTAGTTTACATTTCATTTAATTGAGGGAAGGGGACACGCTCTCCAAACCCCAGACATTATATTTGAATTGACTCTTTTAATTAGGAAGAAGGCCTGAATTACCTCCATATCCAATCCCGAGCAATAACCAACATACAGTATTTCGAAGTTTATCTCATATATAGCTTTCTAGATCTGTCTGTCTGTGTGTAACGTAACGTTCTCCCCTTGTGTTTAATAGGAGAGAGCAGCTCTGTAAATCTCATATGTACTACAGGACAGATCTTTCATTCGCAATCGTGGGAGGATTTTTGAGCGAGGCGGAATTTTCATATGGTTGCATTGTCACTGATGGAAGAGACATCATCAAAGTTATTAAAAAAAAAAAAAAAACCGATGGTCAAGGTCATTTGCTAAATGATGCTCGAATTTTCACTCGCAATGTTACTTATTTATGTCCCTAGCAAAGCATTCATTTAGTTTTTTATCAGTCATGTAAATGACGGGCAAATACTCTAACCTAAAAGCCATCACATTCTTATCCCGTCATTGTTAACAGGCGTCTATGCTAGTCCATAAAGATAGTTAAATTTCACATCAATTATGTCGTCATTTAGTTGAAAGTATTATTCATGTATCTTAATTTAAATCTTTCTAGCTTTTGTCTAATAACATTGTATGTGAATTTACGCGAAGCGATAATTCCTGTCAAATTATTGGCATTAGGTGATGCTTACTTCCGGTGGTAATATCTTAATAATATGGTATCTTTTATTTGCAAATTTATAATTTATTTGTAAATAACTGTAATTTCAATATTAGAAGTTTGAATTAAATTGTTATTTTTGAATCATAAAAATAATTTTTAGGCAAAAAAAAAGGAAAAAAAGAAGAAAAAAGTCCGAAATATGACACCATTAGTATAAGAAAAAGGCCACCGGAAGTAGCAGACGACTTGCCGACAACAGTTGTTTATAAAACTAGAAACAGATTCTTAACAAAAATTAGAAGATTCGATTATATTAAATTAATATTCTTATATCAAATTATTAAGTAATTTTATTAAATTAATAACTTTATAAATTGAAAGAATGGGAAGACAAAAGCAAAAACAAAATGGGAATAAAAAGATAAATACGAAAAATTATTTTCCGAAATTTTAATTTTTGTGTTACCCACAATTCAGAATGGTGGAATGAAGATTAGAATCAAACGAAAAACTAAACTGGAAAAATATTCGTAAATATAAGGTATTGTGTTTATTTTTTTGTCCGGATTAGAGATACATATTTTACTATTTACTAAATGGTATTTGAAATTTTCGATTTGTTGAATTATTTATCTCTATTTAATAAACGTCATGCCATAAAAAAAATAGGGAACCAAAATTTTTGTTATGCAAGATTAGATGACATTAGTTAGATCTTTAAAATATTGTGAATATATTTCTTTTTTAATGATAAATGATAATATTTCATTGTAATATTTCTTTTTTATTTAAATCAGTTTTTATTTCTAATTTTTTTTTAAGTTTATTTTAGTTTTATAAACTCATTGTTATTATTTACTTCGTAGCTTGAAAAGACTTCGCTATATACAATATTAGACCATTCAAATTGTACATTAAAAACGCAAAACGCGATGTAAAGCTGCGTTTTTGGTTTGTTATTTGGACCCGTTAGGGAAGTGTGAAACTATGTTTTGCAAGCAAAAAAAAAAAAGTTGTGCTAGCTGCGTAATACGTGAAAAACTGCAAAATTTTCAGACTTTTTGAAGTTTCTGCAGTTTAACTCACAAACTAAGCGTATTTTGACATTACTTGTCAGTATTATTTTTAAAGTATATTAAATTTGTGACAATTGAAGCCCACCCACAGCTCCGTATGTCTAATAAGCTTTGAGATATGGCACTTCAAAAATTGGCATGTTTTCCAAAAATTCAGTTTCGCTTTTGCTTTCAGCCAAATAGCGGCACAATCGCTCATCCTACGATAAAAGTTATAAGAAACTGAGTTTTAGCACATTTAATTAACTTTCATTTAAGCGCAAAACGGGGTCAGTAGACCATATAGTTCTCTTGCAATCGCTAAAAAATCAAACATTGCAAAAATAGATTTTTAAGATATCAACCTAACCTAAACACTGCTAACATGAAATTGTGGGCATTAGGTGAAAGAAAAAGCCAGATAAGAAGTTGTTATGTCTATTGACATTTATTATGTTACAGATAATAAGTAAAATGTTACAAAAAATTAAATTTTATATTTTTGGAGGTTCCCGGTTGATTATTTTGATGAGACAACTATTGTTGAGACAACATCTCCTCCAAAGGGAAAGATTTGTCCATGTATTCTTCGTTGTCGGAGTCCTCTATTTCAATTGTGGGGACATTTTGGCATGACTTTGGCATGACAGAAATGACAGAGAACAGAGCACTTTAGCCCTGCTGTCTGGCACGTGCAACCTCGTCCATTGCACCCTTTGCGGCACTTGCATGATATGAAGTTTAGAGGGTTTGAGGAGCTGGGTTCTTTGTGGAAGTCACAGGTCCCTGCTGGTTACTGGTCCAGTCCCAGTTGTTTCTTTTTCTACCCGCAACTACTCCAGAACCTGGTGGTATGTTCCATATTCATGTTGAGCTGCAGCCTCTTCAGTTGGAGGCAGACGAGCCGGGTGGACCTTGGCGTTTGCAGCTGATCACACGAAGATTTCGTAACGGAGAGTGTGAAGAGCGCTGATGACTTCTCCTCCATACAGAGCCACAAGAAGTTAATTTCCAGCAACGGCTATTTCGTCATGAGTGGCATCAAGCTGCAGGAAAAATATGGTAGCCACATCAACCAGCCGTGGATGCTTTTGGAGGACGCCCAACATCTTCATCTTTCCTTGCCAGAAAATGGCAGAAGTAGTGAAGTTTTTCACGTAGTGCAGTTTTTCTGCAGTAGTAGGCCCTACTGCAGAAAATTTTACAGTTTTTCGCGTATTATGCAGCTAGCTCAACTTTTTTTTTTGCTTGCAAAACATAGTTTCACACTTCCCTAACGGGTCCAAATAACATATCAAAAATTCAGCTTTACATCGCGTTTTGCGTTTTTAACGTTTTTTTTTTTTTTTTTTTTTTGTACGATTTGACTAGCCTATATTGAGTAAATAATTTTAAATAAACATTAAAATCGGTCGAAATTTAAAACTATATCTAGCTTTATGATTACTTTCAACTTACTGAGTAAAAGAAACATATTTAACCTACCGTATTTATTTTTTAAATTTACTTTTAATGCTTCCTAAAAATAGGATCAACATTATTTTATTCAATACATTTAGCGAATGTATTTTATATATAAGGTTTATAAATAAGGGTATATATAAGGTTTTAATAGCGAAAATTTATCAGACAGCGCTTTTTTATCGTCTGAATATTTGAGGGGCTTCAACGTAAAACATAACAATTGATTCACACATGATATTTTTTAATATATAATGTGCATAATGTTTTTAATATTTAATAACTTAATATTTTATTCACAATTTTCAACGATTTCAGTTGATTTATAGAAAGAACTGAAAATAGATCAACAATCTGCTGGACAATCATGAAATCAATTTCTGGAAACAGCTGAAAATTGCAGATAATTCATTGAATATTTAAAGAATATCAAGTTCAATTCAAAAATCAGATACCACATTTTACGTTCGAACCCTTTATTTATCTTGCTTGTATTTTTAGCGATAAGTATTTTAGAGCTAAGATTTGAACGCCATCTTATGTTATTTGCAATCAACTATTGCTATATTTGCTCAGGATTTATACGATCTTGTGTTGAGGTGTCTGTCATAGCCTCCATCGCCAATATTTTTTTTCTTAAATTATGCAATGTCAAAGCATCTGCACATTACACGAACCTTACAGCTCTCAAAAGATCCTAGGGTAATGAAAAATATGACTGGTAAGCAGTGGTAACCAAATTTCAAATTATTCAATATTTATTTATTGATTTTAGTTATTTTACAGCTGATAAGAGTTTAATGAAAAAAAATTAGAAGTGATTTTCCTTTTTTTATTACTTAGGTTTGACTGATGATATATCTCGTTATTTTGCCGGAGCAGTAAGATGGCGACCACTATTCCGCAACTATCAACGATATTTTCGAATGTTGTGCTAGCCATTGTTGTTTTATACGGCCTAGTTCAGTTCACCGACCCATCTTTGGAAACATACGCGTTTGCAATATTTGGCTATCTTATTAGTTGGCTAGGATCAGCTTTTGGTATTGTCAGATTCAGTAAGTATCTGGAATTTAAGTTACATTCTGTAGGGGTTTGGAATTTTAGATCAAGATAGGTTATTATTTATTTCTCTTAAGTTTAGAATACATTGAAATATCCGATTTAAATTGGAGTACTTATGCTACTCTGCTTTGTGTCTTTCCTTAACTTAATACCTAAAATTGAGAATATGTAAAGTTAGACTAATGCTAAATATATACGTGTATATTCAACGATCAGCAAAGAAAAATCCATTCGTAACATGGCTTAAGGTTCACTGTTAAGGATGTTGAAAGTGGCTTAAGGTTCA
>JAFIDM010000003.1:41857443-41873682 GCA_023159025.1 Thereuonema tuberculata | reverse complement strand
CCCCCCCCTCCCCCTTTTGACCTCACGTAATTAATGGACGTCCCCTCAGCTTTTTTACCTCCTTCCTTCTTCCTAAATAAATCCTATATATGTCCATGAATATAATTATTACTATATTCAGAATATCGCTCTAACTTGATCAGATAATGGCCACACACTTACCTTTATAAATAAAGCACAGTCAAATTACATTTTGTGTCAAATCATTAACTAATCCTGAGTCACATTCAGAATTCTTTAATCTTCTAAAGTCGTTGCTTATGATTTGCTGATTTGTTCAGCTGATTCTTACAAAGCCTTAACAATAGCACACTTTATCTGAATTTGAGAAAGTTACAAATAAAAATTAACACGCATTTTGAGCAAGAAACAATTCATTAACATCATATGCCTACTTCCGGTTGCATTATACTTTTAAGACATTGTAGAAGAATAATTGTTTATAAATTTTGGCTTCAAAGTTTCATTTAATTTATTTTTCAATCATTTTAATGCAAGAAAGTAAACAAACATTCGAATTTATTATTGAAATCGCTAATACTGGAAAACAACCGGAAGTAGCAGACGACTTTTTGATTAAAATATTTATAAAACGAGAAATAATAAAATGGTGTAAACGGAAAGGATTTTTATTTATTCGGAATTTCTTGCTTGCATTGTTAATTCCTTTACTCAACATATTTTGTAAATTATTAACTGCAATCCTGCAGAAAAAAAAGACGATAATTATTCAACTGAGCAAATTAAAATTCCGAAAATTTTTATTTTTCCTTTTATCCAGTAATTCGTGAATTGCAATTAGAATCAAACTAAAAACTGATCTGAAGGAATATTAATAAACATAAGCCAAAGTGACTTTTAATTTTTTGTTATAATTAGCAGAAGTTTATATTTTATTACTTACTGAACGGTAAGTAATAAAAGTAAGTTGGTTCTGTTTTTCTTCCTTTGATTTATTTTTCTCTATATTTTATAATAGCCTTCTCAAGAGAAAATACTTTAATCAAAAGTCCACATTGCAACTGTTGAATGGCTTTAATTTAGGCCTCTTTTAAGATTTCAAACAGTGTCTTTTAACTATTATATGTTAATATTAACGTTTATTATTTTAATATTTTAAAAAAAAACTATTAAACATTTATTTGTATAGAAATCAAATGAGTACAATGTGGATGATGTCTTTCAAAATTAGCTTGTTGCGGCAGGCCGGATATTTTGTATTTAGGGAAAAGAAACTTCAGCATAATTCCTTTAAATATAATTTTAATTACTAGTAAGTTATTAAAATAATAAAATCGCAAATGTAAAAATTCATAACAAATTCCAAATCGGCCGGAAAGAGTGGAATCGGCCTTAAACTCTAAAAACAGTCGTATATAGTGCAATCCTAAGTTTTATATGTTAAATTATATTTACATATGAAGGAGTACATTACGTAAATTATGTACACCCATACATACATGTAAAAGGTAGGCTACATATAAAACTAGGCCCAAACTTCGCAAAAGATCGTAATGCAATATAAGTTCAACACTATTTCCATGTGTTCTAACAGTTGTGTGTATTATTATTTATATTTTAATCCTGTGTTATGTGTATTCTCTTAATTTTATTCTATTTACTTATTAATTTTTAGTAAATGTTTAATTGTGGATTATTTTTTATACATTTTACATTATATTTACACCTTATCATACATGCTTCGAAAACCCTCCCGATACGAACTAAGAATCGAAATAGTCCAGCAATTGTTAAAAATCTTTGGGCGTACATTCGGAGAGGGCCCCAACCTCCCTCCCCTCGATATAAATTATGTAGAGAGAGAATAGGCCCCATTTTCTTTCTTCTTTGTTTTTGATTTGATAGCCGGTTGAAAAGACCTTGCCCTCCTCCGCTTCTTTGAAATTTTGGAGACGATTTTTCTGATTTTGTATTCATAATTACTTGGCTCCTTATGTACGCCTATTCATTCACTCAATATATTTGGCTCTTCGAGGGTCGACTCCGTAACTTAGCCCACCTCGAAATAAATCCTGTATACATCCCTGATTAAAATTTAGAACGTACCATTTGAGTCTAGCAATCAACAGGTTTCAATATTGGGCAATGTAAAGTTAAGCCATTTTTTTACTTTAATACCAATAAGTACTTTTCGTAATGATTCCACTTTGTATTTTATTTAGTTTTGGTTTATGATCCATTTTCACAATGCCTGAAGTTTTCGAAGCAATAGAGTGACCACGATGGCACAAATTACAACAGCCTTTGCGGAAGTCATATTGGTTGCTTCTGGTACATATGGGCTTGTTCAGATGACTGATCCAACTTATAAACCATACATCTTCGCAATAATTGGTTACTCAATTATTATATTGACAGCACTAATTGGTATTATCAGATTCGGTAAGTTATATTTTTTTAACCTAGGTAACATGAAATTATTGCTGTGATTTCTTCATCTTATTCAATTAAGTTTGAGAATAATACATACATACATACATACATAGTTCTCTGCCAAGGGCAGGTCCTTCACTGCAAACCCAGCATTCTCCAATCTTTCCTATTTTCTGCCTTCCTCTTCGTCTCCAGATAAGATCCATTTACCATAATGTTGTCGATCATCTTAAATCTTCCTCTGCCTCGAACTTTTTTACCGTTCACCATTCCTTCCAGTGCATCCATAATAATGTTGATTGGTAATTTATATTACCAAAGATGTCTGATCAAAATCACAGCACCAAAAATTTTACGTTCCTTCACACCTAAAATTGTAAATAAGTTGTACTAAGCTGCAAGAAAGTAATTTAAATGCGAATACAAGATGATGATGATGTGAAGTAGGAAAGGAGCAGATTCAAATTTGAAGATTTGGCCTTTATTGCCGAAAATAAAGCATGCTTTTTTTTTTTAACTTTATTTCTTTGACAATACTGAATATTATGAATTGCTTCATAGAATAGATATTTTATGGCTAATGATCTCATACTCAAAATCATTGTTTTTACCAGGTAAAGGGCTCACAGATGAACTTTTTGAGGCCTGCTATATACAAAATGTTTGGGACCCAACATTTAGTTCTATTTAAACATTACTCCTCTGTTTTGTAATTCATAAATGTTGTAAATACAAGGAATGAAAATGTACTAATAGAAAAAAAATGTACTGAATTTATTACTATATACAGAAAATGGCCAATTGTTCTTACTAGTTATTAGTTTAAAAAAATTATTATTATTATTGATATTTTAAGGTGGTATTGTATGGTGCACTAATTTTTCGTTTAATTGCGGCCCCTCGGTAGCATCTCAATGTTGCCCTTAAAATGAAATAAGTTTGAGTCCCTGGCCCATATCACCAAAAATCTAATTTGAAAATGATCCATTTAAATATACTACGTTCGTATCTTTCTATCTTATTATAACGCCTAGAAGCACTTTCAATTTAATCCTATATTCATTTTTATTCCCCTGTTGGTCCTCCCACTCTGATTTCTCCAAAAACTGGATGTGGACCCCAATTATATTTAAACCCTATTATTCCCCCCCAAAATAGGAAGCATACTTGCAAAAGATATTACAGGTTTGGTCTATAGCACCCCTTCCCATGCATAATAACACACAAATACGTTTAAAAAACAAAAAGTGAGTCCATAGCTCAGCTGGTGAAGCATTGATTCAATCTCCATCAGTGATTAATTGAGAGACTTCTCTATTGTTTCTCTTTCATAGGGGATTTATAGTCTCTCCCAATCCTCTCTCAAATGGATATCTGGTTTTATTCTTGCGGATTCAAATGAGTGAGCTTTGACTAGCCTTCCAAACT
Organism: Thereuonema tuberculata; assembly: GCA_023159025.1. Taxonomy (NCBI): domain Eukaryota; kingdom Metazoa; phylum Arthropoda; class Chilopoda; order Scutigeromorpha; family Scutigeridae; genus Thereuonema; species Thereuonema tuberculata. Next base: position 41,869,860 of record JAFIDM010000003.1, on the reverse strand, counting down.
CCATTTACCTAACTTGATGATCACCAAGAGTTCATGGGATGCCATCCTCGTTTCAGAATCTGGGTGTGACTAACAAACAAAACAAACAAACAAAAAAATACCCTAGTAAATACTGACTTAATTATTTCAAACTTTTCATTAGAATATTTGTCCCAACAATCAAATTTCTGCAAGTGATTTCAGAATGCACTGCTGGACATAAAATCGCAATATCCAGAACACTGAAATAAGTTATAGAACTATTATAGATATAGAAATGAAATTTTGTGAAACTAATTAGATTTATGAAGTTAGCAAATGATTCCATTTTGAAAAAATAAATTGTATTTTATTTACAATAGATAACTAGTATGTCCTCCTCTAGTGACTATACATTCAGCAGGCATAGAGGTACTGATGCATACGGGTTCCTTTTCAGCGTTCTGAGACATACTGCACTATTCTTCCTTAATTGAGATGTAAGCTAGCCAATATTTATCCTGTCATATCTCAAATTTGTTCTGAAGCAGATGAATCAGGAATCTTAGTAGCCAAGGAGTATCCTGCACAAAGTCATACTGTATGACACTAATGGATTCCATATCACAACCCATGCTGTGTGATACTGTGCAGTGGCGGCTCGTGGCTATGAGGTTAGGTGAAGAGCTAGTAGGAAAATATTTATATTACAATATATAATAATATAGTCGGACCTCGATATAAGGTCACCCCTTGGGACCTCGCGAAAGTGACCTTATAAGCGGGATGACCTTATAACCGATTCATACGCATTTGTCAATAAATAAGCATTATATAAATACAGTACAGTATAATTCAGTATAAGCACAAAAATATCAGTTTATTAGATTATGATTTTTTAATTTAGTTGAACCAATTAAAATTAATGGAATCAGAAAGAAATTATTTTTTAAAAATTTTAATTCAGAATAAAGTTGTATACAAATAATACTAGTATGCTCAAGCAAAGTACTGATGTACAACTGACTTACTTAAAATAATCCATAATATAGGACTGTCGCGATTTTGGTTTCATCTTTTGTACAATGTTTTCTAAGTTTTGTAGTTTCTGAAAATTTAATGCTCTGAGTGCTTCTGCTTATGACACCGCTTCACTTTCAGTATCACTGTCGTTATCATCGCTTTCTAATGCATTGGAATCTAAAACTTGAGGAACAATTTCGGAAATCGAAGCTTGAGAAGTGATAGCAATTTTATCATCAATTCTCACATATTCACTTTCCCCTTCTATAGCACAGTCACGATTTCTGAGATCTTGTATTAACACTGGTAAAGGAATATCATTTTCATCATCTTTTTTCCTAGAATTTGAGGGGATGAGATGCTTTCTGAAAAAGCTGTCCCCTCCGTCAGTAGGAGAAATGGCGCCGATAAAAGATCGTACCCACGGAAAAATTCTTGGAATTGAATCAGTGTGGCACTGAAATCACAGACAAAAGTGACCTTATATGCGATTACGGTATTTAAGACCTGACCATATATCCGATAATCCATATCAAAGAATTCCTATTCAATGAGTCGGGACTTTAGAAAAGTGATCTTATATGCGGGTGACCTTATATCGAGGTCTGACTGTATATATATATACGAGGGCTGTAAATAAAGTAGTGGCAACATTGATAGAACGCAGTATTTAATGAACTAACACGTACAAATTGCATTACATTCCTTCAATATAATCACCCTCAAAGTTTATTACCTTTTGCCAAATGTCGGGAAGCCTTAGGGGACCTTTGGCAAGACGTTCTCTGTCGATGACGGCGACGGAGCGCTCTACTGCGCGGAGTACCGATGCCACGTCGTAAACACACTCGTAGTCGTATACCACAATCAGCTTACGCTTCACCCGAGTGGGTTCCTGTCGAAATTTCTGTGGACGCCAACCTGGGTGACGATTGGCGCTTTAATTCATGCTAATTGTGGCATACGACTACGAGGGTGTTATTCTTACGCATGCTGTGCCTGCGGGACAAACCGTCACCAGTGACTACTTTTGCCGATTTCTGGAGCGACATCTGTGTCCGGCTATGCGGCACAAACGTCCATGTTTCTTGCGAGACGATCGCCCTATCGTGTTGCATGACAACGCACGTTGCCATGTTGCACACAATGTCCAGCTCTTATTGCAACGGTGGCATTGGGAGGTATTGGAACATCCTCCGTACTCACCAGACATGAGGCCTTATGACTTCGACCGAAGATGAAGGAACCCCTCCGAGGCCGCCGATTTCCTGATGTGGCATCTGTACTCCACGCATAAGAGCGCTCCATCGCGGCCATCAACAGAGAACGCCTTGCCAACGGTCCCCTACGGCTTCCCGAAATTTGGCAAACGGTTATAGACTTTGCGGGTGACTTTATTGAAGGAATGTAATGCAATTTGTACGTGTTCTTTCATTAAATATTGCATTATATCAATATTGCCCATATTTTATTTACAATCCTCGTATATTATAAATATATTATATATTATAATATATAATATAAAATATTATAATAACATATTTCTTATCTTCGTCTTTCCAACGTGAAAATGATGTTTCTAATAAACGCACACTATTATCATAAACAGGATTCATATTTAAAACAGCACAGCACTATGAAACAAGCGCGCTCCTAAAGAATTTCACACTGGAAGAAGAGAACATATTTCTCTGTTGTCACTTCACCTGTACGATTCTCCACAGGTTGTCATAGCAACTATCGCCTCTGTTATCGAGCTAAGCTCCGCCCGAGGTTGAGAAACTTGAAATAAAGCCTACTTCACTTGGTCGGTCGCCGTCGGCGCGGGACTTACAAAATACAAAAATACATTTCTATTAAAACCAACATACGTGATAAGGAAAATAAATTTTTCCTTATAATAATTGTTATATTATAAATAAATAATATTATATTATTATAAATAATTGGTGAAGTGCCACTTCACCTACTTTACCTGAATAGTTGCCACTGATACTGTGCCATACTATGGGCTGAATCTCAGTGTTGGCCTCTGCTACATCAAACACTTAAGCGACCAATGCCTGCATCCAGACTGAAATGAGTTTCTAGAAGATATTTAGTTACTATTCTTCCATCACTAGTGCTAATGCATAACTGAAGTCGTATCCAGCATATAGGATGTTGTGCCTATAATCCAACCTCATCAGGTATTACATGCAGTGCAAAATACAGAATTGTTATGGATTCTGTTCAAAGGTCCCCAGTTATCTGTTGGATGAGGTGGTGGTCTTCTCTTTCTACATTCCTTCTTGTGGGGTCATTTTACATGTCATCTATGTAAGTATCCATGACTGCACATGCCATATTATAGTCCTTATTGAGCAGCTATCTAGTAATTGATTATATGATGATCAGACCAACAATACTCGTGAGTCATCATATTACTTCTAAACTCACTCAAATTTATCTAGCTGCTGACAATGGCCTCATATATGATGCATTATCATATTTTCAAGTGGCATTTTTTGACAATCTGTCATTAACTTGCCTTCCATATTAATCTTTACAGCTGTATGATTTTGACAGTGCTCTCCACATTATCGGTTTCGGTGACTTATCCTAGAGCAACACTGATCACTTACATAGATCACAGTTTTCAGAGATACTACATATTACAACATCTGACATTTATTAAATTCATTCTTTTGGGTGTTGAATTTTTATATCCTGCAGTAATTACAGTTTTAACATTCTTTTAATTGCCAAGGTTGAGTCTTCGATGCCTTCAAAAGTAATAGGTATTCTGGAATACATGTATAGAAATAAACTACAGACATGTTTTATATCCATATTATATTAGAAGTAATTATTAAGTGCAATGTTTATAATTCTCTGAAGATTCAAATCTTAAATCAGAAATCTTAATTATTAATGCTTTACTAAGAACCCACATAAAATTTCTTTCAATTTTAATCTCAGACAATATAAAAGGGTCAGTACATAGAGGCTCAAAAATTATTACATTAAAAAAAAGTTGATCATTAATTTAATTTTTACATTAAAATAGTTGGTTAAATAATAATAATAATGTGGACGTTGTTGTTTTTCTTCCCTTGGTCTTTCACAGTTTTCAACGACTTCATTTCTTGTACAATCAGCCTTCACATGGCTTGGAGTCACAGTGGGATAGGCTCTGATCACTCCTCAGAGGTACTATGGCAGGAATGGAACAAATCGGACACATTCATTAGGTTCTGGGACTATTTTGTTCTTCGTGAAGGTGACATCAGACTACTGCACAAGCACCACTTAAGAGTGAATCTGTGCTTTCTCCATGGTATGAACAGTTTACTAGAATGTTAGGTGCCATGTCCATTATTCCATGTCCATTAGTTAGTTTGATGGCTTCCTTTGTATTCTGCCATAGGTTTATTTTGCTTTATGTTGAGCCTTTCAATTTTGTATGTGGTTCTTAAGGGAAACGACAAAAACTGATATGGTGCATCAAAAGTTCAGTGTTATGCTTTTAACATTTTTTTGTAGGAGATTAATGTTGAAAGAAATTTTATTTATTATATCTTTTTTAAAAACATTCTGTAATAATGAAATTGCAACATACAGACATTAGCTACACCTTCTGTACGGGCTAATACATTCAGGACTGCTTCGTGGCGTTATGTCTAGACTTCTGGTAGTTTTCTGTGGTGTAGCCATCCTGCGTTCAATATTGATCTTAAAAAATAGTTGTTCTGGCTGCTCTGATTGTAGGCAGCTGCCGAGATAGTGTTCAATCATGTATCTGTCAGTTAAGCTTAAATCCAAAATGATGGCTTAAGACAAAAAACAAATAAATCTAATGAAATCGTTAAACAATAATCAGTATGTTAAAGTTAAAAAAGAATGAGAGGTTCTCAACTACTACCATGGGACAAAAGGTATTGTGTTACTACTGACATGCCATCACAGGGCGATTAAAACTATTTTTTTGGAAGTGAAGGAGAGAACAAAAAGCTACAAAGAGATGAAGAAATACAAAAACCATAAAAATCATCAAATCTTTTAAAAAAACTAAAAATGCATTACAATTAAAAAAAAAAATATAAAGAAACTGCCACTAAAGAATTGTCAAACATTAAAAACAGCATAACACAAACAGAAAAACTAAAACAAAAGGAAAATAATCAGCCAAAGCCTGTGTAGCAACGACTTTAAACTCTTGTAAAATATCAAAAATCTGATAATCTACGCACAAAATGGATAAGACCTTTCAAAAAGAGCTCGTTATTTGTCTGTTATCCACTTTTTCTATATCAGAGAAACTCCATTAAACATGCTAAGCATCCTCATCTTCATTTACAAAACATTTAATACAATTTTAATTCAATATTTTCTAATGATATTTGCTGAATACGGAGAGTTGGACCACTTTTAAGAACATTTTCAACAGCACACTGTTATGCACACGTGAATTGAACCGGAAATCCTGTTGTTTGCTTTTGTTGCTGAGCGAGTGCAGTCAGTGCTAACGTATGTATATTAGTGTTGTGTGTTCGAATGGCTCCACGAGAACCGATTTGGTGGGAAGGGTACATTGTAGTCCTTTTCGATGCAAAATATTCTTATCCCAGAATAACAGAAATGTGTAAGCAATGAAATTTTAAAACTTCCAAGTCCGTTATTAGTCGAATTATTGCTGAGTCACATATGAAAGCTATTAGTGAAGTGAGGAAGAAACCCAAGGGCCGCAAACCACATCCATGAAGCGCTGCCACTCCAGCTGTTGTCAGTAAGATTAAACAAAACATTATGAAAGAAAATCCCAGCACTCGTAGAAGTCTTGCACAACGAACGGGAGTTTCCAAAGCAACCATAACTTGCATAATTCATAGGGACTTCCATCTAAAGACGCACTACAAAGCAAATGTTCATAGGCTGTTGCCTCGACACATCGCCGAACGTAAGACAAACAGTCGAAAGTTATATGAAGAGCATTTGTCTGGCGAAAAATGAAAGTATGTTGTGATGTTGGACGAAGGATAGGTTTATCTCAACGACTGTTAACAAACCACATGCAATTTTTTAGTGTCATTGTGATGCTAAAGGTTCCGCCAATGTAAGGAAAAGTTTTCAAAGGGTTTCATGATAATGACTGGTTACAGCTATCAGGGGAAGTTGCCTTTGCGAGAAATTGATGGAAAGGCAATGGTTAATGCTACATATTATCAGGGAAACATCTTAGAACCATTGTATCTCAGCAACATTCCAGCACTGTACAGCACCGCATCGTCTGAAGTATGGATCCATCTGGACAAAGCGTCGAGTCATACCGCCCAAACAGCAATGTCCTACATATCACAAATGGCCAATGAAACAGGAATTCAATCAATCCCGTTTAGTTCGATCCCAGTAAAATCACCTGACGCTTACCCTAAGGACTACTGCGGCTTTGGTCTGTTGAAACGGGCATTAGGAAACCAACGTCCTCGACCTGTGGTTTATGGAAAGCCTGTCAGAAGCAGTGGAACAAGATTCCCCTTGCCACACTGCAGCACAGTCTCCTCCAATGGAAACTACGATGTAGGGCCATTCATCAACAAATGCAGGGCAGACAAATAGAGCACAACAGATGGCGGAATGGCGGCTTTTCTTAGATTTTTCATACCAGAAAATTCATTCTTATAAACGTGGTCCAACTCTCCGTACAGTCTCCTCCTCATTAAAGAATATGCTCAAACTATGCTGCATAAATCACCATGCTGTTTGATTCCTTGTTGGAAAAATTAGAGCTGAAAGTTCTCAAGATCTTGACATCTGCTGATCATGATGTATTCTACAATTATCCCAAGACTAGTCTTCTCTAGTGATGATCAATCTTTAGGTAGAAGTGAGACTCACCACTGAAGACTGTAAGATGCAATTCTATGTTGCAGTTCATTCGACTATTACAGGTAGTGACAGCAGTAGTCGTTAGTTAGGTATAAGTGATTCAATGGACCCCTCTCTATTAATATGCAAGACTGAATGTCTCTTGTGATGCATGGGCTTTTATAGCAACATTTAATAATTAGTAACTTTTAAAGACATAAATTTATTGCCAGATCAACCATTCTCCCATATCGTGGTTCTCCTACGTGATTCCAGACAATGGTATGTTGTCAAAAGCACTACCTATCACATAGATGTCTTATTTGATTCATAAGTTCCAGATGTTGAGCAGTATAGCACATCAACCATTTCCTTTCCAAAGTCAGTAATCCATTCTTTCAGCTCAGGTAAAATTTAGATTTCACTGTTAGAATCTGAAAAACTCGTCTCATGAGAAAACTGATATTAGACGAAACAAAGCTGTTTTCACTTCTATCAGCGAATGCTGCAGCCAGATAGAGCCCATATTTTTCAGCATTTTTGTATATCTCAATGGAATGCATTACTTTTTGATCTATATTCTTTCTTGATGATGCAATTCCATATTTTATATTATCCTTACTTATGAGTTAAGTTGAAACCAGAATGCAACATATAAGGCATTTCCATTATTCTTTAAAGAAAACAAATGATGCTTCAGTTGAGGGGAAAAAATTTTTCAATGACTAATAAAATTATTTTATTATTGGATTTGCTACAATTTTCAAAATTAATTATCATCATTATTTATAATGCTGCAGGATTCCAATTGCAGTCCATGATGAGTCAGAACATGTAATATTGACCTTTAAAATAAAATGATTTAAATTGTTTTAAGATATTTGACAAGATATTTGATTTTAAAAAACCTTTTCTAGAGTTTGTATCATTGTTTCAAAACTTAAAGTTTATCTTAATTTTTCTTTAGGTTGGCCCACTTCGCCGCCTAACTCTGTGATCAGATGGCATCAAAACATAGCTGCAATATCTGCTACTACAGGAATAGTCTGCATTTCTGCTGAAATCTTTGAGGAATACAATTATTACAGGACTGCTATTATTACTTGTATTGCTGGATTTATGACTTTAACTTTTCCATTGTTTTTAAGTGACGAACGTGCTGCTTCCATGACAGAAGTCGTGTGTTCTGGCTCATTAGAACTAGCAACGATCTGTTACTTTATTGGAGCCGACTGGATGGGTTTTATTGGGACGACATTTTTAATCGTAGCTTCATTTACAAGTAACCAACCAATTTTTGACTACACTGCTGCTTATCCTCTGTTCCTTGCATTAGCTTTAAATTTTCTAGGGGTAAGCTTTACGGACGCATTTCGAATAGTATATTAAAATTTACTTTGCTGTATTTATATCTATCGCTGTTACAACTACACCAAGAATTGCAGTAAAATAATCCACTACAAATTTCAGTTAGTAAAGTGCTTGGGAAACAAAATGAAGAATTGAAAAAAAAATAATCATTAATTTTTTAGCTTATAAAACAAAGAAGTTTTTCTAAGGTTATTGCAGACTTCCTCTTTTGCGAAATATCGTTGTAGCAGGCAAAGCTGTTAATTTTAACAGTTTAATCCTAATAGCTAAAAGCACAGGAAATTTCAAATCAGAGTACTTTGAAAAATAGTATGATAACAATTTGAGGTTTGCTTAACTATACCGCAAAAATCTCAATATGTAAGTTAATGTCCATTCGTCATCATTTTATTTATGCAAAATCATTAACCATTCAATACTCAGAATCAAAGGATTTTTAAAATTAGAATAATTTCTAATTCTTTTATTCTGAGTATTGAATGATTAAAATTATGCTTAGAATAACTTATTGTAAGAATTATGTGTATATAGAATAAGTAAACTGCCACTTGTAGATTTTACGATATATTAAAATCATTGTGTATTTTTTTAAACCCATCTTGTATTATGCTGTCCTCTTATGAAATATTATATTTTTACAATTTTATTTTGTGCCGAATTTTGCAACACTTATATCAACTGTACTTTTGAAAGAAATTTTCAATAAGTAGGTAATTTCAATAAACTGAAAATATGAATTATTGACCCGAAGAAAGTCACTGTCAGAATATGTCGGGAGAGAAAGAAACGAAGTACCGATGTTTCAGATATTAGGTACAGTAAAACCTCGTTAGGTCGTCACTCAAGGGACCGAACATTTTTGACGACTTAAGCGGAGTGGGTATTTTTGAAAAAAAAACCCCACTGAAATTCAATATTTTTATGAATTGCTGTAGGATTCGGTGAGAAAAAGAAGATTTTCAGAAATTAATACATGCAAATGAATGAGTGGAAAATAAAAAAAAAAAAAACACATTTTATACTTACCATATTTTATTTTATTTTACTGGCATTAAAATAATCCAACAGTGTTGATTGATGAAGGTGCTGATTACTGGTAACAATTCGAAACACTTTGTAATGAAATGGAACTCCAACTTTTGTGCACATAGTTAATCGTATCTAAAACCGAAACTTCTAGCTTTTCGTTCTTATCCAAGGCTTTTATCATGTCCTTTACAAGCATTTTTTTGTACTTTCGTTTAAAGTCAAGAATTATCCCTTGATCTAAAGGCTGAAGAAGTGCAGTTACATTTGGAATGAGAAAAACAATTTCGATCGCTTTTAAATTTTCGGGGCTTACTCGCTATGAAATAAAATCATACTCAGTAGCGGTCAAGAAAAACGTCTGCTCTTGACAAGAGTCGCAGCGAGAAGTGTGTAATTTCCCAAGTGAATTCCCCACGTGAAAATTCCCCGTAAAGGCTAGGCTTTCTTAGAGTGAAGGGGCGGGGCTGAAAAGATAGCAGGCAAAATTGAGAATAAACATGCTTTTCGCCATTTGAGGGTGACGAGTTATCCGGAGTAGAATTAAATTTGGTGACGAGTAAAAGAGGGTTATTTTACATTATTGTCTATGAGACCTTGTCGGGACCAAAGGAAAACGACGACTTAAGCGGAGCGACGACTTATCCGGGTGACGACTTAGCGAGGTTTTACTGTATTAAAATTTGGATTTATATTATATTTCATAAATTAAATTCTATTAAAAAAAATTCTTATTACGTAAAGCAATCTGTTGTATTCTTTTCTTACTGATTAATGCCAACAGCAAAAGAAGTAATCCAAGATCCCCAAGAGTTAAATCCCATCTCTTTATGAGCCAAAAGTCATGTAGAATAAATTTTCCCCATAAAGTTTCAGTAAACAAACATTGTTAAACTTGTTGAAAACTTATTTGAGATCTATAAATACTTAGTAATTTCTGAACAGGACTGAAGACATTCTTGCTGTGGCTTGGCAAATTGCTGGTTTCATCTTATGTTTTGATTATGAAGCTTGAAAAAATTGGCAGAACTTTCAAACGAACACAATAAAAGCTGAATCAAATAGATTCAAAGGGAATAAGTTATAAATTGGAGAAACAGAAGGTTCTTGAATCTCAATATTCTTTGTAAAAAACTGCTTCAAAAAAACATGATTAATTTTTTTTTTTTTTTTTTTTTTTTTTGATACATATAAGGCCAAAGACAAATGTTGTGAAACTTCATTCTTCAAGTCAAACAAGGTAGGGATAGTGATTAATAAACTAATCACAGTGCTTCGCAACAGCTTCTGGGTCACCTTTACTTTAGAATACTGTGCCGGTCTAGAAAATGCTCGCGCGAGTCTATTTATATGGAATAATCGTCATTCTTAACTCAAACCTTGTTAATACACTAAATTCCTAATAATGATTTAAAAAAAAAAATAATAATAAAAAAAAAACTTAAGTTGATGAGGGGATCAAACCCACGACCTTCGCGTTATTAGCACGATGTTCTAACCAACTGAGCTAACAGGTCACCTACAGCATTCAACATACAGGCCACCTACAACTGAGCTAACAGAAGCCGTTGCGAAGCATTGTGGGATATGTGTCCACAGACAGACAAACTGGGATATAAGGCGTCTTTCAGAAGCCTAAAAAAGTACATGGGCAAAATGATAATTGTTATAAAGCATAAAATATATAAAAGATGCCTTTCTGAAAACCTGCTGGAGATTTCTCAAAAGATTCAAAATACAAACTGGATATTTAACTAGCATTTGATAAAACTTCATAATTGGACTGCTAAATATACAGTACTAAGTGGAATAATTTTGATGCATTCAAGTATTGAATTATGATCTATTATGATCTGTTTGTTTTTTGTTTTTTTTTTATTTAAAAAAATAAAAATAAAAACTTTGACTTAGGTAGTTGTTGGACTTTAGTATAACTCTTTCAGGACTGTTATCCTTCTTAGTCGAGCTTCTCTTTTTGAAAAAAAAAATCACCCAATGAAAGCAAAGTAATGTATGGTATATCTTAAATCAAACAGATACTAATTTAAAACTATAGAATCTAAAACCATAGCAATAACCTCTTAAAAAAAAAAAAAGAGGAAAAAAAGCTGCAAACTTCTTAAAAATCTAAATAAACTTCATATTTTTTTACATAAAACCTAATTTTAAAATACTCTGTATCATTATTTAAATATACTTCCCTGTCCCATCCTCAAGGTTGTTAGACTTGTACCACGTGTCTTTCAAACATGTCTTTCTGATATATAAATCATCTCCTGAATCTATAAGCTCAAGAGATTTGAGGATTAAGAATAAAAAAATAAGAAGAAATAAAAGGTGCAAGAAACAGAATGCTTGTCACACTCTCAAAAGACTGGCAATTCAAGGAAGTTATCAGAGATAATTTTTTAATTGTTAAATGTAAAGCTTCAATATACATAAAGACAGATATAAATTCTCATTCTATATAACGATATCAATGTAAATAAGTATTTCGTCAGAAAGAAAATAAGCAGGTGTTTGTTCAAGACCTTAAGTCAATCTGAATAATGTTTAATCTTAGATTCCGAGTTTGACAGCGTACACATAATACACATAATACAGACAAGGAAATTGTGATTCATACATGAAATCAACTTGACATATAAATTGTTTATTTAATTAAAATCAAGCTGGGATGATTATTTAACAAAATTAAACAATAACTATTGATCTGCTTCCAATTACTATTACAAAATGTGAATGTTATTGAATAAAGACCCATAGGGGCATTATAAACTATACAGAATTTTTATCGAATTTTAACATAATGGTATTTTAACATTAATTTCCAATATTTAATCTAATGCTTTCCAGCTACATTAAAAATTGAGATGCTTTATTTGTAAAAGTGCCTATACAAAATTGTAAAATAACGATTATAAAACAAGAAACTAAGTGATCTAATATAACATTAAAAAATTTAGCAGAATGCTAATACAAATTCATATTCTGCTAATTCTAACAGCTTTTACTATTTTCTTCAGTCGATTCATTACAGTTTTAACTATTTTCTTCAGTCAATTCGTTACAGTTTTTTACTGTTTTCTTCAGTCAATTCGTTACAGTTTTTACTATTTTCTTCAGTCAATTCATTACAGTTTTTACTATTTTCTTCAGTCAATTCATTACAGTTTTAACTATTTTCTTCAG
>JAFIDM010000003.1:41800248-41857433 GCA_023159025.1 Thereuonema tuberculata | reverse complement strand
TCAGTCAATTCATTACAGTTTTAACTATTTTCTTCAGTCAATTCATTTCTATGTATTTCTTTGGCAGAAAAAAGATATTTATTGTAAGAAGTTTGTTAAAATAAAAATGTATGTATGTTGGCAAAATATTGCCTGAAACTTTAACGAAATGAATTAATGAATTAACAAATCTTTTTTAAAATCTTTGAATAACTAATTAATTTTTGTAATTTAGAGAATTAGAAGAAATTTATGTTAAAATTCCTAAACAAATGCTGATGCTGGAGGTTATGTCCAGCTTTTCACTCACACCAATGCTTCTTGCAGGAAACTAACTCACCTGATTGGGTTTCTTCGGAAATAGTAAGCCAAGTCCATCAAGTCACATTGAAATTCAGAATTTCTATCAAGGAGGTAGCATGAAAAATAGCTTTAAAATAAATATATTTTTAAAAAAATATAGAAAAAGTCACTATTGTTCATTCAATTGAAAATACTTTCAAAATAAAACTGTGATTTACCAAATGCCAAATATCAAAAGTTACCAAATGACAAAACGAAACTAATAATAAAATAGTTTCAAACTCCAGACATTTAGAAAGGCTGTCCAGTTAAGTATTAGTTAACACAAATATTGTATATGCTCCAATAGAGGCCCCCAGCGTTTATTTGCAAAACTAGCCTCGGCTCCCGGCGCTTAATAGAGATCGGCTGCTATTAACAAAAACCTTCAGAATGCAATATTTTTGCACATAAATACCGGCTAATATTACAAACAGCTACTTTATTTGAATTTCACATGCTACATAAGATGTTAAAGATAAATGGCAATGTCTTTCTGTACCTTTCGCTGCTATTCGTCGTCCGAACTCGCAATGACAGGTGGCTGCTTCACCGGAAGTTTCTTTCGCATATTCCACCGTGCAAATCTTAAAGGCAATGTCAAATGACTCTTTCAGCGGCATTTTGTATTCCGCACGACTATAAAGATACGGACGCTTACACTAGTACCGGTAGGCAAATCTCAAAGACCCAGCTACTGTTAGAGACCGGCTACTATTTGGCCGTGTCCCCTCTGCAGCCTGGTGCTTATTAGAGACCGGCAACAATAAGAGCCTCGGCGTTTATTGGAGCATATACGGTACTCCTATCTTCTCCTACAGTACGGTTAAAAGGATGTCTAAAAGATCAACTGTTTGCTTCTAATTAAGACAGTGAAATGAGATTCATGATTAAGATCTTTATTTCACAATATCAACTCCACCAATTAGTTTTGCCTATTCTTTCTCATTCAAATACTTGAATTTTCACTGAAAACTTCTAAAATCGATGGAACGTGAAGATTCAGTGTTATATTATTTGAAGCATACATTTTAATTTCTGAAGGTTGTGCTTTTGGAAGGCTATTCATATATGGACTGCATCAATATATCATCCACATTTTCCAGCTTTTTTTCAGATGAATTACTTCCCAATAATGTAAAGTTAGCATTTTTTAGCCACAAACACAACATTAACTTTTTCATCCCAATGTATGTTGCCAACGCCCCTTCATCTTTTCATACATTTTTTTTATCCCCAAAAAAAAACCAGTAGCACAAAAGTAATTAAAGTTTGCTTTATGTTAAATCTCAGTAAGTTGTCAAATAATTGATTTATCATGTGGTGATAATATTTTTAGGGGAAAGCTCGATATTAATCTCAACTAAATTAACAAAAGACAAATGATGCTCGACATTGTAAGTCTTTGCTACAACAACTTCAATGCACTGCATTCGATATAGACAATATGAATTCGTTGATTAACTTAAAAGTTTCAGCATAATATCTTAATTAGGTATTTGCTGTCTTCTGTCTGGTTTCTACCCAGTTGTCTTAAATTATCAAAGCAGTTTCCCAGTAATGCATTTTAGTATCTGAGACAAAATCTCAATGTTGTCTTTTTTTTTTTTTTTTTGTAGTCCTTGATATCAACAGAAAGTTCAGGGAGATGATCAATTCTCTTACAACTAAAATAGAATTCAATTTTAATGAACCTCCCAATAATAAGAAATGGCAGACTAATTTAGAAAATTAAGAACATATTAATAAAATAAGCGTTTCTCTAAGCCATGTCCATCCTATCAATACTTAGGTTTTCATGCAAGTTTTTTTTTTTGTTTTTATGTAATTACTGTGACTTTAAAGTTGAGCAGTCTGCTTTGCTGGTTCGGTAAATCAGCTATTGTACTTGGAACTGGGGATTTCACCTTCGTTTTTCTCTTTTTATATCTCTTATCTCTTTTTTTGAGTAAATGTACACCAACTCCTATGATGTACCCAGACCAATGAGTATTTGACAATAATCTGCAGTTATATCCCCGAATTAAGCTGAAAGGCATAAAGCTAATGGCTTTACTTATTGTTTTTTTCCGACACTAAAAATCAAAGGATGTCAGTAACAAAGAGAAGTAGATGTTTTTTTTTTTAATTCAAGTAACATATTGCATTTGACGAGACCTTCTGTTCTAATCAAAAGCAATTGTTAAAAAAGTATTCAATTGTTGCATATAAACAATCTTAGGTAATCTTAATAAACAGAAATTTTCAAATAATAAAATTTACAATTTTTACTTTCAATATTGTGTACCTTCTATGCCATTTCTTTTTCTTTTCTTTTTTTTTAACTGATGGTTCTTTATTAAAATGAGTAGTAACTTTTTCTATAAATGCTCAAAAGCATGAAGAACATTTTTATAAAATTTGTAATATGTGTGTAGATTCATTTTAAAACTGAAAAGCTAAATAAACAAATATAACAAAGAAAACAATACAAAAACGATACGGTATAGCCAATATATTAATACTGAATAAAGAAAAAGTCAAGGCACATTGATTAAAAAATGTCTCGTTTATTATCAGAATATAAGTTTTTATCCATCCTAAATTCACTACATTTGTATTTCACAAAATTTCTTGAAATTATTACATCGATAAGATTATTGTTATTAATTAGAATAACAGTAATTAATTTAGTTTTCCCACAAGATTCATGCATCTCCTCACTCTGTATCTGTTATGTTCCATATCATTGTAGTCTCAGTCACTTCCACGGTTAATAGAATTTCAGAATTTGAAGAAAATTCACTTTTTCCAAAACTGAAAATCTGTAAAATAAGCTTTGGTTTGTAAGATAAGAATATTTATCAGAATGAAATTGAAATGGATTTACTTTCTCTATAATATCAATAATCTATCTTTCTCTATGTACTCTGATAAAAGAAAATAAAAGCAGATTTATGATTACTGTTTCTATGATTATATTTCTTAAACATATCAGAAGTATGTGCGCAGGAGGAATTATTTATAAATAATTTAGAAATGGTAAAAGGAAAAAAGAAATAACTAACATTTAGCTGATGTCTAAGATAAGAGCTTTGAAGTATTTGTAGGAGAGGTAAATGATGCAAAGCTTGAAATTGAATGTATTCAACCAAATACATCATAAGAAACCATTCTTTTTCTGCAGCTTTAAACAAGAACAAAACTTCATTATCTAAGGACAAAAAATGCAAACAAGTGCCTTCTATTAGTGAAGATGGATGTGACATTGAATAATATGCTGACTGTGTTGAAACTAATAATTTATATATAAAAAAAGCATGTTAATGGTTCAAAAACACGTGAAAAAAACAGAAAACATCCCACATACAGTTTACTCCTATAACAAAGTAGGAAACACTGCAACATGAGGTGTTCTATATGTTGATCATGGACATACTAATCAGTGAAATACAGGTGGTCCCCAGAATATGGGAAATCAAACTTACAGCATTCCATACTTACGAATGGGCTCCCAAGGCTCCCCATAAGGATAATTTACAATTAATAATTTAGTAACTAGTTGCTTCTGCACATGTAAACAACCCTGCATGTCATAAGCAGTTCCTTGGCACAGCATCTTTATGATAAAAGCTAGTCTCATTGTATGTATGATCGCATATGCACAGCATCACTTTTGTCTTAACTTTATTCGATTATGTGAGTATGTGTTTACTCTTATGACTGTCTCCGAAGTATTACACTATATTAATATTACCACAGATGAGCCATCCTAGTATTATTAGTCTTCCTATTATTATTACCATATGTGCACAGTTCATCATGGACCGAGTTACAAACAAATCCACATAAACGTTCTCAGGAATGTACTTCGTCCGTAACCCGTGGACAGCCTATATTCTAGTTGTTGATGTGGCCATGCATAATGATGATTTTTGCCAACTTGGAAACAATAATGGAACAAATAAGTAATTATACACTGCATTGGTTCACTATTTGAAAAGAAAAGTTCTTGCTTTCATTTTCTCAAAAAAAATACTTCTACAGTAAATGGTTTCTCTTGCATCAAGCAGTGAAGGACAAGAGCACAGACACTGGTGTTGTAAAAGAAAATTTTATCAAAACGGCAGCTTTAAAAGTGGCAATGTTCACTGCAATTCAAAATGCCATGATAGTATGTAACGCTATAAATATAACAAGTAAATCGTTCTAGCAAATTAGAACATTTTTGAATAAGTACTGTATTCATGTAATATTTTTAGTAGCTACAATTAGACTTTTCAATTTTAATAAAGAATTATTGGGCTTTCCCACATAGATATTTTTTGTAGCATCAATCAAAGCTTTTCTGTTTTGTGACAAATGCTTCAACTTTCTATCATATACAACCAATTTCTTCCATCTGTCAACATTCATTGCCGACTGTGGAAAATTCAGTTCTTTTCTCAAAATTTCCAATCTTCGCCAATCTTACTTGGTAACTGCCGATAATCATTAGTCACTCTCAGCACTCGCATTCACAGTGACATATTCACTTACTTTCATGTCAATTGTCAAAGATATCCATATGTATTATACTTCCTAATGCACTGCAATTTTAACACTAATGTCCTTGATTATTTTTAGAAACATCTAATGCAGAGATAATGATGCCTTTTCTTAGCATTTGCCAAATGAAAGGAATAGATAAAAATATTTATATCTATTCGAGACTTAAGATTGCTAGATAAGCAATTCAGAAACTTGTCTATTGCAATTAACTAGAAGTACAAAACATACGTTGCAAAGAAATTACTGTATAATATAAAGTGTTGTGCATTTGCTGTAACTTCTAGCAACTATTCGCAGTAATAGTAAAGGTTGTGTTGAATAAAAAATTAAAATGATTAAAAGTTAATGTCTATGGTTAATGATATCAATACTGGTGTTGGCACTCAGACAGGATTAATCTCTTAGTTTCTAAGATGTTTTTTGATGAATGCTGCAATGGTGGAAGCATCCTTCCGTCTTCTTATAACTAAAGAGTAAAAATAACATATACCAAAAGAAAATAGTGTAGGAGGATCCAAACCAACAAGGATGAAAATGGATTCTCTGCTTTCAATGAATATGTGATTACTTTCACTAGAATTAATCTCATCCTTTTCAAAAAAAAAAAAAAAAGTATGAGATGTAGATTAAAAAAAAATTGCGACTTTTGAAGTCAAATCTTCCTTAAGTATTTTCCCAAGAATCTGTTTTCCCCCCAAATAAATCATCTACATCAAACTTATTTCAAACAAACACACTGTACACATAATTTTAATTCAGAATGAAAAATATTACAAATTTTAAAAACAGAGTAATTTTGTCTTGTATAAATGGAATACTAATGCTGCATGTTGTATACATGTCCCAACTTATCATTTATTTTTATAAACTAGAGAACATAATAATAAACAAAGAAAATCAAACATTTTTTTTTTTTCAATTATAATTTACAATTATTAAACAACAATAACATCTAACAACAAATGAAACCACGCAATAAATTTTATTAAACAGTGTTTTCAATATCCAAAAAAAAAAATACATTGGCAAGATAAAAAAAAATAGTTAATCACAAATAAACAAACACACAAACAAAAAAAAAATCACAATGACTCAAGAGAAATTTATTGATATTACTTTCTTTTTACTAAAAGTAAAATGTTAAATTGCTTCTTTTATTTAATTTGCTAATATTTTTAATAATAATTTATTATACATGTATCTGCGATACCTACCTTTGGCATTTATCAAATGAATATATATGTATTTGATATTGCAATTGTAAAATAAAAAATATACTATTAACAGCTGTTTTAATAATATATCCAGAGAGGTTAATTTTTGATTCAATTGGTAAAAATAATCTATCTAAATTATTACAACTTCACAATTATTAGGAATTTAATTGATGAGGATGAGACTCCTACACAGTACATTTATTTATATATATAAAAAAAATTCAGAAATGGGATTCGATTTACCTACAAAAATGCCATCTGAAATCAGATCAATTGAATCCAAAATAAAAATGTAATGAGAGATGTTCTTTTGGAAATGCCTACTGAAGACTCTATTGGATGTAACTT
The DNA here is from genome assembly GCA_023159025.1 of Thereuonema tuberculata. NCBI lineage: Eukaryota > Metazoa > Arthropoda > Chilopoda > Scutigeromorpha > Scutigeridae > Thereuonema > Thereuonema tuberculata. The sequence goes on along the minus strand of JAFIDM010000003.1, from coordinate 41,851,017 downwards.
GTCAAAAAAAATGCCAAAAATAAATGTGAATTTTTATTTATAAGCTTTTTTTTTTTTTTAGAAAAACAAAATGAAATATGAAAAATAAAAAAAATAAAAAAGATTTAAACTACCCTGTCCTCTTTGTTTTTCATTACCCTAGCGTTGTATCTATAAAACTGAACATTTATAATGATGATTTCTTAATCTTTTCTTTAAATTTTAATAATCATAGCTTCAGCCAATTATTTTAAAATTATCTTTTCGCTGCTAACTTTTTATTAAAATAAAACAATTCATTTCCCAATCAATATTAGTAATGAAATATCAATTACTTTAAGAACTATTCTAGCAGTATTTGTGTAATTTGCATACTATTTCTTTTTCTCATATATTTTGGCTTATTTTTAGGCTAAATTTGCAAATGCTGGGTAAGAAGTTTAAGATTTATAAATATCTCAAATAAATATTTATATATACATATCTTAGGCTTTCAAAACGGAAAAGTTTTAGTCAAAAGATTATATGTTAATGGAATTATATTGAAAGCATCAGAAAGAGTATTCTTTGTATTTATTTTTTTAATTTAAATTAATATTTATACAGCAGTAACAAAAAAAAAAATAATGTCATAATAATAATGATACAGGCAAGCATAAGAATCAGAGTAATGCTGCAGCTATATGAATGAAATAAAATAAATAAAAAAACTGAATATTTTCTTACTACTTTGATACAGGGAACATAATCAATCGAAAATTAATGGCCTTTGCTGCTAACAGTTTGTTACATTCCGCTGAATCATGTAATGGGAGATGATGATATGGACTTTCTGGTTTCTCGTCACTGAATTCAAAATGATACACAGTTGGATTGACTTTCATTTCACCAAACGGCCCTTTGAGTATTAGATAATGCATGCTTAGACTCCCATTCACTTTGGATTTTAAGATCACCTGGAAATAGAAATTACAAACATCAGTTAAAATGTCAAAGATGTGAAGGGAGACAGACACATAGCCGGGGGGGCCCTCAAAGGGCTGAAACCCCTCCCAAAATATAGACAAAGAAAAATCTCTCTCAGGAAATCAAAGGAACTAGTTATATCAATGTAAAATTTTCACCTATTACGACATCCACGGGAAGATAGGGAATGTTGATTACTATGGGCGACCACAGCACTTTTTCTAGGAATGTGTTTCCCCCCCCCCCTCCGAAAGAAAATTCTGGCTACAATCCTGGTGGGACAGATGAAGGTGTAAGGTGTTTGTATATATATACCGTATATGCTCCAATAAACGCCGAGGCTCTTATTGTCGCCGGTCTCTAATAAGCGCTGGGCTGCAGAGGGGACACAGCCAGTGGCGGATTTACACTTTTGCCGCCTATGGGCTATGCCAGATTTGCCGCCCTTCCTCCTGACCCTCCTATCTGAATATATCACTTGCAAACTATACTGATGTTTACGTTTGGTTTTGAGCTAAGTTACTGATAATTTTCAACTCGTCTATTCATTAGAATTTACTTACTCAGAGTATGAAAACAAAAATATATAAATATATAGGCCCATAATGATGCATTCCTTTCCTTAAGTACGCATTCTAAAAATATGTTGTAAAAAGTTGTTTAACAGAAAATTAAACATAAAAGTTAATGTAAATAATTGGAATATATTTCAATTATAAACATAAAAGTCGCAGAAGATGTATTAGAAAGTAAATACAGGTATAATGTTACTATCTGACAGTCCCCCGCCGCCTCCCATGCCTGAGCACTCCAATGCAACGTCTACCCCCTTCTACTTCAAACCTACGGCCACAGTCATCACTCACCCGATTTCCCGGGATATACACTCAAAGCCAAAAATATGCTCTGTTCGCATATACTGTACAGACACATCAAAAAGCCGGGAAATGTCTGTTTATTTTTATGTTTCCCTCATTTTCTGCTTGTAATATTGTTACCTGTGAAGTGGTCCACCCCCCGAAACGGTGGATTCGACTCGCGCTAATCCACCTCAGAGAAGAATAGTGCGGACCGACCTTGTCTCCCTCTGGATAGTGGACTCTGTCGCGGGCATATAATGCAGCGCAGACGGGGAAGAGGCAGTCAGTTTTGGCGGCAAGCCCGCCGCAGGAGAGGTTCTCCGTCTTCATCTGGAGCCAGGGAAGAAGAGCGGCGTCCAAGCCGTATGAAGAGGTTCTCCACTAAGTACGGGACTTGAGAAGAGTGAAAACGGGCCTGTTGATAGGCAGCGACCCAGAGAGAGTTTTTAGAGAGAGAGTTCCCCACTTGGAGAGAGAAGTTGGATTGTTTGAGTGGTTGATAGGCCACGGTCAGATCCCCTGCTCTAAGCCGAAGAAGACGAACCATTTGCGGGAGAGATTCGAGGAGACCGCAGCTAGACGTAAGGCAACGAAGCAAGTCACTTCTACTCCGAAGAAGACGAACCATTTGCGGGAGAGATTCGAGGAGACCGCAGCTAGACGTAAGGCAACGAAGCAAGTCACTTCTGCGCCGAAGAAGACGAACCGTTGGCGGGAGAGTTTCGAGAAGACCGCACTCGTAAGAAGGCAGCGAGGAAGTCATCTCCAAGCCGAGAAGAAGGACACAAACACGGGAGAAGCCACCAGGACCGGCCCGAACCGAGAAGCCACCAGGACTGGCCCGAAAACGAGAAGTCATCGGGACAGTTCGGAGCGAGTCGTCAAATCAAAATTTGACACCTGTAAATTTCATAATTTATTTTACTGAATAAATTCTCTGTGATTTTTAAATTAAAAGCGCTCCTGTCGCATTTTGTTCCCCAGCGCCACCGAACTAGACCAAAAGTTCGGTAGCAATATGACACTTAATATTTTTTCATATTAATATTAAATATTAATATTATTGAAAAGTACATGATTTTTGTTTTTTTCCTATTTTTTTTCCGCTCCCTAAAGTTGCCAACTTGGGCTGTAGCCCTTTTAGTCCTCGTGTAAGTACGCCTCTGGACACGGCCAAATAGTAGCCGGTCTCTAAAAGTAGCCGGGTCTTTGATATTTGATTACAGGTACTAGTGTAAGCATCCGTATCTTTATAGTCGTGCGTAATACCTTACGGTTCATTGCCTTACAAAATGCCGCCGAAATGGTCATTTGACATTGCCTTTAAGATTCGTGCAGTGGAATACGCGAAAGAAACTTCCGGTGAGGCGGCCACTCGTCATTATGGTGTTGATCCAAAAAGAATCAGAGAGTGGAAGAAACAATATGATAATCTTGTGTCTGCGAAAGTGGACAACGGTGCAAGCAGAAAGCGGAAAATAAAGTAGCTGTTTGTAATATTAGCCGGTATTTATGTGTAAAAATATTGTGTTCTGAAGGTTTTGTTAATAATGGCCGGCTCTAATAGCAGCCGATCTCTATTAAGCGCCGGGAGCCGAGGCCAGTTTGGCAAATAAATGCCGTGGGCCTCTATTGGAGCATACACGGTATATATATATATATATATATAAAAGAAAGAAAAGACATAAGATTATTACTTCATTACTCTTTCATTTAAGAGGTGCCAATATTAAACATTGCTGGTTGCTATGATACTCCATAAAGAAATACCACTGTCACATTATTAGAATGGCACTGCTTGGATTTACAGAGTAAGATTTTAAGCTAATATTTTAAACAACTTTCCAAATAAACAGGCTTAAAAACTTTCTAAAGGAAACAAATGAAGTAAAAATTAATAAAACAATTTAATGTGCCTGGCAATAAAGAAATAGTTCAAGCATAAGCAGCAGTAGAATGCATACAAACAACAGTAGTTTCTAACAGAGCTCCTACAGATACTACAGATGTAATTCTTAAACTTTTCATAATCTTCTTAGTGAACAAAATCAGATTCCTATTGATGGAATAGCCAGTAAGGTATATTGATATTACCTGCAATATTAAGGGCAATATCTCTAGTTGCTAAATTTCACTTCTTGATTTCCTCTAGTTAGCATAATTGATGGGGAAATGGATTATCCCTGTTATCACTGTAATACAGTGAAATGGGTAAAAACTGGTAAGTTAACTCTATCTAGACTTGGTCTAGTGTGTTGTAAAGTTGCACAAATAATTTAGTTAATACTGCAACTTAAGGCACTGTGATTCATAAGAAATATATATTCAACTTTGCACAAAGGAAAGGAATGTTCAACAGTCACTGCAGTTAAACTATCTTTATTCATTAGTTTCTGGAATAACAGTTACTACATATAAAGCTATGTATATGGATACAAAAGATGGAAGAGAAAGACAGCAGAGGGGAAAAAATTGAAGTTCAAAATGACGACATGCCAGATTATCAGAAAACATACTGATAGTAGAGCTGAAAAGGGAACTAATAAATTAGCTACAATTCAGTTGAAAAACAGGCATAAACATTCGTCTATTTTAATGGTTTTAGTAATGATCTTATGATTTTATTTTTTTTACTCTCTTACAAATAGAATAATAATATTAAATAAAGGATAGTATTTTCTTTATTTTACTATTTTCTTGAAAGTGAAAAAGAATTACATTCCTAAGTGACTAAAAGTGTGTGCTGCACACTGTAGTCTCTAGTGTCCCGTTTTGGTCTCATATTATTCTACACATTAACCTTTATCTGAAACTGAATTTTCTTTATGAATTCAATAGATAAAATTCTCTGCTGTGACTAACCTGATAGCTCAATGTACGAACACAACTCTGAGTTGGATCTCTTTGATTGTCATTGATTCTTGCTTTAACAACCCACTGATTATTGACGGCTGTAAAGCGGCTTGTCTCATAGAAAAGCTTATGAATAAACTCATCAGTACGATATGGTTTTAGCTGCAGATCTGTAAAAAAAATAAGATGCAAGAGTTACAAGAAAACGTCAATGACTACCAAGTCTCCATTTTCTTCTTTTTCCAAAATATTATCAAGAAATCAGAACATCAATAAAACGAATACTGTTACAGAACTGAATACTCTTTTAAGACTACTCAGTCTTTCAATTGCAATTTGCATATTTTCCTTTAACCTCAATAAAGGACAAATTTTTGTTAAAATTTGCTGAGGAAGCATTTTTACAAAGTATATGGTAAGGAGCAACTTGAATATTTGGCAGAGAACTAATAATTCTCTCTCTCTCTCTGTGCAATATATAAAAAAAAAACCACAACAGCCTTCTCTATCTACATAATAATAATTTCATCAATCTGAACTTGGGAACAGATAAGATTTCACTAAGATTATAATGGCCATAAGACAGCACAGTTATTGGCCTCCAAATTTCATTGGCAAATTAGAAAGAAATTAAATGGACTGACAGACATATTGGAAATCTTCCTGTTTTCCAGGGAGCTAGCTGAAGCCTGGGGCCTTTTGCAAGAGAAACAAACTAGTAAAAATTGTAGACCCCAGCCAGAGATTGAATGTGGTTTTTCCAACTTGAAGACACGATCCCGCAATCTTAACTGTGTTTGGATTTTTTTTATTATTTACTGAGGTTTCAGTTTCTCTTCGATTACACATTTATTGAAATTCAATTTGATTATTAATATTTATTAAAAGTTATGTAATATGCAACATTATGAATTAAGATGATGATTTTATGAATTAAGATACTCAAATACAATCAGGAATCTATTCGTTTAATATTCTTCATAGAGAAAGTTCTTTTACATTCAATCTTCTGATAATCTTATTTTAGGCTTGGTTCAAAATCACACAGCTTTTGAATAAAAGGAAAATATGCAAGAAAACTAATAAATCTTACGTCAAATGATAATGATTTATTTAGCCTTACTAATTATAAGGAAATCAAAATATGTCTACTAATTAAGATTCCTGATACTCTGAGCTTATAAAATGTTGTGTTCAAAACCGAAATAACTCTTACCTAATATATAATTCAATTTGAATGAATTAATGACACATTAATACTTTTGAAACTACAAAGATTAAAATGTTTAGAAAATCTGAGGATAACTATTTAAAAATTGTTCAGAATTTTTAAACTTCATTTCATATCCCATACTCATTCAGATTAAAGCGAATGCAACTATTCAGAAATTAATTGACTTTCTTGTTGCTATTATTCTTAAATTATTATTATTATATAAATGTTTCTATACTTGGGTTTCCCCAGACAACATAGCAGGTCAAGGACCAAAACACATTCCCAAGTGCAAGTGGGGTGAGGGATGTTATGGATGTGTTGTTGTGTCCATGAATTTCCTAATTATATGTGTTGTGTTGAGTACCACAGCCTTCTGGAGTTGTGCAAAAAGTGTTTTTTGTGAAGTCCTAGTGTGCTGAGGCTGTGATGCAATGTGTGAGGCACCAGACCAGTGGCGGACAGGACGATGGGTACAACACGTACTCGGTCCTGCCTCCACTGCTTCTGGAGTTTGTGTGCTAAGTCGGTGTATCTATCTTATCTGTAAGTTTTCTGCATGTTCTTGCTGATAGGCACTGCAATGTCAATGAGATAGGTCTGTTTGTTGACCTTATCATCAAGTATGATGTCAGGCTGTTATGGTTTTATCTGTGTGAATGGGGTGGTCCTAGTACAGCTTGTGTGGGTGACTCTAACCACACTTAGTGGTGTGTTCTTGTAGTATGGGATTGTGTTCTTAAAAAGTGAGTGTTTTATTGCTAGCTGTTGATGGACGATCAACGCTACCTGATAGTGTCAGTGGAGGTAATCTGTTTGGGAGAAAGAGGGCAGACTGATATTATGTGATCGATCGTCTCATGCGTAGTGTGGCACTTTCTGGATGTGTCGTCATGCTTCATGCGTGTTTGCTTCATTGTAGTTGCGTGTGGGGATGACTTGGTCCTATATTGCGATCATGAACCCTTTGATCTCCCTGAACAGCTCAACACTCATCAGCCATCTGTTCGATGCTTCCATGTCAATATGAGGCTGGCTGAGTTGATGACGATGTCTGCCCTAGAGTTCCTTACGAGCCCACGATTCAAGCAGCTGTTAAGTGTGGGGTGTTGGGGGTTGAGAAAGTGATGGCAAGTTTTCTGTTCTGAAAACTCTAGTTGTTTTTTCAATCTACATGATGGGAGTTGTTTGCAGAAATAACATTCAAAGATTTCTCACTATTCTACTTACCATTAAAGGTAATTTTTTCAAATGACAGTAACTCAAAAATCTTGTTATATAATTCAGTTTCTTCACTCTGCTTCTGGTCAATAACTTTTAGAGCATCCATTACATCAGCTCCACTTTTCAAAGGATGAGTGCATAAATCCTCATGAGCCGTCATTTCATGATAGGGGCCGCGCCAAGGACAGCCAATGCGAAAATATTTACAATTGGTTAATCTAAATAAAGAAAATAGTTACATAAAATGAATATTTAGGAATTTAAGAACTGAAAGTCATCAATAATTATAATTTCATTTACTGACCTCATGTAATTCATTCGTAAAAGAATTACTTAGGATTCTCATAGAAGTTCATAGAAACTTTATTTTCAACTGTTGCTACTATTTTTTTTTTTTTTTTTTAAAGTTTCTGGCACCAATTTTTAATTTTAAAAACTATGCATTTTGTACAACTAGATCTAAACATCAGTCTAGTTAAATTGGAAAATTATGCAAAAATTAAATAATTAAATACTGAAAACCTGACAAAAAATGCAGTACAACAAAAAGGACATTTTAGCTAGTTGAATGTCTGAAATCATCCTCAGAAGATGATTTTGCAGAGAATTCAGCTACCCAAAAGTGTAATAATATATTTTTAGTTCAATGCAATGTTTAAAACTTATTTTAATGTATGGCATTATTTGGCATCATGATTTAATTTTACTCTACAAAGTTTGGAAGATTCAAATTTATTATAACTGAATTCACAGGCAGAATCCATTTACATAATCAGTCACACTATATTGTAAACTATAATCTAAACAATACTACTTGTAATGCTTGTTTTCATGAGCTCTTAAATAATTACAGCAATGTATTGGAATAACATTGTTGATCAGTGCAAAAATTAAATTCTTCTCTTCTTGGTTCTACAACTGACTAATCTTGACCTTCCCATCTTTTCTAGGGGGTCTACCCACCTTTCTTTCATAATATATTTTCTCAAATGTTATCTTTTTTTGTTGGATCACTATCTTTCATTCTTATTAGATGTCTGGTCCATTGTACTCTAGCAGCTTTGGTAGGTTTTTTTTTTTTTATTACAATTACTAAAAACTTTATACAGTGCATTGTTGTATCTCTTTCTCCATGGGTTATTCTCAAACATAGGGCCATTTTTTTTTCTCAGACTTCCAGAGGGTTGTCCATCTCTTCTTGCCATGACCCAGCATTCCACACCATATATAATGACAGGTCTAATAGGAGTTTTATAAATTAGACATTTTGTATAAGTTGCAATAAGTGATCCCAAGTGTCTTTTAAATCCACGACAGCATCTGTTATCTTAAACTAATTTCTCTTTTAATTTCCACACTATTATCATTATTATTAGTAACAACTAGCAACCCGGGAAAAGTGGATTCTCCCAACGTGCAACTGCTTTCTCACAACTACCCAATAAAAATGGATTTTCCCATCCCACAACTGCTTTTAGAACCAGCGAGTGCGTCTTTGACATATTTGTATTTTTTATAGGGTTTAGAATGTAGTCCCCATGGTCTAATGGATAAGATGTCTAACTTAGGATTAGAAAGTTGCAGGTTCAATTCCCGTAGCTAACTTGTAGAAATTACTTCTATTTTCACAAATCACAAACAACTGTGCCAGACAGACAGACAGAGAAATAAAAGATTTTAGTAATATAGATTGATCGTAAGTATTAAAACCTATTAATTTTTTCAAAAGCGTACTTTCCATTTCATAACATGTTATCATATAAATTTAAAATAATAAATTTATTATTATTTTGCAAAATTTTACTTTAATGAGTCATGATCATCCTTGAAGCTTATCTATGAAGCCATAAAAAAGGCTTTTATTTACAGTGATCTATTTAACTTCAGATGCAGTAAAGAAGCCATTCAAAGACAGTAAATGTAACCGCCGACTAATATGAGTGATAGCAACAAAACTTTAGTCTAATTTACAGCTTCTCTAGCAAAGATTGTTATTCTGCATTTTTTATTTTAATTTTGTTTTTTTTAGCAATGCCAAATTTTTTTAGATTGTTTTTAGAAATTAGAATAAGCTTTGAGTAATTGTAGAAAAGATACAACCATTAGTTAAGAATTTTAAAAAAATAGTTAAAAAAAATTGTTAAAAATATATTAAAATATTCAATCATACTGCATAGGAAAGCATGAATTTTTGTTTTTGCCTGCATCAGAATAATTCTATAGTGCAACGGCAAAGACTTTACATAAACAAATGAAAATTAAAAAAAAAAAAAAAAATGCCTACTACTGTTTCTCTCTTTAAAAAAATAAAAACTCTTTCCAATAATACCTAATTTTTTTGGACATTATTAAATAAAATAGTATTAATTAAAGCCATAATTATAACAAAAGACTTAAATTAAAAAGAAGTCAATTTTTGCAGCCAACTAACATAATACAAATTTTAGATATTTATTAAAATGTGCACACTTATGCCTACTAGAAAATTATCACCATGTTATAGAGAAAGCACTTAGATCTTTAAATAAATTACAAGTTGCTAATTTGTTTTTTGTTTTTTAATAATAATAAATTAAATCAGCTAATCTTTCACAAGATGCTCTAACTCTGGTGATGTAGATAAGATATACGTAGTATTTCAAGAAGATAAGAGCATAACAAAGAAGTAAATTATTAAGATCACAATGGGTAAAAATGTTCTACAGGGTGTTTCAGAAGAAAGTCCCACTTTTTAAATAGGAAAATACATTTGAATTAATAACTAAACAATAACATAAAGTGCTGAAAGTGTCCCCCCCCCCCTCTTTTTGGGGGACACATTTGTGCACTTTTCACTATGTTTTGAGATACATGCCTCAATAAGCCTGTGTCAAGTTTGTTTATTTCAGTCGTGATGTTTTTCAGGAGATCTTCAATGGTTTGATGTCTGTTTTTGTAGACTCACTCCTTAAGATAGCCCCACAAGAAGTACTCTACTGATGTCTGGTGGCCTAGGCCTAATGTTTTTTGAGATAACAGGGTCCATGAAGAAGCTAATGATGAGCACCATGGAATCATTGGAGGTATGACATGTGGCACAATCTTGCTGGAAGTATCCCTGTGTAAGTTTGATGCCCGTCTAGCTGTTCCATGAAGGCCATGAAAATTATACACCCTATATTAATTTTACCTTATACACATCAGTGTTCACAGTCCCTTTAATGAAAATTGGTTCAATAAACAGTATCAACACAGGCATGTTCCTGCATGTATATGAAAACGTGCGCAAATGTGTCCCAATAAAGGGTGGAGGTGGGGGGGAACTGTCAGCACTCCATGTGATGGCAAGTCAATTCCCATTATTAACCTCTCATTTAAAACAGTTATGTTACTGCTTCGATATTAAGTCGAATGAATGACATATTTAAAACGTGGGACTTCCCAATGAAATTAACCTGTAGTAACTGACACAGACTACATTCTGAATAGTTATAAGTTTTAATTTTAAGAAAGAATAACTATGAAATATATAAACTAATATAAAAAACCAACAGAAATGTATTCAAATTTTTAAGTTAAAAAGGAATGATTATTTTCTACAAACTTCTCAATTATTTTTCTTGAAGCTACACCCATATTAATATTTTTTTCCTATATAAAAGAAATTGTTTTTATTATTTTCTTTCTATATTTTTTTAAATCTTTTTTTATATGAGATTTTCAAAAACACTACTTTTGGATTAATGCATTTCATTTGAATCATATGGGTGTCCCTCCATAACTCATCCTCTCCATAACTATTTTTTATTTATTATTATTATTTTTAATGAAAGTTCAGTGTTCAAAATGTGATTTAGTGTTCAAAATTGAGCATGGTAAATGAGATCTTTCATTCGCCACAAAGGCAAAGATGTAATTGATATAGATCTTATAGCTTGAGTGGTCCACTGTGACTGATCCACATCATCGACGTGTTTACTCAGCCTAGAAACTGCTGAACAGGAAAAGTGAAAAGGAGTTCTATCCTGCTGAAATGTGAAAAGGAGTTCTATCCTGCTGAAGTACATCATCATTTTGATAAAGGTACATCATCAATGATTGCAGCAATAATTTTATAAAAATCATAAAAATTAAAAACTGTTCTAAAAGATAAGACTCAAAGATAAATAAACCTATTAAATGAAGTTCAAGTACTGTCCAGTGCATATTTACACAGAATCAGTAGCATGATAAATTATCTGAGCGAACATAAAAGTTGTGAACATGCTTTGTTTTGAATATAAATGGTGATTGTTATCCATCCATTTATATTCATGTTATAAAATTTCAACATTTTCCACATTCTGGAAATTGGTAAGAATAAAGGTTTTTTTTTTTTTTTTTTGTAAGCAGTGTTTTCCATACTTCACTTAGGAATCTCATATACAGTAATACCTTGAGATACGAATGCCCCAACATACGAAGATATTTTTGAGATACGAATAGCTAGTACAGCTAGATGTTGTGGTGCAGAAGCATGCAGAAGAACTCACGACGGAGGAGCTGAAGAAGTTACAAGAGATGACGCACTCAGAGGTGATGAAGGAACTCAGCAGTGAGGAGGGGGTCGAGAAAGAGGAGGTGCTATCTTCACGTGAAATTCATGATATCTTTGCTAAGTGGCAAGAAGTATCCGATTTTGTTGAAAAGAGACAGCCGGAGAAATTGTCTACAGGCAGAGCCAGTGCATTGTTCAATAACACGTGCCTTGCACATTTTAGAAACATTCTAAAAAAGAGACAGAAACAGATCTCTCTTGATCATTTCCTTTGGAAAAGATCACGTCTTAGTGGCGATACACCCACTGCAACTCAGGCCAAAAGGGCCAGATGTGAGAGTGGCAGTGATAGTGATTAGTCTTAGTGCAAGTAAAAAATAGTACATTTAGTAAAAAAAATATAGTACATTTATATCATGCATACAATAAACATTGTATTTATCTTATATTAAATCTATATTTGGTTGATATTTAAAGCATGTTAATTATTTTGGGGGGGGGGGGTAAATTCGTAGCCCTTATTTCAAACTATTGCCCTGCATTGCAATTTCCATTCCAAGACTCCTTTCTCAGAGAATTCATATCAATTGCTTCCTCTGTACAGGTTTTTCACAAACCATCCAACAAACATGGTCGCCTACTTCCAGGGGCCCTTTTTAATACCCCAAACCCACAAAAGTCTATCGGTGATGCATCGGGGGATTTGACTGGGATATCAGAAAAAGGAATTGCATGTATTGGCGTTTCTTGTTCAAGGGTTTTTAAGTAATCTATGATCGACTTAGAGGTGTGGCTCGAAGCTTTGTCTTAGTGCACCCAATCTCGATTCAGGTGTGGCCCATACAGGAAAGGAATTTCTTTGTGGTATAATGAATCTAGCACATTCTCTGATAGTACAGGGAGTTAACTTTGACATTGTTGGCCACCTTACGAATCTAGAATTCCCCTTATAGCAGTCTCCAGAGATGATCATGAAACTCCTCGGAAAACTATCCCTACATTCTCGATACCATTTTTGCTATTTTTTTTTCACCTTTTGACCTATATATTGCTCTGGGCTTGTTACAGTCACTTAGGTGCACCTATGCCTTATCCAAAGTCGCAATAAATTTCCATTTATTGCCAGAAAGATAGTGCTCCCATATTTTTTGGCAATTGGTACGTCACTCTGAAACTTGTCTGAGCAGCAGCTTATGCACACGGGATTTGTGATGTTTAAACAGTTGCAGTTTCTGGTGAATTATGTTGTTCACTGTTGAATGAGAGACCCCTACTTATCTTTCAATAAACCTTTGCATTTTCTGATTCTCATCCGTGACGAGGAACTTCACTTTAACAAACACCTCTGAAGTTTGATGAAGTGTGGGTTTCTATCTCGAGGGTCCTGGTTCATCCAACGTTGTTTGACTTTTCCTTTTTCTTACTTAATATGTTCCTCATTCCTAATTTCGAAATGTGCATTCCCAGACTTTTACACATGTTTATCATCGCAGAATATGAAAATTTGGCATCAGAAAGGACAGTAATATAGCCCTCCCAATGAATTTTCAGTGGCATTGTAATCGATATACTATTACCAATTAATGGAATGTTAGCTACTATGCTGTCTTTATAATCCTTGGACGAATCACGGATATGCACCTCAGATGACCTTTATTTTTGCATATTGAAATCATTCACTTGTAACTTAATCAATTTTCTGTACATTGATATCCTTTGCTTACTAGTATGGAAACTGCACTGGACCTTTTGCCAACAATGTTATTGACAATATCTCAATGAGCTGATTATTCATATGATATTCAAGCACTAGTATATTAACTGATTCTCACAAAGTCTGAAAACCTCTACAATGATGTTTCAATTCACTATTATTCAGCAGTAGTGCCAATAAATTTTCTCATTACAAAATCTATATACATAAATACATCAGCCAATTGAACAGTTTTAACCTTAGAAGATATATTGAGAATAGCAATACTACAATTAATACAGTATAATATTGATTTGCTACTGCTCTGCATATCATAATGTTTGTTCAGGTTGAATTAAACCCACATTGACACACATGAAATATGTTATCATATATTTCAAGGTCTGCTGTTTTCCCTACTGAAATGTCTACAGGGAAAGGAGTCTTTACCAATCCAGTGTAGAAGCAGATCCAGTTCTAATCTTTAGGTTACTTGGAACCCTAAAGAACTTGGAACTGACATAGTTGAGAATTCGAGTAAGGACAATCCGTGGCGACTAAGGAATCATCAAAATTTCCATTCATCCCAGAACCTCACACAAGAATGTTTCTTTGGCTGCGAATAGGATACGTTGTTTCCTCAGAATGTTTTTTTTCTTTTACATATTCACAAGTTTTAGGATTCAGAATTCGGAGAAACAGAAACATTATTTAATTGTAATGGTTATAGTTTTTATCATACTAATGAAGTTAGACCAATAAGATGGTTGAAGCAAGTCTACATCTAACAGAATTAGAACTGATGTCCGAATCTAGTCGTGTCTTATTGGAATTGGAATGATAGGATGTTCTGAAGCAGAAACTTAGTTAAGTAGAAATTTTAGATTTAGATCTATTTGAATAGAATTTAGGATCGTGAACTGCTGTAACCTCTAATAAGTTTTATTTATATTAATTTAATTATTCCAACTGTAAATGAATACTATGTTTCTCTCCCCTTCAATAAATAATGAAGATTCTGTATTTATATTACGTACTTAAACCATTTTGAACCTATTATTTCCCTTAATAATATTAGTATTGGGGTTTCTCTATGATTAAATATATCATTAAGTTTAAATTTGCTTGCAAATTTTATAACTTTTGATGGTTGTCAATGATTTCTGTTAATTTGAATTGATCATTATTATTTTATAATAATAATTATGCCAATTTAAATTGTCTAGTTTAACTCTTTGACCAAGAAGATAGTGAAGTTTAACACTTTTGCTATTGACCAATCAATTGCAGTTGACTCCTGTATACTGGCCAACTTTGAGGTTTGGAATAAAATTTATAGTTTTGTTATGGTGTGGTACATTTGAATGAAATTTCGTGGCTTTGTAGAGGACACTTTAATTTGTTACCATGCTTTAATTCCAGCTTTAATTTGATACGATGAACATGGGCTACGATTAAGCATATGATTATATTATTTTTCATTGAAAAATAATATTTCTTTTTTTAGAAAAATAAAAAGTACATCATCTATGCAACGATGTTATTCAACTCCTTATTTAGATTATACCGAGCCTAAATACAGTTTATTTTATTCCTAAAATCTTTTCGTTTATTTCGTATATTTCATTACATGAAAGCCTTTTCCTTCAGCTTGTAGATGGTAAAGACATGGCCATTTTGAGTTTTTGTTGTGCTGCGAAAACTGCTGCACAACAAGTATTTTTTCACGGGCTTTAATAAATGAAAATTAGGCTTTTGTACCATCTATCGGCAAATTTGTGTAGCTAAATGATCAACAAGCATGTCTCAGTTGCATCCTTTAAGCGTACATGTACATTGCAGAAGCTATTTACTTGTATGTTGAATCAAGCTAATTAGTAATATATGCATTGAAATCACCATGATTTGTCAAATATATGCATGCAGTAACTTGTGTGGTACAAAGCTATATCATGCCCTACATTTTCATTCAATAGTATTCTGAGGGGATTGTAGACAACATATAATCATGACCGAAACATACTCAATACATGATACCGGATCACTTGAAGGTTGATTATTTGTAAACATCTTGCTGAATCGTTATTAACATATGGAAAAGCATTATCTTGCTAAACTATGGGATCTCAAGAACCAATAAGATATTTAGCTTTATAACTTGGAAGGGATAGTTATTTTACTGCTAGACACTTAAACTACCTGCTACTGATACTATTATTAGAGCTCTCCAAAGACTGCACTATAATAGGTGTGGACAGTGGGTGGTGTGTCCTCTGATCCCAGTACTTGTAAATATAGACACTATGATCACGCAGATGCACCCAAAAGCCTCAAGGTATCACTGAAGACATTTCCAATTTCATTTAGGACAGTCAATGTAATTGGATGCCAATAATCCTCCTTACTCTATTTCTAGTGAAAAAAAAGGATATTCATTAAATAAAGGCTTAAAATAAAAAGTGGATCAGCTACGATCCGCCTAAGAATCAGTCCAGCTATATCTTGTTGTCTGTCTGATGGTCTCCTGTGGGGAGTCTGATATTTTCTGGAAATAACCTGAACAACATTTAATTATCTTTGCATTGCAGTGTTGGAATATTTACCAATTGAAACTAGTTCAAATACCAATACATTGGTGAAAGGTTCTTGTAGTTTATTAAATGTAGGAGATTCTATCTGTTACTAAAAACTGTTTGTAAGTACAGTGTTACCTCCGAATAACGGACAGTCACAGGACCGGAAGTTTTGTCCGTTATTGGGATGTGTCCGCTATTGGGGAGGACTGTCTTTTTTTTTATTTTTTAGCTTAAAGCATGTCATTTAATGAAAAATTACGTACAATCTTAATTAAATTTCTAGAATTATCATTGCGGTAAGAGAGAATATGAACAATTGGAAATTATTTACTATATTTCTTTTTAAATGAGTACTAATCCGTTTGTCTTACTTAAATAATGATAAAATTAATTACAGTATATAGAAAATTAATTTCTAGCCATCCATTTGATGCCTTAAACGTGCCCAATCCTAAAGTTTGACCGACTTCTCTGGCTTTTTCTTGAAGGAAAACACCGCTTATAGGAATGTTCTTTGCACGAGCAAAGTGGAACCATTTAATCACCATTTCGTCGATTTTGCGTGTTTCAATTTTACGACACTTCAAATTCTTCGAATTTTCGTTTGAATTCCCCATCCACATTTTTCTAATCTCATCTTTGTCCTTCAAAAGTTCACTGATCTGAGTTTTTCCAACTTAAAAACATTCAGCAAGACAACGCACACTCAGCTTTTCTTTTTCAGCAACTTCAAGAACATCAATTTTTTCTTTCAGTGCCAATCTCTTCCTTTTTGACGCCATTTTAAATTCGCACTAAATTTAATCAACACGTTTATAGGATAGCTTTATGAGGGATTGTATATTTACAAAGCAACTGCAGTGAAAAAAAGGGCCTCAGAGTCGTGCATTGAATCATAGGACACCGATACAATGTATCAATGTATGGGACACCGATGTAAATACAACCATGATGCGTTTGTCGAAATGTTAATCGAAAAAAAAAAAAAAAAAAATTTACAGTTAAAATAACTGTCCGCTATTCAGAGTGGATAATATGGAATGTCCTATTTTAAGGGACTGGGACCAGCAATAATGTGCGCTAATTAGAGGTGTCCGCTATTCGGAGTGTCCGTTAAAGGAGGTTTCACTGTAGTAGAAATTGAAGAGAAGCAGCTAGCATATTCTTATCTGTTACACCTTATTACCTCAATTTCATACAAATGGTAATCATTCTTCTAACATGATTCTCCATGCAGATGTTATAGACAAAATGAATCCATTCTTGTATGTGCTGATCTCAATGTCATAAAATGCAAAAAATTACAAGACTACATAAATTATCCTCTGTTTGACAAGATGAAGATTTAAGTTTCGTAAAATTGATCTGAAGGGTAGATACGATCAATTCTATCCTGTACACTTTACAATGAAAAATACGTCAACTCTTTATGCTTGTAAAAATAAAGATTGAGCACAACAAAAATTCAATAGTCACTTCAACAGTGTCAGTTTTCAATCAATCTTAATATTTGATGTATTCAGAATCACAGCAGGATACTAATAATATTTAAATTTAAATGAAGTTACATTTCATTCTTAAGCATTCTTAATCTGAAACAATTATCAACAATTCCTTGCATCCTATATGCTAAAAATTTTCAAAAAGAAAAACATATTCAATTAGGATATTAAAAAAAGGAAAGTCAATAAAAGAATTTACAATTATCCTTGTCGATAAATGGCCTTTGAGTAAATGGATTATACTTAGCAACTCCAACAAGAAATCACTAACTGATCTGCCATAAAAACTAATAATTTTAAATTTCAAACTTTAAACTTGAAAAAATTACAACAGGTTTCTGAATTAAACAAGTTTTTCTTAAATATGAGCACTAGTTAATGTCGTACATGGATTTATGCTAAAACACACTCATTGTACTAATGCTAAAAATGCAACCACTGAATAATACAAAATATAAAATTAAACAAAAAATAACCAAAGTACACACTTAAAATATTTTAGAGTTTAAGATTTTCCAAAAATAAAATAAATTCTGATATATTATGACCCCTACCTTTCTTCACATAACTCAGTCTCATGATGATCCAGTAAGTGTCGAGGAAATTCCAAAGAGCAGAACTGGCATTCTGCTGGCAATTCATTGACTGCCTTTTCCACTGCCAGATTACGGGAACTGGTAGTCTTGCTAATTTCTATTCTGCAATTTGGGCAAGTTGCCGTTTCGTCTCTCAAACGTGCATCAGCCAGCAGGTGTGTAAAGCAGCCTGCACACATCAGATGTCCGTTGGTGCACTAAAATCAAAATGGGTAAAAAGAGATACGGCATTTTTTTTTTAATAAACAAAACAATAGGAAATAACAATAGACTAATTATTGTTCATGCACTAAAAATGTGTTAGCAGATATATAACTATTACATATGAAGATCTAATATTCATTTTCCTGTACAAATTTCATTCACTCATATTTGTAAACAATTAGTATATTGACAGGAAATTTTTCTTTACAGATTCCATACATAATACAACAGTCACACTCACACAATTGGTAAAATTAGCGTATATGTTGAAAGAAAAGCAATGCTTGTATTCTAAAAGTTACTATTCAGATTTAATGCTACTTAAACCTGAGGGTTCATACATCCAGGAGGACAACATATAATTCCTGTAGAAAATATAAAGAAAACAATAACATAAAATTTTATTAATTAATTATATAAGTATGGAAATAGGAAGTGCGGTGAATCTTCTTTTGTGCAGATCTGTAGTCAGAATTTTATTTAAGAAAAATCTTTGAGACTTTTTATTTCGCCATTTTAACTATCAGTGTGGAATTAATAATTATTTTAATATTTAGTTAGGCTACTTATAATATTAGATTTAATAGATTCACTTAAGAGAGTTTACTATTATTAGATTTCTATTATTTTTTAGAAGTTGTCGGTTTTATTTTTGATAATTTTATAAGATCAGTTTGAAAACAGATAACAATTTTCATTCAAAATAATGATTTGATGTGGCTTTAAACTTAATATTAGTAATATAAACAGGCCTGTGGTTGATTCTAAAATTTGTCCAATATGTAGTTTAATTTGACGAAGGAAGCTAAAAAAAAATAATAATAATAATAATTACAAAGCTTAAAATAAAAAAAAAAAAAGAGTAAAGGTGTTCTGTTATGTGTTTTAGATAAAGAAAGACAGACAACTATTTACTCCAACTAACAAATCTTTAATTATCCAAAAAGAGTTTACAGTTGATAAATTTCACTTGTTCAAAATCTCTGAATTTAAAATTAATTTGCTTTAGCAAAATTTAAAGTCAGAACTTTGATAAAAAAAAATTAAAAAAATTAAAATATGTTCACTTAGTAGTTTCCAGTTTTTCTTATTTGTTATTGAAATTGCATAGATTACAGTCCTTATGCAAATTACAATCTACAGATATTTTGTTTAACAGTTCTTGTCACTGAAAACAGATAACATGATTACTACGATATAATGTGACAATTATGAATGAAATTTCAATTCATAGCACATTAATTGTAACCGAATGATGGCTGCACACCTTCTAATACTCGGAAGACCTGGCTAAAACAAAAGAAGCACATAAACAAAAAGAATGTGATTATGAAAACAGAATTTTGAACTTCAAAAATATGAAAAAGTCAAAAGTTAATGTTATCTGGTCAATTAGTATTTATCGCTTTTTTTTTTATTATTATTATTATTTTAAATGGCAGAGATACAAGTTCACTGGGTACAAATTACGCACTACAAATGCATAATACAATTAGGGAAAAAATTTAAAAGAAAAAAAATAACTTTAAAATTTGATAAAATGAAATCTCACTTACGAACGATTTTAATTCATGATGTTTCTAAATTTACTGCAACTTCAACCCAAATATAGTCACGTTTAAAACAAAAGTCCAGCAGAAAATAATGCTGAAATTATTCACTAAAAATTTAGTCGAAGTTGTAGATTTTAAGATGTTTCCATAATTTTTCTCTCAACAAAAAATATAAACATAAAGTCAATACTTCACAGAAGATACATGTACCTACCTTAAATTTAGCTATTCATGCAATTTTTTTTTATTATTATTATTTCTTTTATTCTCCATGACTGTAACATTCTTCCCACAAGACTCCACTAAAACTTAAATATCTTCCATTTGCAGTTCCTTAAAATATCTACGCACACTATCGACAGTAAATCAAAACTATCATAATAAATTTCTGTAAAGAAGTGTAAATAAAATCTCAAAACATAACTTAAATTTTTATTAAAAAAAAAAAAAAAAGCAATGAAGTTATATTATAAAATTTTCAATTAATAAAATAACCAGAAGAATTAATCAAGTTTAAACCAGACCATTTAAACTTATCTGTATCTAATTATAGCTTGAATGGCAGCAATAGAAAAACAACAGCTTGACCTATATTGTGTTTTATTATGATACAAAACGATGGAAGCTTCTCAGCAGTGTTTGGTAATTTTCATCGAATCCGTATTTTCTGGATACTCAACCCTGTAAATTACACTCAATACTAAACTTTTATTGAAATTTTTATAAGACAAACATAAAATGATTACAACATAAAAAAAGAAAGTCACGGTTCTATAGGGATTAATCTAAATGTTATTTATAAAGAATAAGGGATCACTAACTATCAGCTGATCGAACCTGATATATTGCTGTCCTCGGCAAGTCGAGACATACAGCACAACACAATATGCCTCCCAGTCTGTGTTCCAGCTTTTCGTGCTTTTTATCTGTTTTCTCTTCCTTGCCCTGATTGTCTAATCGCAACTTTTTCTTCGATGGTTCACTGTTTTCCGAGACTGAGGACTGATTCACGGAAGAACTCTCGCCAGGATTTTCAAGCACAGCTTCATTTTCGTCGGCCATTTTGTTTGTTTTGGTCCTGAAGCTCACACACAGTCCATCTCCGTCTTCTTCAGCCTGATCCTCCAATCAGAATGCGCGCTGAGATTTTTCTGACCAATCAGAAGCGAAAATGTCTGGTATGCGTATTGCGTAACGATAATGACTTTTTTTTTTTTCTTCCCCTGCTGTTAAGTTTCCCAAATTGTTCTTTTATTTAAAGGGATTCGCTACAGTTTTGTACTTACCGTTTTTGATATCATAAAATAAATTATTCAAACCAAATAATTTATGAATACGATTGCGTTATTGCTCAATGAAACCTATTTGTTTACTAAAGTTTTATAATTACCATACTACAACAGCTGATATTTCTTCGGGGTTTTTTTTCCTTTCCTATGACTGGAAGCTAAATTTAAAAGCCGCTATTTAAATTTGCATTACTACAAATAGCGTCATCCATTCATTCGAAAGGCTAGGAATTTCGGACAAAGCAGCAAATATTTATTAAGTAGTAGTACAAAATTGTACTGAAATTAAAGTTATATTAGAAAACTAGCTTCGATCGTCAAACCCTGGTCAAGAATTTATCCATAATCTCATTAGGGATTTAATTAAAAGTTTTTTTTTTTTTTTTAACAAAAATTATTTTACGTCTTCTTTGTTTTCCCCTCTTCAACCTTTATTATATTATTATATTATATGAATATTAACATATTTGATGATCATCAAAATATTTCACTTGTTAAACGGAAGTTAAAAAAAATGAATTATTGAAAACGTTTAGGGTAATTCTATTATTTTGTTTTATTTAATTTGAAATTTATTTATAAAATTATTAATATCTTTGTAAGTTATATGTTGAATTATTTAAATTTAAATTTATTTATACAAAATTATTTTTATAATGATTATTAATTATTATCAATACTTTTAATGATTATAACTGTTGTAGTAATTATGGTTAGATAAATTGTATTAATAAATTATTGTTTTATTTTTGAAATTAATATAATTTTGTATATACTTTTTGCCAGAACTCGTTGATAGGGATTTTTATCCCTAACGAGACTGTACTGTATTATCCTTTAAAATAAATAAATATAATAATTATTATTATAGATTCGAGTCTTGTATTTTAAGTACTTGTGTCTCGCTCTCTATCCAAAAATACAATATAAGATATTAAAAGAATGATGATCATCATCGGAGTAGTTAAGTGTCATTGAGAGGAGGATTCTATTATTTCCTGGAAGTACGATATCCGGTGGGGTGGGAAGGATTTTTATCTTTCAGCCATGACATTAATTAATTACGTTTTTATCCTTCAGGCTTTTCTTCTTTCACATTTTATTGGAGAATAGTGCATTTTTGTTTCTCAGTCCTTCTGTAATATCAATACTTATATTTTATTAGAGTAAGAAGCCATATTTAAGTTATTAATAAAATAAGAAATACTATGTAAATCAGGAAATATTTTATAGATTAAGGGCTATTTTCGAATATGGAGTAGACTGGGTAGAAAGAGGTGTTTATAAGTGCTTTTCTTGGCCTACAAAATCTTTTATGCTCTAAATATTTCTTATTATTTTTTCCTGGTTAAAATATTGTAGCTAGTTATTTAGCTGGTTCAGAAGTAATATTAACTCAATAAAATTAGAGTATAAAACGAAAGTAAGAGCTGACTTAGAGTAAGTATTAAGTTGAAAAATTTCGAAGTGATTTTTTTTTTTTTTTTATAGAAATATGTACTAAAATAGTCATAAAATTGTGAGTTAAATAACGAAAAAAAAAACCTCCATAATTGAAATAGTAGTTTCCGATTTGTTGACTAAGTAAGCATTTCATTCTGCTCATTGGAACAGTTTACGTCGCTTCCTAACCTTTAGTAAATCTGTATTTAATAACAATAATGACATTTAAAATGGAAGATGCATTTGTGAGGATGCAGGCTAGTTGTACAGCTAATTAGTCCCGTTAGGTCACGAAGAGATGGAGCCTAACCTGCCTCAAGGGTCTGTAAAGACCTGTTAGTGGGATACTTTAACTTTTTATTATATTGAGGATTACAAAATACAGTAGAACCTCATTATAACGGACTAATTGGGGCTGAAGGTTGTCCGTTTTAATGAAAGTCCGGTTTATAACAAATAATTCTATATCGGTGTAATGCATCAGGGTATACATCAATGAAAGGACAATAGTTAGCTATAAAAAGTACTTAACGACATGACTCAAAGGTTACTGAATAAAAACTGATGAGTGCGTGAGGCAATTTGTGGAATTTCAGACAATAACGAAATTAAATGATCGATAGAATTGAGAAAGCAAACGAAGGAACAACGAAGTTGCGAATCCTTCCTTGTAGCGTTGTGCCTTCGTTTGCTTACTCAATTCTTTGAATCATCGGGCACGTTAAATTTTTTTTTTCATTAAATGATCGATGTTTAATCGCTTGCTTGGAAATGTAAAACTCGTCAGATAAACATATGCATCCTTTATTATTATTATATTTTTTAAAAAAAACTGTCCGTTATAATGAGGTTCTACAGTACTTGTGTAATACAGATTCATCGATAAATACAGATTCATCGATTGGATTGAATAATGTTTTATCAAAATAGATTCATCGATAAATACAGATTCATCGATTGGATTGAATAATGATTTATCAAAATAGACCTAAATGATGTATATTCTATCCAGTCAAGAGTGTTTTTGATGAATCTGTAACAAGAATTGCCTACAGACATAAAAGTTCATACTGACTTGGACATACAAACATTACTGACAAAAAATTGTATCTGTTTTCCTTAGATGTGGTATCTACATACTAGTTGATAAAGATAACAATTGACAAAAGATATGACCAATAACAACTCAGAAATGCTAACAAAAATAAGCTTACCAAATGAAACATTTCTTAGCCTTGCAGAATCTAGTGTGCTATAGTATATTCTTTAATCATAATAATGCGTTCTGTAAACATATAAATATTTTCCCAATTGTATCACCAATTTTATGCAATTTATGTAACATATATTTGAATAGCATGGACATTATACATAGCTCCCTGGGAATTTTTAAGAAATATTTAAAAGAGAAGAAAAAAACTCAGTAAACAATTTTTTCATTATTACGCTTTTAACAATTGAAGAAATATCATTGTGCATTTGTATCATACTTTTACATTATTAATAAGAAATAGAGAAATTCATTGTTTGAATGATTTTAAAATATTGTAAAAAGAGGAATAATATATTCCCTTTTATACATGTTAAAATACAACCAAATTCTCAAAAGTATCTACCATTCAGATGATACGAGAAAAATTGAGAAATGAATTGAAAAAACAAAAATCAACATAGAAATCATTACTAATATAGGCATAAAACTACAATCTCTTATTACGAACAGAAATAAATGTAAAATTTATAATACAATAGGAGACATCTATGAACTCCAATGCTTCGGTAATAGATATGCTGGTGAATGAGGTAGAATTATTAAAGAATGAGCATAAAAACATGTGCGATAACACGAACACAATTGAAATTGACTAAACACAATGACCATATTGCCCAAAGAAAAAAGTGTTTCTGATTCAGGTACTGTGCTACGGAATAATGGAAATTATTGTGATGTGGAAATGCACTTCATGAATTTTCATAATTTCTTTTATTTTCTTAACAATTAACTTCAAATAAGCGCCAACATCACATGGATCATGTGCAAGAGATTCCAATATTGTACAGAATAGATTTCCCTCACTCAGATTTCATGTAATAAATATTTATTTGAAAGGTAACCTGCGCAACTGAAGCTCCTAAAAGGAACTGCTTCGGCTTCAGATGCCAAATCACAACAGCAGTTCTCGCATACATAATCAAGGGCACGAATGTGGGAGGGACTGAATGTCCGCTCTCAAAGTTTAAAAGGATAGGCTTGACTTTTAAGTTGTTTGATAAGCCTTTTTTTGGCTTCCACAGCGCTCTATAAATATGAAGATTTGTTATTTATTATTATTATTAATAGCATGTGGTATTTGTATTTTTCTTACATTTAATAAAGCTTTCCAAACTCCTTTAATGTCTTCTTAATTTGCTCACGATCAATATTTGGAATATTGATACAATATTCTTTATCATTTAAAAAAATTTACATTGCATCTTATTGCAGCAACTACATTACAAATTGCAGAATTGCTTTTATTATTTTAATCCCCAAAAGAATTTTATATTTATTATACATTTTTTCTTAATTCGTATATTTAAAGGAACGGAAATATTAGCTCATACGGTTGATACAAGAAACTGATAAAGAGTAAATAAATGGTATAAAATTACATTGTTTTATTTTGTGCTAATATTACACGTATTTTCCTTTTGACTTTAAAAATCTCCAACTTGGACTGTATTTACTGAACCATTCAATTCATGCAGGTATCTAGGAGAAAAAAAAAAAAACCTTGTATATAAACAGATGACTCATTTATTGCCTCAAGTACAATCCGTCTTTTAAATTCCAATAACAGCCACGAGCAAAGGAAGGAATTTCCGCCAACCTCAGAACTCACGCAATATTGCAAAGTAAATTTTATTTTAAAAACGTCGGAACCAATGTGGAGCCCGCAAAAGTTAACACAAACAATCAAAACTCGCCGAAAGGACAAATGGCGAGAAAGTTCATGTGCACGTTACACGATTATTAATAATTAACTGCGCTTTCTGATTTTTATGCGCTAAAAAAATTCATAGCGGCCGGTGTAGCGTGCACATGATTTTTCTCGCCATTTGTCCTTTCGGCGAGTTTTTATTGTTTGTTTTAACCTTTGCGGGCTCCTCATTGGTTCTGACGTTTTCTCCTATAGACCCGTGTACCGAGACCCGCTTGTGTAGTGATGACTGCTCCTTGCTGATGATCACCATATTAGCGTGAAACAGCTGTACTAGGATGTCATTTTGTATACAGCTAGTGTCACGGACTTTTGTCGTGCCTTTTCGTTTTTAATTTTTTTTTGTAATGTGCTTGAGGTTTTGATCCGGTTTGATCCTGATTTAGCTTCTCTGACAGCTTTGCGTATTCACAGATTATTAGAAAACAGGCAACACTAAATGGGAATTCATTGAAGATAAATAATTATTAAATTCAGATTCTAAAAACTCGAAAGCGAATAACAAAACTGCAATAAAAATACAAAGTTAAACCATCAGGATCAAACCGGATCAGAACCTCAAGCATACATTACAAATTAAAAAACGAAAATGCACGACAAAAGTCCGTGACAAACCCCACCCCACCACAGATGTCGGAACCAGTAGGTCCGACAGAAGAGATACTACTACTACTACCATACAACCAATCTAAATATTTCAAAATACAAATTAATCTAGCGTCCACAACCAACAGACAAATGCAAAAATAAATGTTTACTTGCGGCCATGAAGGAAACCGACCTAGCTACGGAACGTTAACAAACTAGCAAAACGCCCAACACACCAGGGCCGTAGCTACCACCGGGGCAGTGCCCCGGGGCCCCCGAGCAAAGGGGCCCCCCCGAACGAAGGGGATTTTTTTTTACGAAATCATAAACACTTGTTGCTCCGGGCAGAAGTGGCGAACTTAGAAGAAAGAGGATAAAATAGGATTGTCGTTTTCTTTTTTTTTTTTGTTTTTGGTTGTTAAAATAGGATTGTCAAGGGCCCCGCAAAATTCATTTTGCCCGGGGGTCCGCACCCTCCTAGCGCTGGCTCTGCCCCGGGGACCCCAATCCTCTAGCTACGGCACTGCAACACAACTAAGGAGGGGACTTATAAATTAGCTATAAACTTAGTGAAACTATCATTCGGGATCAGGATCAAACCGGATAAAACCTCAAGCACATTACAAAAAAAATTAAAAACGAAAAGGCACGACAAATGTCCGTGACACTAGGTCTCACCCATTATTAATGTTATTAAATTTTATTTTATTATATCAATTAGTTAGCAGATTAATAAGCCATTGCATTTTCTGAGATCTTTAATTATGTATTTATGTTCTTCAGACGAATTCATTTCTTAAAATATCTATTACAGTAGACACTCGATAATCCGGCACGTTCGGGACTTCGGCAGTGCCGGATTACCGAAAATGCCGGATTACTGAGCGCCATCTTAAAATAGCCATTATTGCGAGGATAGCGCTAAAATACCGCTAAAATAGAGAGTCAAAAGGGCTATTAATAGGTATCAGGCCATTTAAAAACTCACAACACTGAACGTTCACGGCAAAGCGACACTATACCAAAGCACTGACAAGTGAGCACTAGACGACACAAAATGGCGGACGAAGATTTGTCATCGCTGCCGAGTATGCCCGACCTCAGCCGATTGCCCACGAACTCTGCCGAACGCGCCTGGAAGGCTTATTCAGTGTAAAAAAAACCCTTAGACCGATGCCGGATTATTGAATGTGCCGGATTATCGGATGCCGGATTAGCGGGGTTTTACTGTACCTCCTTCTTGACCGTCTGTCATTCGCATGGAGTAAAACTCTGTTACAAATTGATGAAATTTTATATTTAAGCGCTGAAGAAAAATTCATTGATAACTCTAATGATTAAAAATAATTTTTTTGATCTCGATACAGAAAGGAGAAGAATCATATTTTTTTCGTTATTTATTTATTTGCTTATTAATTTATTTAAGAAGAGAGAGAAAAGAATTATCCCTTCTTGCAGCGAAGTATAAGAAGGAATAGATCTACATTCTTGAAATCTGCAATTGTGTAAAAGGAGAGACTATCCAAAAGATAGAAAATTCCTTGAGTTTTTTTGCTATACAACCACATAAATTTACGGTCAGCTTTGAATGGTACAGCTAAGGTTAAATATTTCTTTACTTTTATCTCGTCAAACAACATTGACTTTTGTTAAGGAAATAAAAATTTTATTATAATGAATTTATCTCTAGATAGTAATCTGAGAAAGTACTACTTTGTCCCTTCTAATTGGAAAATCTTATGTAGACCTATGAATTTTTGTAGACCACAAAATTCATAAGTATATTTACAGGCGAAATTCATAGGTAAATTCATAGGCGAAATGTATATATACACAACGTACCGTACCTATAGAAAATGAATAATTATAAAACAATTTCAATTTTTTGCGTTTTATTCGAACACGTAGAATTACTTTTCCTTTTTTACTTCGAAATTCAAAAGACCTCGTTTTAAGATACATTAAAAAAAAATATGCAAGCACTATTCGACAATTTTTATTATATCTAGAAAAAGTTGATTCAAAGAATTAATTCCCATGCATATGATGAATGTTTGAATTTCATTGTACGCAACAAAAGACATATCATAGTCTCATTTCTCACAAACCCACTGTTTATATCAGGCATGAATTATCATCATTGTCAATTTAGTGGAACCATACACAAAGAAGATGGTTGGCTTCAAATGGAGCTCGCAGATGAGATGCTTCGGGAATAATTGTTAAAATGTAGCTTTATTTTTAGTGGTTTAAGAATAAATATAAATGAAGCAAAACAAATATCAGTTTATTATCAATGGCTTTAAAAACTCATGTAATTATGGAAATAGTTTTTGGCAGAAAAAAAAATGGCGATGGTAAAATTTACCATCTTTAGGTAATCTTTAGATAAATAACGTTAAGCCTACATTTTTTTAAAATATCAATACGTTATTATTAGTATCTCTACTAAAATACTTTTCCTGGTTAGACTAATTTGTTTTATATCTTTTTCAACCCAAGTTGATTTCCTGGTTTCTTATTTAAGTGTTTTTTATTTAGGTAAACAAAGTATATTCTTATTGCTAGACAAGACGATCAAAAACGATATACAACGTTGCGTTTCTTGGGCCTACGTTTTCAGCTACATCCTCTATGTGTACGGATTATTCATATGGCAATTGAAAGATACAAAATAAGGTAAATTGACATTTTCTTGAAAGCATTTGTTTGATTGTTCCTAGAATTTAATACTAATAAAAAATAAAAATACGGCTTCAAAGCTTGGGAGCTGTGCAAATTAAAGCAATACCACAGGTCCGTCCTGTGATGCTCGAAAGATTTGAAATCCATGACGCTGCTAGGGTGAGAAGCATACGGTAAATTTTATTATATACTAAAACCGGAAATAAATAAGGAAATTAAAAGTGAGAGATAAATGAGTTAAGTAATGATACCATTGATATCAGAGTTAAATTGATACAACTCTGTTATGAATAGTTATTAGGGCCGGATCTAAGTACCGCCAGTCCCCACTGAAAAGGGGGACCCGCGCCATGGCATGGATGCGAATCGAAATAGCGTGAAGGGGCCCGTGAAGGATTTCGCTGGAGGGCCAACAATTTTTATATACGGCACTGATAGTTATGATTCAAGAGATTTTACGAGTACATACATTGTTTTTCCACAATCTATAGAGAACAATTTCAATATCGTATTAAGTATAATTTGTTGTTTATAAATTAAATCTCATGGATTTCAATAAGGAAATTTTTTTAGAATAAGTTCGTGAAATAAAATATCAAAACCAGAAAAATTACTAAATATTTCAAAACTTAACCAACGATCCAAAAAAAAAAAAAAATATCAGAGACAGAGAGAGAAAATGCTATAAATCAAAAATTTCCGGTAAAAACCGGAAATTTAAATTAGGCAAAATTGAAAAACAAACCAAATGATTTACGGAAATTAATAATTTTGGCCTAGTTGTTGCCTTGTATTAAAATTGTTTTTTTTTTTTTTTTTTTTGAGGTTCGTAATTAAAAAAAATTTAATACTTTATATTGGTCCAGAGTCGAGTGCAATCAAGCGCTAATGTCGTAATAAGCAATACGACACAATCATTACTAAACTTGATTTAACTAAATACATAGAGTGCTGCTAAAGGATATAAAGCGAAGTTTCCCAGTGAATGTTTAATATTGAAAATATTTAATGACCCCCCCCCCCGAAAAAAAAAAATCAAGAGTGCTTTCCGGTATCTCCAAAAGTTTCCTATTTGGATAAGAAATCATATTATTGAAAGTTAAAACCAGGGAAATGTGAAAAGTTGAAAAAGTCAGTTGTTTAAAAATTGCAAATTTGCGATAGTTTCAGACAGTTTTTCTATCTGGGCTGCTCACTATATTCTGAACCACTTCGAGATATTTATGAAATTGCTATACAACAGATTAAATACAACAATCGATACAACAGAACGCCAACTGTGAGACTTCAACCATCGTATCACAATTTGAGTTCCTTTTTAGTAAGGAATATAAGGAATATAAGTCCAGTTCAGTTTGATATACATAGGAAACGATTACATGGTTTTCATAATTCGTTGATAAAGTTTACTAAAAATTGTAGAAATGTAAGTGAAAACAGAGATTTAACCATTAAATGGGATAGACAATCCAATTATTAATTGAGGCCCTTAGAATAGGAGAGGCGCATCTGCCAACATTCCTTTTTCCTTTTTTATCGTAGCATATAATATAAACTTTCCGCTTTCATTCACATGACTTTATTTGTTTCATACGCCTCGGAACGAACGAAATTTCCATTGAAAAAGCCATGATGTTTAACCTTACGCACCACAGCGAATACTTGAGAAATCTTGCGAATACGAGAGGCGTATAAGCCGCGCACTACACTTGAGCAGACTTTCTCCCTGTCAAATACAAGGCATTTAAATTGTAAAGAATCGCCGTTAATGACTAACATTATAATGTTATAATTACTTTAACTTGCATTATACTCAATGTTAATGACAATTGATTGCTATTTGTCTCCTAGGTACAGTAATGGTATTTATAGAATACACTGTTTGTGGTATCAAATAAGAAAGACTAGAATTCCCACTTGGCGTATATATGCTTCGCCGCGCGATACGAACGAAAACATTGCGAATGTTTGAACGCGAAACTTAACTTTTGGCGCATATGCCTTTCCTAGTCTAGAGACCTCAATAATTTTCTCTCATTTGTATAGTTTCAGTCTGGATATATTTTTTCATAATAGCTAACGGCATTCATGGTGGCTTTGAACCTAAGAAAACAGAGCCGCCATCAAAAGTTGTAGAGTTAACAGTTGAAACCACTAAAAGAGTTAGATTTATTTAGCACTTAATTAGCATTGAAAGTGCTAATGAATATTTAGTTTCCTGTTTAATTTCGGAAAATGTACATACACTGTCCGGCCACTTTATTAGGTACACCCCTAATAAAATGGTATGGGCAGTGGGGACAGTGAGGGCAGTGTCATGGTGTGGGAGATGTTTTCCTGACACACCTTGGATCCATTGATACCTCTGGAGGCATATCAGGATGCTAGAGCGTACCTAAACATCCTAGCTAACCAAGTGCAACCGAACATCAGTTTATCTATATATATTTTTATATATATATAACAGTTTATCCTTATGCAGACGGCTACTTCCAGCAGGATAATGCACCAGTGCACAAAGCCCGCATCACTATGGGATGGTTTGAGGAACATGACGATGACTTTTCCTTGCTGCAGTGGCCCGCTCAGTCCCCGGATCTCAGCCCGATTGAAAATTTGTAGGATGAGTTGGAACGGGCTGTTCTCTCCAGGCCTATACCTCCATCAAATCTTCAGGAACTGGGTGACACACTCATGTCTGCATGGTACACAATACCTCAACAACGTTTTCAGCATCTTGTGGAATCCATGCCTCGACGAATTCAGGCTGTTTTGAGGGTTAAAGGAGGCCCAACACGCTACTAGGTAGTGTACCTAATAAAGTGGCCAGACAGTGTAAAATACAAATTATTATCTTTTACAATGATAATTTACATTAACGATAATTCTCACAAAAAGACCGAATTTTATAAGAATGTTAAAAGAAGCTGTATCGAATGTAGATTGGTTAATTTTTGATTTGTCTTTGCTTTGATGTTTGATGTAGAATTCTTATATTTTCTTCCAAAGGATTTTCTAATTATTTGCTGATGCTAAGAAAAAAGCTGTCAGAGACTAACGACCTACCATGTGCGTCACCATTGATAAATTCTGTTGCAATATGGAACTCAGAACTGGCTGCGTATCCGCATTAGTATTTACTTCAGTAAGTTGACTGTCTATATTTAAAAAAAAAATCATAATTAATAGAATAATAGGCAATCAAAGGGCTGTGGGGAAAAAAAACAGAACTGAAAAGTTGTAATTGTAAGTTATGTGGAAGCACTGAAATAAAAGAGTGTTTTTTTTTTAATAAATAATGCTGATTTTGATCACCTGTTATTCCATTGTAACTATTTTTAAAGGAAAATTTCTTTCCGTCTGAAAAAAAGGCTTAAAAAAATGCACATGTCTTTCACTCCTTGAGCCAGTGGTTTTCCTTTTGTTATTTGTTTGTGTTGGGTCCCACTCCTGCGAGTTATCCCAATAACCTTTTTAATCTCAATAACCAATTTGATCGTCAGTTTTAGTAATTTTGGCTGAAGAGTCCTAATAAGGACGAAACAGCTTCCCCAGATTGCAGTTTGATGGTGGTTCAAGGCGTGATATGTGTATTTTTCTTAACCCGTTTTTTGTTTTAATTTGTGCACGTTAAAACTGTCTTGTTTTATTCTTTCCTCCTCCCCCAAAAATTTAACGTTTGGAAAAAAATATATATAGACACAAGGATAAATGCATTAAATTTAAAAAGCATTTTCAGGTAAAATCCTGTTTACAATTAAAAAAGATCAAAAAAGAATTGATTACTTCTAAATTCGAAATTGCTCATTAAATTTGAATGATAAATTCCCTTTCTTTCTAGAAAGAAACCATAACACCACGAACTCTTTGCTTAACAGAGGAATACAACTTTCAATTGTTTAGGTTAAGTTTGCCACAAGCGTAATTAGATAACTAACTGAAGAATAACCATTGTCAATTTGCTACAACAACAGCTCATAACTATTCTGGCTTCTAAACTGCCACTATAATTACCATTTCTTCGATATCAGACACCTTTATATTTCGGAAAATCCCGAATCTGTGTAAAATGTCCGATTTCTGTGACTTTCTCATAATAATGCAGAATATTTAGGTTTCATTATCATAATGGGAATAGGGGTATATAAAAGTGAATATTACACTGCTATCAGCAAAGCGTGAAGCTCTTGCATTAATTTCTTGAGACATTAGAAAAAGTCTATCACTGCATCGTTTCAATTGTAGTAACCACTCGTCAAGACAACGCAATGGGATTTCCCACACAACTTCTATAGTCCTAGATCTCAGGTAGGGGATAAAATGAATCGAGCACTTTAAAAAAAAAAAAAAAGATTTTGGGGGTTTGTCATATCAACATAGGATCTGTAAACGTACACATATATACTATAGATCTATACTTTCTATATGAAAGATTTTATATGAAGATATACGCTATCCAGAGCACAGTGTGAACTGTATATGTGGTAGAGGATGGGGAATGGGGGTGGGGAGATCAATTTTGAGGTGCCGAGCAAAATAAATGTTTTAAGCTGGATCCTAAATAAGTGCCAAATTTTAAGGAAATCGTCCCAGACGTTTTAATGTGATGCACGATTAGATAAACAAAAGAGAAACATGTTTAAGTAGAATAGTAGACTTTGCATCACTCGGTCATTACAACAAGACTTACTGTTGTACATTATATACCAGCTTTTTCATTTAGAGTTCGTATATTCCATACGGATGGCTTTCGACCAAGGGGCGGCAAAATCGTAAATTGTTGCAAAATTAAAGAAGATCAGGATTAATTTCGTCTCCAACAGTATCATAATATTAACACACTGAAGATAATTATATGGTAAAACATAATGTGGATCCTCCAGAAATTAAGAAAATAAAATCTCTATGAAAGTGAAGTCGTAGATGATGATAGCAAAATAGTCGAAACATCTGTCATAAGATGTCATTTGTAAATATAAGGTCTGGTTACTTAATATTAACGGAAAACTTATTCTTGCATCTACAATTATTTTTTCTTTTTTTCTCAGATTTCAATAGTACCTATAACACTGGGTGGTATCCTAGCCTTAGATTTTACAACGGGAGAAAATAAAGGTAAAGAAAATTAACTTGTACTATCTTTTCTTAATGTTTTAGAAAGTTTATATTTACAATATGAATAGTTATTTTAATGTTTTCGTTGCATCTTTAGGCTTTCTTAAAACAATTACAGGCATACATCGGATATATTCTGTTCCAGACCATCGCAATAAAGCGAGGTTAAAAAATGTAGATGCCTTAATTAAAAAAATACTTTTTTGCTAAAAAAATGCTAACCTCAAACTTTGCTAACATCAAAGACAACTGATCAATTTGTAAAAGACAGAATTATCTGCGAAACGCAATAAAACGAGGTATAACTGTATAAATTAACAAAGGTTAAAAGAGGATTTTTTTTTAAATACCTCTTATTCAGTAATGTTGAACTTACGTCATTTCAATAAAACCTTAGACCTTCCCAAAGTGGATCTTAAGGTACCAATTTACACATTGCGAAATCATGGAGGTGTAGTTAAGAATTAAAAAAAGTGAAGAGAAGATTGTTTTGTATTGTTTCTTCTTCTTCTATATAATTGTTTAAAGTGCAAATTATGTCCTTTTCAAATAGAATTACCAATTGTACTCATTTTCAACTCTTACTGAAACGTCCTAGAGGAGTTTGTAAAATTTGGAAATCGCGAATTTTGACAATTTTCAAATTTAACTTCCATTTATCAAAATTTGTTTAAATTAAGAGAAATCGCTGGGAAGTTAAAACTAAACAAGTCAATATCATTTTGTGCTATAGCATAAATTTAAGGGCGACCCATAATAATAATAATAAAAAAAAATAATGATAAAAAAGAAAGTCCAATAAAGTAAGGAAAAATAAAAAAAAAAAAGTTAGGAAAATAAGAAACACACACAAAAAAAAAAGCCCCACGCGAACATTGAGAAAAAAAAGATTAAGAGAGAAAAAAAAGTAGATATACGGGTTTGAATCGACAACCTTCCGTATATCAGTCCGAAACTTAACCATCAAGCTATAACTTACAACTGAAATGAGATGGTTGCATTTCTAATGTTTAAGCTAATAGTGGAAATCCAATGAAAACAATGCCAAGTATCTCAAACTTAGGGGGGGGGGGCGTTAGCCTTTGTAAATATCCTATTCCTACGTTGTTGGGCCTCTGAATACGATAGTGAAATCCGTTTGTCGATCCGACCGTCCGTTCGGGAGTTGTTAGGAGTGGACAAATGCAATAACTACCGATTTTGGTCGCTATCATAATCGCTCCCAAATGAGTCGCTAAGCACTTTACGAAGTTTTCATTTAATAATGAAGATCCATTATAGAATATTTCTTGCCACATTAATCAAAAATTTGTGAACAGCAATAAAAGAAAGCAGAAGTTTATATCAATGGATTGCACTTAGATCGTTCGGAATAGAAGATATCTTCATTTGCAATAAAGAAGATTGCATCTCTAGAATGACAAAATCTTTTTACAGATTCATGAAGGTTGAAGCTGTTTTTCATACTTTGCCAAAATAATTTTTTTTAAAGATACAGCTTTCTTTCGTAAATAGATCCTATATCCACACAGTGATAAAAATCATTGTCTTGACAATGTATAGGCTGAAGACTACAGCATCGCCCTGTCGGTATTTTGTAGAATATATTGTAAAATATATATTAAAGAGTATATTGATCTTTATTGAAGCTAGATCTTTATTGAAAAAAACTTGTTATTAAGTGACGAGATGCGTCACTTAAGATGTCAAAAACTATGTATATAATATTCTTTCTTCCTTTGTTGTACAAAGAAATAGAGACATATCAGGATTAAAAACTTAAAAACAAGAAAATTATGGTTAGTGCATCAACTTACGAGTACTGGCGTAGTTAAAGCTATAGTTCAAACTGTGGATAGTCTAAACCTACAAGTGGGATTTTAAGTTTTCTTGATAATATATATTTCGACTTAAATATTGTTTTAATCTGTTTTATCATTCGATGAGTGCTGAAGTTTAGAACTTTATATAAATCTTACACTCTTCAATAGCTCTGCTGACCATGTGAGCATAGATACATTAGTATCGCATAAATAAACAAAACATAGTAACAGCCTGCTGATTATTTAGTGCATCTATAATAACATCTCTACAGAGCAAGTTAATTGTTAAGAAGAGTAAAGTATCTAAATGGTATTACCGCGTGTCTGTGGGCTGGAAAAGCAGGGTCGAATCCCTGTTCTTATTTTGTTTTTAGCCTCCATACAGGCTCTTTGTTAAATTAGGATTTCGGAGTAAAGGCAGTTCAACTTCTAGTCTTTATTGCGTCTGTGGATCTTGGAGATCTTCTATCACTATCTAGATTTATCTGGTCTTGTTAACAATAGGGGTGTATAAAGGAATTTATTTCGGGGATAGGATAAGTTAAGGAACCGATCTCTAACAACAACAGCAAAAGAATTGTCGTCTTTAAAATTTCGGCAAATAGAGGGTCAATATTCCCTCACCCAGCTATTCCAACTAAAAAAAAATAGGGTCTACTCTATATTTTTGAGATTTCAGAGAGAAAGTTAAATTTACTTGCACCCCTAGTTGAGAGGTCCCTTATTTCTTTATATTTTTACTTTAGCTAATCAGTCTTAAGGTTATTTATAAGGATCCAGTCTTGCCTCAATAAGAGTTCTTTACTTCTATTTCAGCAATATGGATAACTTTAGGTGCCGCGTTGTTACTACAATCCGCCTTAAGCTTGCTGAACATAATATTACTCTGGAAGACTTTACAAAATGTAAGTTCTTTAGATTTTTTATTGTTTTTTTTATCTATTACGAAGAATATTACTAGCATATATGGTATTATGTTGTTGAAAATATCGCTTGGGGAGTGCCAGTTGGTGAGCCAGTAATATTTTTATTTAAATAAATTTAATTCAAACATCAATTAAGATCTGCAAGAATTAGTAATGCTGTAAAATTCAATGTTTCTAGTCAGATCTACGCATGCCTAGCTTTAAGCCTTCAGTCGGTTTTCGTCAATATAATTTCGAAGTATGCGTTTTCAAATTTAGCCTTTTTAAAAGAATATCAGTTTAGGTTTTTTGTGGAAAAGAAAATTATAATTAAAGGTGGAATTGTCTTTTTTCTGAAGCTTTGATTGTAATTAACTTGACCTACTTGTTAGATACTGAAATAGAAAGAAAATGTGTGTTTGTACAACAGAGTCACTGTGTTTCTTATATGTATTGTTCTGTAAATAAGAATAGTGCTAACATATCACCCTCGAATCTTTCTGATGTGTAAGTTGCTCTCGAGTGTCTCAAGAGATGCACAACAAAAGAAAGAGAAATAGGGACACGAAACAGAACGTTGCCTCAAAAGCAGATAATTAGTCAATGTTTCTGAACAATTGGTAGATAGGCAATGTTTTGTTTGTTTTAAATTTGATTATACGTTAAGAGGGAAGCTATGTAGAGAGAGCAGACATAACCATTCGTCCTATGAAACTGTACTGTCATATTAAAATAAATATTGTTTGTAATCTTTCTGAAGGTTACCACACTTCAGCTAAGTCCACACTTGGAAACATTTTCAGGAAACATTGTTTGGAAATTGTTTGCAAACATGTTTTTTTTGTTTCCTTTTTGTTTTTGAAGATGTTTCGGAATTGTTTGCAAATTGTTTGTAAACAGTTTGCAAACAATTTGAAAACAACTCGGAAACACTTTACAAACAAATTCGTGTTTTTTTGAGAAAAAAACAGTGTTTCTTGTTTTCCATTTCAAATGGATAACAAAAAACAATGTTTCTTGTTTCCCATTGGAAATTGAGAAACACGAAACAAAGTTTCCATGTCTGGATGTGTTTGCAAACACAGTCTGTAAAACATTTCCCTTCCCTGGACAGTAGCCATTCTTCTTTGGTATGTCAACATCTCTGCTCATTTCTCCTTTATTTTTATCTATGGGTCATTCCATGTCAAATCACACGATGAGTTCACCACACCATCACAGATTTTTATGAAAATTTATTTGCATATAAAGAGTCATAAGATAAGACATTCTGCAAAATATGGGATTTTTAGGTCAAAAATTAGCCAAGATATAAATTTTTGAAGGTTTTTTTTTTTACCACGCCCCTTTTTTGACGTATTTTCTTGAATATCTCATCTCCTAATCAATCAAATGGAACCAAATTTGTTTTCCCCATGTATTTTTTTATGCTGAATCCAAAAATTCCAACGAAATTAGTCTAGGACTAATAGTTTTGTAGTAATAGACAGCATGTCAGCATTTCGGAAAAAAATTTAAATGACCTTGTGGAGCAACATTTAAAAATTTGAGATTTTAACCCAAGTCTAAAAATGGTCTAAGGTAACTGATAAAAAAAAAATCAAGATGGTGTTTTGCTCCTGAGCTTAGAAAAAAAATCGCAAATTTGATTATTCGCAAACTATATTAAGTTTGAAAATATGGGTTTTACCTGGGTTATTACCTGTTATAAGTGAGATTTACTGCTTTAGAGCTGTGACTAAAGCAAGAGATAACTTGAATTTACTAAATAAATATGCAGTGACAAAGTAATAATTTTTGAATATTTCATTTACGAGATTCGAAAAGAGTACCAACTTTGCGATTTTTTTTCTAAGCTCAGGAGCAAAACACTATCTTGATTTTTTTTTATCAGTTACTTTAGACATTTTTTAGACTTGGGTTAAAATCTCAAATTTTTAAATGTTGGCCCACAAGGCCATTTAAATTTTTTCCTAAATGCTTACATGCTGTCTATTACTACAAAACTATTAGTCCTAGACTAATTTCGTTGCAAATTTTGGATTCAGCATAAAAAAATACATGGGGAAAACAAATTTGGTTCCATTTGATTGATTAGGAGATGAGATATTCAAGAAAATACGTCAAAAAAGGGGCGTGACACAAAAAAAAAAACTTCAAATATTTATATAATTTATATAAAAAAAACTCTCGGCAAATATTTGACCTAAAAATCCTATATTTTGCAGAATGTCTTATCTTACGACTCTTTATATGCAAATAAATTTTCATAAAAATCTGTGATGGTGGGGTTAACTCATCGGGTGATTTGACGTGGAATGACCGCTATTCTTTTTTTTTTTATCTAATCCATTTTCGTATATTGAAATGTGGACGCAGGAGAAGACCCTGCAGCTCATTGAGGAGTTTCAGTCTCGTAGAATACTTTGGGGCATTACTTAATCGGAGCATAAAAATAGGATTAAGAAGCACGATGCTTTGAAGGAAATCGCCAAAATATTTTCTCTCACAACGATGAAGACTCTCCGTGTCTAGTTTCGTAGGAAGATATAAGCTATTAATACGTCCTCCTCGGCAAACATCTCTACCTCGACTGGCAGGTCTGTACGCAAAACATTGAAAAACAATGTTGTAGAAACATGTTTTTAAAAACATGTTTCCAGTGTTTTCAAACGATTTGGAAACTGTTTTCAAACAGTTTGCAAACTGTTGGGAAACAAAGGAAACTGTTTGCAAACAATTTCCAGAAACATGTTTCCAAGTGTGGACTTAGCTTATATTATAGAAACATTTTCAGAAAACATTGTTTGGAAAAAGTTTGCAAACATGTTTCTGTTGCTTCCTAAATGATTTTGAGGATGTATTAAAATTCTTTGCAAACAGTTTAAAACTGTTCGGTAATATTTTGCAAACAAATTCTGGTGATTTCGGAGAGAGAAATACTATTTTTTATTTTCTATTTCAAATGGATAACAAGAAATAAATTTTCATGTCTAGATGAATGGGAAACATTCCCCTCTCCTAGACACCAGTCAGTCTTCCTTTGTATTGTGCTGCTCACTACTACTATATTTTTAATCTATTCAGTTATCCGTTTTCTTTATTAAAAGTATGTGGACGCAGAAGACTAAAACTCATTGAGAAGTTTCAGTCTCGTAAAATACTTTGACATTATGTACTCTGACGAGGGAAGTGCGTGACCTCGAACGCTGAGAACCACACGAAAATGTACGTAGAATATACATCGCTCATCCCAAAAACAGTGGTTCTCATGCAAAACTCAGCTGTTGTCTGCTAGCGCCATCCGACGGTGGCATGTTGTACCTGCAGTAACAAGTACTTAATCTAGTTGTGTGAATAGTATACCTGCAGTAGGAGGCCGTCTTTCATGACATTGAAATGACAATTTCACGACATTGAAATACAGTAGGTGTGTTTTTGGTCCTATTATATCGATATTTTTGTTTCTTCGCACTACCAAAGTTCCTCTCTTGGACCTTCAATAGGTGATCATTCAAATGTCTCTCATGGTAAGACGTGCAGTTTTGCATGAGAATGACTCATACCACTGTTTTTGGTGTGAGCGATTTATATTCTAAGCATATTTTCGTGCGGTTCTCAGTGTTCGAGGTCACGCACTTCCCTTGTCAGTACAACAATAGGAATAAGGAGCACGATGCTTTGATGGAAATCGCGGACATATTTTCTCCCGGCCACGATGAGTTTGACAAGAAGTTGAAGGTTCTCTGCGTCCAGTTCTGTAGGAAGCACCACTAGCTCAACTGGAAGATTTGGACGCAAAACATCCTACAAACATTGTTTTTCAAACATATTTCCAGTGTTTTCAAACAATTTGAAAACTACTTAGAAACCGTTTCCAAACTGTTCCAAAACAAAGAAACTGTTTGCAAACAGCTTCCAGAAACATGTTTCCAAATGTGGACGAGGCTTAGGTTTTGGCTCGTGAGGAAATTAAATTAACATGTTTTGAGTTGTAAATCATTGACTTACAATGCATAATGTACGTATTACTCTAAGATTTTCAGAGGTCACACAGTCCTCTGAAAATCTAATCATTCAGCCAATTCATTTGACTGCATTAGATCTAACCATT
The DNA here is from genome assembly GCA_023159025.1 of Thereuonema tuberculata. NCBI lineage: Eukaryota > Metazoa > Arthropoda > Chilopoda > Scutigeromorpha > Scutigeridae > Thereuonema > Thereuonema tuberculata. Next base: position 41,810,339 of record JAFIDM010000003.1, on the reverse strand, counting down.
TGCGCAAGGGGTAATGGTTTTGCCTTCCTGGAAGATTTAGCAACAGCAGAATAAAAATATTAAGCAAGAACAGGGCATGTTAATAAATGAAAAATATTACTCAATTTCTTTACAATAAGAGAGAAGTTAACATTCATGTTCGTTAATTTTTACTTTTCAGTATGATGGAGGAAATTGTATGTCTTTTATCCAAAAAATAAATAAAAAGGTCCGTATATAAGATTAAAAAGTTTCAATAAATTAAAAAAGCCGAAATACAGTAAAAGTATCTGAAATGTGCTGCCAAATATAAACGTTGTATTCAATCATGCAAAACAACGAATAAATGTCATGTAAACTTGGGTCTGGAAATGCGTTATTTCCAAGATATGAACGATGCAACAATACAGAGGTGTTGGCTTTTACGTCGTATCGTAGAATCATTAAATTGCTCCTCAGTAATCGTGATATGGCCTGCTCGTTCCCCTGATTTAAACCCTCTGGATTTTTTTCGTATGGGACTATCTTAAAGCATTGGTGTACACCTCACCGGTTCCTGATACCCACGCACTGCATGATCGCATTGTGGATGGGTGCAACACAATTCGACGTGCACCTGGCATCTTCGACCGTGTTCGGCAGTCGATGGAACGATGTTGTGTTGCGTACATTGCGGCCGGTGGAGGACATTTTGAGCACTTTCTGTGAAACTGAGCGACTGTACGGCCAATACCTCTATATTGTTGCATCGTTCATATCTTGAAAATAAAGCATTTCCAGACCCATGTTTGTATGACATTTATTCGTTGTTTTGAATGATTGAATACAACCTTTAAGTTTGGCAGCACATTTCAGTAAACCCTGTATAATAAAAGCAATATGTTTCGGCGATTGAAATAGTCGCTTTTAGCTCTTAGATATCTTAAGATTTTGTAATAGGAAAGGTTGACATTTATTGAAGGGTGGGTGGCAGCAAGGAATGAGTCACTGATTGAAAGAAGAGAGTGTTTGGAGGCCCTGCTTTTTACCTTCACCTCCTTTGAATAATGGGCGATGTCCTGTCTCGGCGTAACGCTAAGCCATCGGTGATATGTTACTATTATTACTTTCGTATAAGGTCTTCGATGCGGATATGTTTTGTAAAGGGATTATGCTATTAGGCCGTGATAACCTTTTTGATAATTTTTACATGGAATAAAATATATAACATATTTTTCTTCTGAAATTACTTTCAAAGTTTTCGTTTTTGAGTAAAGTATTATATAAGATAAAATTGAATTTTTTTTATAACCCTAATAGCAGAATTAATGCAACTTACAAAGGGAATTATTATTATTATTATTATTGGGAAAATTATAATAATCATTTTATAATTTGAAAAGCTTACTTATCTGCTTTATTTATAAAATAAAATAGTAGAGAACCACTATTTCTAAAAATCTTCATTAAGTTAATTATTTTCTATGGTTCTTTATAAGAATATAATAATTGTATTTTAATAAAATTTGATTATGTAAAAGAAAAGTTTTCATATAAATATAAACAAAGATAAAAATATCTGTAGTAATTACCAAAGAATTATTGAAGAAATAAATTATAGCAATTTTTTATTATTCTTTATTAGGGTGATTATCATTTTCTAATTCCATGGTTGATATCAGATGCCATTATTATGGTTTTGGGCTTAGTTGTAGTTTTTTGCATCATCTTTCTAGAAGTAAGTAAATTTTCGTTTTAATCGTTTTTACTATTTCATATAGCATCTATTTAGTCTAACTACGCATCATTCATCATTCAATCTTCTCAATCAGTACATACTTACTAAAGATCAATGCAAATAAGCTTAATTTAATATAATTTGATATCATAACTTGGATCCGAAGAAGATGTGGGCCTGATAATTGAATATAGGGGAATATGGGGCAAGTTGTAACACGAGTACAGTGTAACATTTTGAACGCGCGAATTATGACGAAAATGAAAACCAAACCCCTATGTTGACACTTCCAGTCAGTAGCCATTGTGAATAAGTGTATACAGTGCATTTGGATTAAAACTATTTTCTTTTTTCAGGTAACTTAAGTATTTTCTTTCATGTCTCTTGTGATACTGAATATTCCTTAAGTTAATATTATATTGTAGACATAATATTATTGTAATGAAAGGATATCATTGTCTACACATCGATGTTATTAACACTAAGTAACATTAAGTAGGGGTTACATATACCAACAATTTTTATCTAACTGTTATTAGACAGTATGGGGCGCAGTGTAACAATTACGCATGGGGCAGGGTGTAACAGTGTTACAGTCTGCCCTATTTTTAACGTAAGATTCGAACGCAATAGTAATATAAAATGTATTACTTAAGTTGAGTCAACATAAATAAGATTTAAATATAGGTTGATATTCAAAAATCCTGCCATCGATAATCCGGTTCCTTCAGATTTCCGGCATGGATTTCACAGCGCAAATTCTGTAGAACTGTTTTATTTAGTTGGTGAACATTAAAATTTCATTTGATTTTCATTTAGTGTTTAATTTTCTTTCTTTAAAGGACTACACACGTAGTCACTTTCTATTAAATAAATACAGCCTATATAACCATAAAAAATCCTGAGGTCCTGAGGTTGCCGGATTTTCGGATGTCAACCTGTATTGTGAAATCTATATATAAAGAAAGTAAATATAAAGAAAACATCATATAAAAGTCAAGTGAATTTATATAGAATCTTTAATTACATTCTTATACAATATTCATTTCAACTCAAATTAGAACACTGCATATTATAATAATTCTATTCAGTATTTACCAATTTGCAGAATGTGTTGGAATGCTTTCGAAAAATCCATGACACAATCAAAAGTTATACAGTAAAACCTCGTTAAGTCGTCACTCAAGGGACCAAACATTTTTGACGACTTAAGCGGAGTGGGTATTTTGAAAAAAAAAAAAAATAAAACAATGAAATACAGTTTTTTCTTGAATTGCTATAGGATTCGGTGAGAAAAACAAGATTTTTCAGAAATCAATACAATGCAAATGAATGAGTAGAAAATAAAAAAAAAAAACACTTTTTATAATTACCATATTTTAATCGTTTTAAAAGAAAGGCAATGTCTGTCTTTGAAACGTTCCAGCCAACCATTGCTGCCGCAATGGTTCAATCTTCAATGTTCAACTCCTTAGCAATTTCTACGGCTTTTTCTTTGAGAATCACGGCGGAAATCGGCACATTTTGCGATCTGGCATATTTTAACCATCTAAGTAAATCTCTTCGATTTTCGTCAAATTTCGATTTCCTCATTCTCTTTCTTTTGTCTTTGCAGTCAGCTTTTTCAATTACTTGTTTCGATGAAAGAATATCGTTTAATGTAATCCTGGGAATACGGTGTTCTTTGGCAAAAGTTGTTTTCGAAACATTTGATTTTTCAAAACGTGCAATTAAGTCTTTTTTTTTCTTTAAAAGATAACCAGGTAAGTTTTCTTTAAATGGCATGTTAAAAACGTTATCAAACCACGAAATTGCAAGAGAAAAAAATAGCCCTTATATGGGGACTTACTATGAAATGAAGTCACACTCAGGAGCGGTCAAGAAAAACTTCTACACTCCTCAGAGTCGCAGCGAGAAGTGCGCTTTGAATGATTAGCAGCGAGATTCCAAGAACCCAAATCCTCCGAAGGGGTAGGAAAGGAATGAAGTGACAAGCGTGGCTTCTTAAGGTGGCTTGGCTTTCTTAAAGTGAAGGGACGGGGCTGAAAAGACAACACGATGGCATGCAAAATGGAGAAGAAAGATGCTTTTGGCCATTTTTGAGGGTGACGAGTTATCCGGAATAGAATTAAATTTGGTGACGGGTAAAAGAGGGTTACTTTACATTATTGTATATGAGACCTTGTCGGAACCAAAGGAAAACGACGACTTAAACGGAGTGACGACTTATCCGGGTGACGACTTAACGAGGTTCTACTGTATCTGGTTTTGGACAGACTGGTATCTTTCCCTATGACTCCGATGTGTTTAATGATAACGATTTTCTTAGCAGTACTGTGACAGATCACTCAGAAGATCAAAATGAAATGCTGGCAATTGATAACTCATTGCCATATATGTCAGGAAAAGGCAATATCAACGAAAGTGTAACTTGACAGTAAACAGTGAGATGAAAAACAAACAGACTGATCAGATTCCTTCACAGGTCATCAGTCCTGAAATGTTTCGTGGATATACGAAGGTTGAAAGTAGAAAACAAAAGGAAAAGGGGAAAAAGTTGCATAACAACAGATTCACCTACGAAGGAAAGGTTGGTACAACGTGCACAACAAGGGCATCAAAAACTTGTTTAGAGAGCAATTGGACACGGCAGACGAACAATCCTATTGCAGAAACTCGAGAACCGAATGTTGGTGATTATGTATTCAGCCAGTGTTTTATATGGGAAAAATAATAAAGCAGAAAGATGACGAAGGTGATTTTGAGATCAGGTATCTCAGAAAATCAGTGAAAGATCTCAGCAAGTTCATGTTTCCAGTTGAGCCAGGTAGAGCATCTATAGCAGAGATAGATACAACGATCATATTACAGATCAAACTAAAAGATTAAAATCATATCTTCATTTTGGCGTTAATCTGGATAACCTCAATGTCCATTAATTAGAAGAAAAATGTAAGAACTACCATTAAAAGTAAATTTCCGATTCAGTAAAACAAATGGATTATTCTAGAATAAATATAAGTGTGTATACTTATATTTTTTTTAATTATAATTCTAATGCCAGTTTTGTATTTTTAAATGTTAGACTGTATCTTCTAGTGTGTTCATGAACGTAACCAAGATTTGGTTAAGAGGATGGGGGGTCCATTACATTTTTTTTTTTTTTTTTTTATAAATGCCTTTGCTTTTAAATGAAAATTTAAAAGTAAAATGATCTTAAAATTAAAATCTATGGCGAGAGGAGAATCTTTGAATTTCATCATCTATACACATATACACACACACACTTTTTTTTCCGTGAAGTGGGGGGGGGGTCCTAACCCCTTTGAACCTCCCCCTTGGCTGCGTGTCTGGTATGTTACACTTTAGGTATGGGGTACAGTGTAACAGATTACAGTCTGACATGTATCTGTAATTATTGAGAAAGATAATGTGTTTTTGAAAACAATAGATATCTCCATCTATAACCAATGAGTAAAAGCATGTTTTAAATAAGATAGGGATAGTGATTAGTAAACCAATCACAGTGATTCGCAACGGCTTCTGAGTCATCTTTACATTAGAATAGACTGCGCCGGGGTGGTCTAGAAAATGCTCGCGCGATTCTGTTTGCGACCCCATGCTATCTTACCCACCCCTATTTATATGGAATAATCGTCATTGTTAACTCAAACCTTGTTATTACACTGAATTCCTAATAATGATTTGAAAAAAAAATAAAAAAAAATAAAAAAAAATTGCCCATGAGGGGATTGAACCCACGACCTTCGCGTTGTTAGCACGTCGCTCTAACCAACTGAGCTTACAGGCCACCTACAGCATTCAACATTTAGGCCACCTACAACTGAGCTAACAGAAGCCGTTGCGAAGCATTGTGGGATATGTGTCCACAGACAGACAAACCGGGGATATAAGGCGTCTTTCAGAAGCCTAAAAAGAACCATTTCATTTGTTACATAAACATGGGAAATACGTTAAAATTAATTATTTTTTTACACTGTGTCCAATGCTCCCCTACTCGTCTATGAGAAATTTTGGCCTTTACTGTACTCTATCCTCCATTATATCAGTATGTTCACAAATGTTTCGGAGGAGGCTTCGGAATCACTTCTCCAAAATCTTGGCAAGCCATCAGCGATAAACTCCATGTAACACTCAGCATCTCTTGAAGAAGGCACAAGGAACCGAGCCGAAATATTGAGTCAACCTCACCTGGAATGAGAGAACCTCTCATAGACGAGCAAATATCCAAGTTAAAATCTTAGTTTGCTCTCCAAATTCTCTGCAATGTTTCAGATTGTGGTGAACCTGACTAGCTTGAAACGCAACTATTTGTTGGAGATCTTTTATGTCTTATAACAGTTATTATAAAGGAGATAATGCAACAGTGTAAAAAAAGAAAAAAATGTTGATCTCATGCAAATGAAAGGTATTGTGTATAGAATTAAAGCTGTTCATCGCCTTTGTAATCATTTACAGGGAATGAAAGGAATCCATTACCACCCATTACTATCGAGCTACTTATGAACGTAGCAGCATCTAAATATTTTAGTTTCATTTTATGAGAGCAAGATTATACACTAGTTTAGAAAAAGGTGAGAGGTTTCCCAAAAAAAGTGATTGACTTAGAAATGAATTCCTAAATAAAAATAATAGATAGATACTATTAGATATGTACTGACGAGAGCACAAGGAAAAAGTAGCAAGGGTATTGTGTTGTACCAAAACAGTACAAAAACAACTGTCACTTGCCAGTAGGGCCGCTCTAGACCGTTTTCCTGGGCTGCACACTATTTGGGATCCTCGCGCTGCATAAAAAAATTAACAGAAAAATCTCCAGAAAACAAAACATAACATCTCAGCATTTCTGTCCAACGAATAAAAATTTACAAGGAAACATTTTTAAAATCTCGATTTTAGAAAAATCAGAAATTACAAGGTACTTTAATAAGGGCCTAGGCTCAAAATACTGACTTGTAAGTAAAATCGAATTTGTGCATTTCTCTATATTTTTTCCGTTTTCATGTTATACTTGATGAACGTTAAACCTTCTTAAACATTAATTTTTCGCCGATGCATTTGACTTATCCTTTTATTAAATGCCTTTTGTGCCCAGCGCTTATGCTGTATAAGTTATAGCGATTTTTTTATTGTCGTTTGCTTTTGTGGGGTCCCACTTCCGAGAGCGGGAGAAGAATCCATAGGCTTTCACGCGTTCTGAGCTTGATCATCGAGGCTAAATCTGGCTGATGAGTCCTAATAAGGACGAAACAGCTGTCCCAGATTGCCGTCGATGATGGCTTAAAGACGTGAAAGCAAACGAATTTGTGCATTTCTATATATTTTCTCCGTTGTCATAAAACCTTATTATCGTCCATTTTGGCTAGTTCCTCCCAGAACCAATTCGAAAAGCGTTTCTTTAAGAATGGAAGTTGTTAACGAATGCTATGGATTCTTCAAGGACAGTGATCCCCATTTCCATTTGTAGTTTGGCTAAAGATAATCCCTATTCGATTCAGGAAGTCAACTCTTAACTGTGGGTTTAAGGATTGATGTCATCAATGACCTTCGTAGATAGAAAGCTCACATAAGGTTTCCGCAAGTTCCGAGCTCAGAATTCTTGGAGGCCAAAGCCGTTTCTAGGTGTTCTGCAACCCTAGGCGAGAACTGAAAAATGCCGCCCCCTCCCCCACCCTTATTGACACCACTCAATACAACCAACACCTGAGAATGACCTGCCAGACAAAAATGTCCTTGTGCACACGTGTGCACAGGGCGCAAGAGAGGATGTATCAAGTTGCGACATGATCGCCAGATAGCATACGCGCCTCTTTCCAGAATTCTTTGTTTAATAATTTCGCTGTTTTATATATATATAAAATTATTTTTTTCCCTCCTTCGGCCGCCCTAAAATCTTGCCGCCCTAGGCGGCCGCCTAGTCTTGCCTAATGGTAGAAACGGCCCTGTTGGAGGCAACCCTTGTTGTGTAAGATGATGTTCTATGCATAGCCCTATGTTATTATTACCGTGTAATTATTTACTTCATGGTTATTTTAATAATAAGGAAATAATCTAGTATCCTACGTCTCCAAGGATGATCAAAAAATATTTACATTTCTGAATGAATTTTCTTGTTAGATATGGTAAAGAAACGCAATATATAAAATAATTCATTATCCAATTTATACTCCTTTTGAAGAAAAGAAGTTTAACGTGCCGAAATAATTCAAAATTAGATATCAATCCCAGGCACAAAGCAAATTCTGTATTTTATATCTTGTTTAATTTTTGGTTAGGATTTCTTCGGAGGGAGGTCCCATTCTCGGGTGCGAGAACCGGGATACTAACACCTCGCGCACTTTCTGAGTTGTCATCGGAGGAGTTTGGCTGACTGAGGAGTCCTAATAAGGACGAAACGGTCCGCCCCAGTCTCTTCCCGGTGACAACTCAGGGCGCGAATCCTAACTTTTGCTTTGTGCCTGGGATTGATATCTAATTTTTATACTCCTTTTCTTCTCTAGTCCCAAACTGATTAATTGAATCCGTTCAGAAATATAACTTTGAAATCATACATACGTATTCTTCAAGGTTTTTCTTTTTAAGAATTTTCTTTAAGTCTTTATACTCGCTTGGAAGTTCCTAAGAGCATTTACAGACCTACTTGTCAACTCTTTAAAATTATCATAAAGGTAAGTATTCTCGTAATTTTGAATGTAATTTCAATGAAGTAAGTATATCCTTCCATTTTTCTTTGATTACGATCATTCAAGAACTATTTTTCTCAGGAAAATGAAAGTTGCCACTCACTGGTTTTAATTTTGTTTCTCTTCAAGAATCTAAACAAGGTGTTCAGTATTACAGTGAATTGCCAATAGACAAAGCAAAATTATAAATGATGCAATAACTGAAGAATAACATTGCGAAAAATAGCAGTATTACTTTAAATTATAATACTTTCTACTCCTTTGGCGTTCTTTTTACTGATTGAACTTCAGCTGAGACGTGAAATAGAACACTTATCTTTTTTACTAAATTACTCGCCGCAAATTAAAATTGCATAAGCATAAATTATAAAATATATGCTTGGCCGCACACTTTAAGTTTCTTGGTTTAGGCTTCTCGAGTGTGGAAATCCCTCTTATGATGTAGTTTGGCGCCATAAGTAACAAGCCTTAAGTCAAACAAAGTAGGTGCTGCGATATGAGGAGTTACCGCAAATGTCTCAATGCTTCTATATAGAGCATTTTGATAGTGAAGCTTCTGTTGCAACAGAATAAGGAGAAATTATATAGGTCTAAATAAATCCATTATGCTGTCAAGATTATGAACTCTTTATGTGCGTCAATGTCACTGTTCAGTTCTATCTCAGGATCCTCTCTACCTAAAAACATGATCTCAACGATTTTGAGATTCTCTCAGCTAGGTCTATCTAGCTATCAAATTTCATTTCGCTAGCCCTGTACTTCCTAAATTGAAAGTGGACGTACATAACATACATTATATATTTAGAACACCCTTTCTATTTCAGTATCCCTTTATCTAAAAACATATTTTCAACGATTTTAAGATTTTTTCTGCGAGGTCTATATACCCACCAAATTTCATATATTTAGTCTTTGATATTTCCTGATTCGAATATGGTGCCAGATAGTCAGACTGAAATATCGCGAATTTACGAGACTATGAAACTATGCTCCGCATATACTCCAGAAATCACTATTATATATGGTAACCCTGTGTGATATTTGATAGTTTCTGAAATTCGGACTTTCTTGTTAAACATAGAAACTTGAACAAAAATTACGATCTGAACACTAATCTTTATTTTGATCTTGTAAGCTAATGTATCATAAATTTATATAGATCCTTTTTCTTTCTTTTCCAGTTATACTATTTTTTATTCGTCTCAGTATATCTTATTTTCAAGGTAAAATTTACTTAATTTTTGTTTTATACTATCCCTCCAAAGTTTTATGTTTTCTGTAATTTTCAATTTTATATGCTCTGATGATAAGTTTTTGCATTGGAATACATCGCTTGAGAACGTTACACAAGTTTTAAATTCCTGCATGCACTTCAAGAAACGAAGAATAGATACCATTTCATGAGATTTCCATTACAGCCCTTATAAGCTTAACATTTTTCTACATTTTTCTTAACATTTTTCGTGAACCCGAAGAAAAAAACGATCCCATCCTTCTTTAAAATAAGATTAAAATTAGTTAAATGATTTACAAAACAGGAACAATTTTATATATATAGATATTGTGATGGTGGTTTCGGCTACTGGTTCGTGGAATTAGTGATCAGACTTGGAGCAGTGAGAACTCTTAACTGAACTGATTTATTTGTAGCATCAAGGATTTAAATAAACTTATTTACAGGGGCTGTGATT
>JAFIDM010000003.1:41775593-41800238 GCA_023159025.1 Thereuonema tuberculata | reverse complement strand
TAATACAAAGATAAATATGAATACATAAAAATCATTACAATATATAAAAATAGCAGATTATTTTCATTAATAGAATTTATATGTTTTTTCTTAGTTCTATTTCTGGGTCGCTGTTTATTCTTATGCAATGGAATTAAAGGCTATTGCAGAATTTGTACCACATTTTGTCTCATCAGATTCATCAGATGTCAGTAGGCAATGTAACGACGTATGTGATGCACCATCTTTGTCTCAAATTGGATTAAGTTTTGAAGAATTTTTAGTGTGAATTATCTTTCATGTATCGAATGCAAATGTATTAAATGATATTTGGGTAAATTATTTTCTGCTTTATGTCTTGGAATACATACATTATTAATAAATGTCTGTTGTTATCGTGTGAATACATTTTTAATAAAATTTCAGTAATTTTGAGTCATAATGTTGTCAGATTTTTAGGGAGGAAAATAGTAAAATTATTATAATAACTGAATGAATAAATTGATTCATTTAAAAGAAGACCGTTATTAAACTGACACTACTCAAAGTCATCAAAATCGAATGGCATCAAATTTGATGAAGACATAGGAAGAAGGATTGCGCGAGAACAAAAGTAGTTCCAAAAGTCGCCGATAGGGGGAAAGGTGGTTCTGTTGTAGCTGAGGGCTTTAGTTGTAGCCTACATAGCCGAGAAGTTGTATATAAAGGCAGGTAAAAGCCGTTCATGTAAATTCTCGGCTACGTAGGCTACAGCAGCGGCAATAATTTGGGCTATAAAGGGACGGGAAAACTTCAAAAAGACATTCCGATTACCAGTGCTGCTCAACATGCGTCTTACGTTACATCAGCGTGCGTTACTTGTGAAGTTATTTTACCTTCACCAGTCCAACGCAGCAGCCGCTCTTCGTGAGTTTAGAACTCATCAGAACCTGGGTAATGGCCGCTGTCAGTTAGCGCATTGAAATTGATGATTAAGAAGTTTGAAAAACAGGATCGCTAAAAATGGACGGAAACTAGTGACAGAACAGACTATTACAGACGTTGCAACTGCGATCGTCGACATAGTAGCAGCGCCCCTTGGAGTAGCGCGACATCTGGATTTGACGTATGCCACGGTATGGAAGGTCTTGCAGAAGTTCTCCACTTTAGATCATCCACGTACAACAACTCCAACACAACGATTATGGTAGTGACGACTAGCACTTGCTCTCACGTTTCTTGCTAGAATAGAAATCAACAATACTTGGCCTTGGAGAATTTTGTGGGAAGATGAGGCCCACTTTTATATGGATGGGATTGTCATGCCCAAAATTGTCGAATTTGGGCATCCGAACCAAATTCTTCTTTCCCGTTGCATTAAACCCCATTACACTCACCGAAAATCACTGTTTTGTGTGGTTTCACAGTAGATTTCATCGTAGGACCATTCTTTTTTGAGACAGTAATCTGTTCCATTACAGCACAGAAATATCGCGATATGCTGAACAGAAGAGGCATCAGTCGCTTCTTTCCAATTGCATGGCCGCCTCGCTCCTCGGAGTTAACTCCATGCGATTTTGGGATGTAAGGTTACTTGAAGTCCAAGGTCTATCTTGGCGGGGTCCCGAACTTGACTACCTTAAAGGGCAACATACCACGGGCTGTGATGAACATTCCGTCAGACATGTTACGTTCGGCTGTAGAGAATGTTGTCTACAGGATGCAACCCCGCTCGGGGGAAATGAAATATGTTGTTTTAGTTCATTTCGTCTTTGTTATTCATTTGTCTGTTCATTGCAACTCATTTTTTTTATATTGCACAGCGCCACTTTTCTCGGCTACTTTATGTTTTTCGCGGAATCCTTCTTCCCATGTTTTGATTAGTCTCCCCACCAAATTTGGTGCCATTCCGGTTGTTCGATCGAGCTACAGATGTCTGTGAGTAGTTTCAGTTTAATTAGGGCCACCTTGTATATAGAAAAAGCTAATGGATTATGGTTTTCCCACCGATTTTCTGACTTAATTCAGTAAAGATGAAGAATGCTCAAATTTACAAAGGGATCACGAAGCTGGTGAGTTAAATTCAGGCAACTTAAAAACATAATCTTCCCATTCTAAAATCCTGGGTACGCCTACACTATTACTATAGTAGTTTTCAAAAAAGAAGGGTTTGCCATATATGGTCATTACGTAGCGATCGATTTTGTCTGGAATAAACGTCACCAGTCACGACGTCATCAACGTGAACTCAACAATATAAAAAAATTCTCAATAAAATAATCTTAAAAAAAAACCATAAAATTATTAAAATAATAATAACAATAATACAGAAATGTATTCGTAATTGTAGAAACTACAAAAACCAGAATGTTTTTGTAATGCTTACAAAATTTCAGTTACGAATTGCAGCAATAGATGGCGCTGTTACGTCCTGGAAACATCAATCCATAAGGAAATAACGTATCAAAAGCTCTTCTTTCGTGAACTGAACTATAGTATACATCTCTATTCTTTTCTACAAACAACAATTAAATGTGTTTCTTTTTTTCTTAAGTTCCGGTAGTTTGATACTAGAAAATCTGTCTTGCAGCTGACTGGTATTTATCTCATCGAAATTCAATTCTCCTTCGTCTGTTTCCGTTGTATTGAATAGCAATTTGTTTCAATTAATACCCGCAACATTACTCTTCGTTTTCTTACTGCAAGGCTTGATTGAGTCAACATTCATTGTCACTGATTTTTTTTAAAAAATCATATTCTATCTCTACAATGGCGAATTTCATTATTTCTTTTTTCTTAATCTTGTTATATTTTTTTGAAAAAATAAAATGCGTTTTGAAAGCATTGTTTTCATTAAATAACTTCCAAATACGAGATGTTTGATTTTTATAATTTGGTACGTTTTAATAATTGTTGTTAATTGTTACTCTGATAACTTAACACGAAATGCTTCTAATACGATTTTCTTATTCAATTTTTATACGAATTTGTATATATCTTTCCTTGGATTTTTAGTTTCTAAAAGAAAACTTAGATATGGTGTATTGGAGGCTTCAAAAATTTATATTCCATTGGCAACTTAGAACAGGCGCCAAATTCACTCTTGTTTACGCATTGGTAAGAGTTTATGTTTTCTGTTTTTATGTTTGTTAAGAGCCTTTAGTATAGTTGGACTGTTGTTTAATATATTCATTTTTTATGAATAGATTCTCTAATTTTCAGTAAATTTACCTTTCTTTGTGTTTGGTGGTTTATATATGGCTAAAATGTTAATATTTTGTGTTTGATAACACAAACACATTTTTGATAACGAAACATATTAGGTTTTATTACAAAACTTCACGATAAATAACGTTTTGTGAAAATTCTTGAATCATTTTCCAAAAGATTTCCTTGCTCCGACATTTTAGTAATTTGTAATTTAACATTTTGCTTTCAGAATGACAGACAGAATAACGTTTTTATAATGTATATAATAATAATAACCGGGTACCGTCGCTTCGCTCCAGAACCCTTGCACATACAGCATTAAAAAAACAAACTTTATTTATTTAAATAATATATAAATAAATATTTAAATAATATATAAATAAATATTTAAATAATATACAAATAAATATTTAAATATTTATTTTATTTAAATAATATAATATGTAAATTAATATTGAGCTCGTCGGAGAACATACGACTTCCCAGCCCGTTGTGGCTTCTCCGGATAACTCTGATGTATTGCGGGTTGGCGCCAGACACCAAAAATTTAAAGCGAAAATCACATTTTTGCATGTATCTATTAACGCAGAAACGTTTATGAATGACTAATATATCGTTCGATAGAACTTTCAAATACCAAAATTTTCTCAATATAAAGTTCTCTTCCAACTTTTATACTTTTCGTTGAAATTGAGAAAAAGTCAAAATTTGACCCTTTAAAAGGCGCCATCTTGGAAACCAAAACTTTTTTCGAAAGATTTTTGTAGCATTTTGTTTGTCTTAAAAAGATCTACATTTTTATCCATTTGCATGACCAATCTATCTCTTATAGTTTGGTTACAAAATTGGAAAAACTTAGTCTTATGACTGACAGAATAACGTTTTTATAATATAACATTTTGCATACTTCAATTTTTGGTGTAGATTTGGATCTTTTGAAAAAATATTTGCGGGTGGTCAAAGATCGGCTCAGTTAACGATCACTAAAACACACACTGGCAGTCTTTTATTGTTATACCTTTAATTCTTAGTAGAATACCTACATCCAATATAAGATTCTGAAAGTGATTTAAACCATTTCAATAAAAGTTTCTTTCAGAACTGTGGCGAAACTGCATGCAGTGAGGAAGTTTTTGGTAATAATTCAAATCCTACATCATCTAATAATGACGTCATATGCGAACGGAATCACATTCACGTATATAAACAAATTGCTGTGGGAGTGGGTAATTTACGTTATTAGGATTTATTCTGTCTGGTTATTTAAAAAACGATTTCATCGTGGGTCACGTAAGCAACGATTAAACAATAAGGCATTTTAGCTGAATTTTTATTTTTAAATTGCTAAAATTCTAAATGTTCAGTTTTATTATGTAATTTAATATTATACTTTAGATTAAAGAATCGTTGTGCGAAATGCTTGACACAGAGGACAAACTTATTGGTGTAATGCTTGTGTAAAGATACAAATTAAACCCATCTATAAAGAATCAGGGTGAAACCGGAGTTTTCGGTACCAGGCTGTTTTGGACTATGGTCGAGTTTTGACAAGATGGCCGCCTTGGCACTACTTTTAAGATACGAATTTTAGTTTTCAATTAACTAGTGAAAAGTAGAATGAGGTTTGCAGGTAAGCTTATTTAAAAATGGTTTTGCAGGATCTTTTACTAGAAAAACTAACCCTCATCTGGCTAACTGCGATCTTGAGATAACAGAGTGCACCATCATGTATCACTGTGTGGATGTATCCTTACGAAGACTGTGATTGGCAGTACCATATTCTGCAGTTTAGGCAGAATCAGAATATCAATAAAACTAGGTGACTAAAATAATATTAATAAAGCATTGCTTTCAATATGCTGTTCGGTAATGTCGAGTGCACTAAAGACTAGCTCGATTGACGATAGCTCGCAGCAGGTTGTCTACCTTCAGTCTCAGCAACACTGGTTTCCTTCAGTGGACATGGATTCTTAAAAACCTGGTTCCAAACGTTTTACTTCAAATCTTCTGTATAGTCCAAATTTGCCATCATACCATTGGAATAACTCAGAAAACAAAATACATTTTTTTCCAATATTGATTTTTTTTAATTAGAAGTTTTCGAAACAAACATAAGTTTCTTGAGTCGAAAGATGTTACTGGTGGCCAACTTAGTCATTTTATAAGAAAAAGCTTGGAATAAAAAGCTGTAGATCACTGATTGCCAAACTGTAGTTTGTGGCCCATCCGGGATTCTACTGAAAGTGCAGATAAAGCAGGAATTTTATGAATTTTTGTTACATTTATTGTGGCAAATCAGTATAATTAATCCTGCACAAACACAAAAAAAAACTTACTTTATTATATCTTTCCTTAAGCCTTTGTGATAGGATGTATGTATATATCCGGACTAAATTAAATGTTGGTTCTAGGTTAATAAAAAAAAATAAATAAACATTTTTTATTAATTGAACTTCTCACCAATATAGTGGTGTTTTCTTGTTTTACCCTCTGTGACAAAAAAAATTGAAGCACTTTGAATGAAGTTTTCAATTTGAATGAAACATAGTAAGTGCCATTTGGATAAGAGAATTGGAATTGATTCAATTATCAGAAAAAAGCAAATTTTTATTGAACAATAGCAGCATCATGTTACTTGTTTAGTACTGTGTTTTGAGTGCCTCTCACTGCTCTGCATCCTGATATATAGTGTGACATGGAGTGAAACAAAATCCTGACATTATCTTGTGGCAGAACACACCCAACTTGCTGCAAATGCTGCATGTGTGATTATACTAGAACAGTTCATGTCCTAGTATGTGCAGACCTGTTTGACTGGGGAAAAGTTTGAGGACCTGGCTGGCCAAGAAAGAATTTGAACGCTTGAAGGCAGTGCTGGGAACAATGTGCAGTGTGTGAATATGCATTATCTTGTTGGAAAAATGCTCCTGGCAGGCATGACACGAAGAGCAAAACAATGGGTTGCAGGATTTCCTACATGTATCAATGTGCATTAAAGTCTCTTTGAGTTACTACAAGAGGGTATCCGCTATCATAAAAAAATGGCTTCCCATATCATTATACCAGTTGTAATGCTGTGGGCTTCTCGGCAACATTGCCAGGATTTGATGACAATTCTTCTCAATTCTCTCTGTATTTGAATCTCAGCTCAATTCTCTCTATACATCGATGCAATGATCATCTGCTGCAAGGCAGAAGTGAAACTTATCACTAATTATAATATGAAACCATTCGAAAGCAGATCATGCAACACTCTAGAAGGAGCATCTGGTGCTTTGTTGTTAAGGGGACCTCCAAAAGACCAGCATCTGCAATTTGTCTAGCAATGATGCAGATAGATACCAGTTACCGGATGCTCGAGTGCACTTGTCAATTAGGACTTATCTGACAAAGAACTGACTGTCTCTAGCAGAAGTACTATTGGGTCGGCCGGAGCCTTGGCAACATGAATGAGTGACATCACTTGATCATCACATGGCCCTGATGGCTAGTGATTCATCTGCAGGACCAGCCAGCTTCTCACAGTCCCACAATGCAGCCTCTTTCAAAGTCCTGCAATTGCTCATAGGATCTTCAAGCATTTCTTCAAGGCATTACTGATGGTCAATTGATGTGAAGGCAACAGCTCCATGAAGAACATTGTATTCTAAGATTATACAAGGGTTTTTATATGGACAGCAAAATTGCCACTTCTGTTGAGCCAAGGGGGTGATGGTCATGTTTCTTCACAATTAAACTTTAATCATTGGCAAATCTAATGGAAAAGTAGTTGCGTACGGAGTTTCATTTAAATTGACTGCTTCCTTTATGGTGCTTCGATTTTTTTGTCAGAGTATTTCACATATTTTATTTCAGTTGCGAATAGGCTATCACTCATAAGCTTATATTTTTAAAATTATATTAATAGGCTTAAGTCTTTCTGTATATCTGTAGCTATATATAACATTGGGAGTCGGGTAGCCATGCGTTAAGGCAGTGACCGTGACCTGGAGGAGCCCGGTTCAATTCTAGAGGTCGGAAATTTTTTCATTGTTGATTTCTTCTTACTGGGGATTAAAGGCAGGCGGGCATCACAGTGACTACCCAACATACTTAAGTCACGTGAGTCAGGAAAAGCATGGAGCCTTATCTCCCACGATCTCAAGGGCCAATTGTAGTGGGACACTTTCACTTTTAACATATCACATTAACATGTTACGTACATAGTACAGTATATAATACATACTATATGTAAACAATATATATAAAACATGTATTTCAAAAGCAAAAAAAAATATATACAGTCGAACATCCATATATCGAAGTAGCAAATTGCCGGAAAAAAATTCGATATATAGAATTTTATCATAATTACTCCTAAAACATTAAAATTAAAGCTAATTTTCGTATAAGAACCTCAATTTCTAATTTATATGCGAATCAAATTAAATGAAAGTTAATACAGGTAATTAAAAAATGAATTAATATGAAACATTTATTGAGTACTACATATGTTTTAAAAAAAACAATAATCCAAACAGTGGTTACAATCATCACAGTTACATTTTTTTAAAAAAACTTCGAATATCTTGTTGAACAGCCACTTTTGCAGAAAGTTCATGAAAGAAATGTTCGCATTTATTCAGTCCACTAAAAACTTCATCAGGAACATTTTCTGCAAATTGAAGTCGATGACGTATTGTTTCAAACGCTTCTCGCATTTCTTTTTTCGATGGCTTGGAAATGTTTTCAGATTCATTTACTTCCTCTGGTTCTTCGATTTCTTTTTCAGTTTCATGAAACGAACTCAATGTCTTCGTCTGTAGGATAATCAGCAACGGCATTCCGATTTTTATAGTCGACACTGCTTGCGTGAATACCAAATTTAGCTGAAATGTCTTTTTTGCGCATTCCGCTATCTACATTCTTCAGCAATTCAACTTTATCCACACTTTTATCCCAATAAGTCTTGAAAAAAAAATTCGATATATAGAGATTTTTTTGATATATAGAAACAGTTTTTCTATGTAATGAACATGGAGATTTGCTAAGAGTTCGATATATAGAAAATTTCGATATGGGGAAGTTCGATATGGAGGTTCAACTGCATATATATATATATATATATATATATATTTGGGGAGGGGACCCACCGAATTTTTGAGTCTCAAGAGGTCCTTGACATAAAAAAATTGAAACTAATGCTATAAATAATAGTTATTAATCTTCCAAAAACAATTTTTCTGAAAAAAAGTATTATAAAAAAATACCTGGCATGAAATTTTAAAAATCCAGTATTAGGAGGCAAGAATATTAACATCCTTCCTTTACAAATATAGCAGTGTTGATTTACCAATGTAACATAGTTGTCTTTTTATACATTCAAATTGAAACTGGGTTGCATATACACACTTAATACATTGCCATTTCAGAAATATTTTTCTAGACAACTGCAAAGTTGATGTAAACTTAATAACTAAACGATACATCTTTTATAGGAATTATATAAATTCTAAAAGAGAGAAAAGATAGCTATTATTATCACGATTTTCTATTTAAGGTTGCACAGAATTGAGTCTCTGGTGTTTGATTCATGTCGTGTAATTTGATGTGAACTGCAAGAGTATTGATAAAACTTGATATTTAGTAGTTTTTCGAAAATTTCTCAAATAAATCCAATTTCTTCAATTGGTAGTTATAATTCAGTTTTAAAATAATCATATTTAATAAACTCAGAAACCTTTATTATACCTTTCACAATAAAACAGAATATCTTTGATGGGCAGTAGGTATTAACTGCAAGAATTCACGGTGAAGAAACAATATTAAAAAAAAAAAAAGGCTAAATTGTATTTGACTGCGCCGATAACATAATCAATATATTTTCAGTCAGACAAAAGCAGAATTGGAAGCAACATTCTATCTGAAATGCAAAGTAAGACCTTGTATATTCAATCATGTTTTTTTTTCCCCTCTCTTTCTTTCTTTACTCACAGCTTCTTCAAAAACTGCAGAATTTTAATAGTCTAACAGTTAAGAGATAATTCCCAATCCTTTTGTTTTTTTTCTTATTTCAGTATTTAGACCAACAAAGATTTAAGGTCAATTTTAAAACATTTGGGATTCTGCCTTAAAAGCTGTGATTCTTACATAATCTGATCATGTATTTTGCTGAATAGTAGATGGTAGAGTTCATATAAATTGTTGAGATAATTTTTTGATTTTGGTAGATTTCAGCCTTATTTATAACAATATGGGGATCCCATAATTTGAAGAAGGCATCTGAATTACAAAGTACCTTGGGCTTTGGGGATCTATTAGGTAATTAAAGTATAAATTCCAATCTTATAATACTAGATTTTTAATCTAATATCTTTAATATACAACCTAAATATTCTATTAATTATGATGAGTAAAGTTTACTCCTTTAGTCTAGTTTCTCTGTTTTAATCATCTCTTTAACTGGTGATTATAATAAATGTTAATGCTGCAAGTATTGTAAATATGGAGCACTGATATTACTGATTAAAATTTCCAAAGTCAGAGCACAAAAGATCATGTGGTAGACCAATGATTCATTGCAGTAATAAGTTATAAAGTAGATGGCTTGGTATAACTTAGTTTTCTGTGGAACACTGCAGGAATGGTTCATATAATTCTCCTCTTCAAACTTTTGAGATGAAGATGGACAAAATGCCACCAACTAACATTTTGTGAAAAATCCTCACGATTGGCATAGCTGAGGTTGGGATGTCTTTATCATGAAACTGGGCAACAACATGGATGAAGTTGTGTGGCAATAGTCGAGATAATGGCACACATACAATTTCAAATTGGCTTTTAAAAGAGAAGACCAATGTATGAAACACATGGCTGTTAACAGTTGTACAGAAGCAACTGCCAATCTCAACACCATTGTTTATATACATGTTAATACATGCCAACCATTGATAATGTCAACTTTATTGCAAAGGTCATATGCAGTATATTCTCTAGCCTCCTAACATCAGTCAAAAAGATTTGTCTGGTGTAAAGAACTTCTATAAAGGAGAGGTGCGTAACAATACAATGTCTTTCCTGATGAATCTTGCTTCTCCTTCATTCACAGCAACGTCAGCAGAAAATGCAGAGAAATGGTGTTATCAGTGGCAATTGTAAGATATGCTTCCACAAAGGTAAGAAGAGTAATTGGCTATAACAGATGAACTCAGTGGTAGTTTTTAAAGATATAATCACTACTAACCAATAAGTTGACTGGATCAACAATTCTGTAATTATTCAATTCCTGACAATCATCAAAGATGCGACTTTCTAGAATAATCAGCCCGACTCCAAAGAGCTTGCATCACATGAGATCTTCACTGATGGGTTGGTCAGCCAGAGTCTCATATTTAAATGTATTAGATGTAATTGATAGATGCAAGTAATTCTCATAATGCCACAATCATCACAAAGCTGACCATCAGATGCAATTCCCACAGAACTGCAATGGAGAATTTTCCTGGACCAAAATCAACAGTCTTACTCATCTCATGGTGAACATGCCATATAGTAATTAATATGGAATAAAGTTACGTAACTTTGTTCAAGAATCTTGTGCATTTAATAATTTATACGAGGGGCTAACAACCATAGTGGACCAAGTCCGTATTTTTTAAAAATGAAGATAGTTCACGTTTGAGTAACCTAAAAACATGTTCTTTCACTTCCATAGTGAATCAAGTGATAAATACGTTTTCTCTCCCAGATATTTGTTTTTATAATATTACTTCCATAGACTTACTTGCACATTGAATACTTCAAACCGTAATTTCTTCAATTTAGTGTAGATGGACTTGGTCCACTAATGGTTATGAGCTCCTCATATACTAAACCATACTTTACGTATTGTATAAATTCAGTCCAAGAAGTATATTCATGGTATTCCAATTTCAGTAAGTTTATGCTGTAAATGTAGCTCAAACCTAATGCTTTTAATGTTTATAGAAGGTACCACAATTACATAAAAAATTGTTTTTGGGATTTCTTCGTATAAAACAAGAGCACTCCCCATTATACACAATCTTTCAACACAAAACCTTTCTATGTATAATTCTCATGGAACTAAAAAAAAAAAAAAAAACAAGGCTTAATATCTGGTCAATATTAAACAAGAACAAAAAAAACATTATTTAAGAGAATACTAATTTCCATTTTATATTGTAGAAATAAGAATTAACAAGTAATTTATTTTTTTAAAAAAATGAGGACCAATTATTAAGAGATTAGTTTTTACCGGATTCAGAATTGGTCATTAAAGAGATTTCTTTCAATTTTTGTATCAAGTCCATCAAATGTTAATTGTTGTCTTATTCACCAGCCCTCCTGACGTCAATGGCAGAAGCTGGGGAGCAGTGATATAATAGAATGGGAAAATGCTATCCTACCATACTTAGGTTCTTCAACATTAGCTGAGCAAGTTTTAATTCCATATTTAAAATATTTGCTTACTAACGCATATTTACAATAAGCCCCTCAACATCGTTACTTTCAGCACAATAATGCACCTTATCATCAAAGGCATAGTTCCCAGAAATTTACAACTTCCTTACTTTGTATGGTCTATTCAGTTCCCTGACCTCAACCCAACGAATGAATACAATTATTCGAAATGAAATTAAGTATGAAATGAATACAATTACTATTGTCCTCGCGCTCAGAGTTGAAACTCCCAGAATGCAAAGCAGATTATAGATTGTCCTTTCCTGGCCGTTCGCTAACATTGAAATAGAAGAGGTCACTTCTCTTCTATTTGAATGTTAGTGAACGGCCAGGAAAGGACAATCTATAATCTGCGTTGCATTCTGGGAGTTTCAACTCTGAGCGCGAGCACAATAGTTCTGGAAAGCTTCTCTCTTCTTCTTTTGATAAGGGATAATTCTACAACATTTTTTTTCTATTGGCAGCAATACTGTTAGATACTGTTCTTTTTCACTTTTTAGCCAAAAGTAAAACCTCTTAAAGCACTAAATGGCCATTCTAAATGAAATGCTACTCACTGGAACAGTAAAGCTGCAATTATATATAACTTTTTTTTAAAAAAAAAAAAAATATGGAAATATGAAAAGAGAAGGATGAAGTTCAAAGTTTGTGGATGATGTGTTGGGAAACTACAAATTCTGAAGGACATGAAATATTTGATTGGGGATACTAAGTAACTCATCCTTGGCAATGTCCCTGCTCTATTATATATTTTTGTAGGTTTAAGAAGTATTTCTTGTAAAATCTAGCTGCTTCACTGTTATGTTTAGATTTTTGATACAGGCAATCAAATCCATAGTTAAATGCAATAGAGAAAACAACAATCGAGTATGCATATTTCCTAACAAAAGCATTGATTAATTCCATAGCTATTTCCTATGAAAATATTGTATAGTAGTGTATTAAAATCCTTTAATGAAATGTCAACAATAATTTTAGTAAAATTTTTTAACTTAAGTTTATCTCTTCTGTGTATGTAGCACTTCGTGTATCAGGGTTAATTCTCACCGTTTTCGGAGCCGTTATTATTTTTGCATCCATTTTCTTGTATTATGCCGTAAGAGATGTAAGTTTTATTTAAATTTTCTTCACTAAAAATTGTATACATCATTTTATTAAATTTAAAATTTTAATTTATGAAATTAATATTTATTTATTTATACATTTATAAACATTTTATTTGATTAATTAATATTCAGTTTTAATAAATGAAATGTTTGGAAGGCTTATCTAGTAACATAGATGGATCCAAACACAAATATAGAAACAGAAGCTGGAAATCGAGGCAACTGCAAAGAGAAATCTTTAAACTCAAAGTGACTACATATTGCATTTTTTTTTATCATTGCCATTCAGAAATGCACTTATATCGTAGATATAACTGAACTAAAAGAAATATTAAATTCTCACTGAATACCAATACTCTTTAAAGCATTAGAATCCCTCAAAATAAGATTGAAACAATTTGAAATTCTAATTATCAGTTCAATACTTACCGTATTTACTCGCAAAATTTCCCCCATCGCGTATTTACCCCACCCCAGTTTTTGTGGATTACAAAATTCAATTTTTATTTTTATCACATAATTTCCCCACCTCTACTTCAACGCGTTTCCAACATGATCTTGACTGGCGGTGAACTCACGACGACGCGACAATGTACCGTTACTTCTGCATTTCTCTATACCACGCTACTTTAGGGGAAGATTCCACCCCCACTCCGGTCAGTACAAGAGCAGACTCCTTCTGAATCAGTACAACAATAACTGTACTTTGAAGAAAAAACAAATGTTGAGATGTGATTTCTTATATTTTAAATGTTGCGTGTTAATAAAATTGTTGTTAATTACATTTCTTGCTTTAAAAATCAATGTTTAACATGGTTTTCCTTACACTTTCACCATATTTTTTTTCCTCAAATTGAAAAACATCGCGTAATTTCCCCACCCCCCTTTTTTTTCTCAAAATATTGATGAAAAAAAAGGGGAAATTATGCGAGTAAATACGGTACTTTTCAATTTCGCCCTTATAATAGTCATATTATTAAAATTAATATATCATCACACTAATTAAATATATAAAATATATTTAACGCAAGCGAATTTTCAGAAAGGATTTTTTTTTATTATTTGGTACGGTACCATTAGACAGTTTAGTAAATTTTATGAGGATTTAAATAAAAGAAATAAAGACTTGAAATTTAAAATGGAAAAACAAAGTGAAAATAAATAAGCTTTTTTAGTCTTATTAAGGAAGATAATAAATTAATTTTAAACCATTTTTAGAAAGATTGGGCAAAGTGAGCACATACTGAATTTTACGTCGGGTCATACTTCAAGTATAAAAAGAAACATTATAGAAAATTATATCCATAAGATTGATAGAACAACAAGTATAGAAGAAGAATTTAAGAAAGGACTTGAAAAAATGAGAAAGACTTTAAAGAAAAGTGGATGCAATGAAAGATTTATAAATGAAGTGATAACTAAGTACAGTAGAACCCTGATAATCCGAACCCCGTAAATCTGAAATTTTGGATAATCCGAGCAGAATCTATGATGCAGGAAAAAATTTAAATCTCACTTGCAATGTACAGGAAGTACAGTATTTAATCATAGCACTTTACATATTAAAATAACAGTTTTTAAGCTAGTATTTAGCGGAATGCAACATATTTACTGTGTATTGTAGGCTATTGGTAACAAAAGCCAACCGAAAAGTATGCAACACTCCGGCATACTGCAGATACTGCTACTGTTCACGTGATTGGGTACTGTCTTTTCACAGTGCAAGCATTCTTCTGTCTCACCGTTACGCAACGTTGTGTAATACCATAGCTGTAACTGTGTACTGTACAGGCCTACCATGTGGAGTACTAATATTTTTTTTCGGATATTCCGAACATTTCTGAATCCGAACAGACAACAGTCCCAATTACTTCGGATTTCTGGGGTTCTACTGTACAGTACTTTTAATATTAAAGAAATAAATTTAAAACAAGAAGACAGAAAATTCCTTACCTGAATAAAAATAGCATCTAGTTACAGGAAATTTGAAAAAGGTTCAACATTAACATTACCTTCGAAAATAAAAATAAATTAAAGAATATTCTATATTAAACAGAAAGTGATATGAAGAATGAAATGGGGGTAATTTACATAATTGAATGTGTAAATTGTAGAAAATTCTATTTAGGAGAGATTAAAGAACGATATGAGAACATATAATTGAACACAGTAATTTTGCAAAACAAAATAAAATTGATATATCAGAGGTAGCTGAACACTGCTTAAATTATGGGCATCAAAAGAGTAGCAAAGTAAAGACCTTATACATTGAAAAAAATACTTCATTAGAAAGATAATGGAAAGTATTTTAATTGGAAATACAAGAGGTAGGAATTTAAACAGGAATGAAGGCACTGAGGTCGTTGAAAAATTTGTCAGTCTAGCTATGGATTTGTTTAATATAAAATCTAACAAAAGTATGAAATTTGAGGAATTAACTTATTAATTATTAGGTTTGAGGTATTAGTAATTGCATTTGTTAATATTGACAAATATTAAATTGATGATTTTGTAATTAAGGCAAAGCTCGATTTGTTTGTATGTTTCATATTGTTAACCAAATTTCATGTTTTCATATTCCTATTTTGTTTACGATTATGGCTTAAAAAAGGAAAGATGCAAAATCCTTTCTGAAAATTCGCTTGCATTAAATATAGTTTATATATTTAATTGGTGTGAGGATATGTTAATTTTTAATAATTTGAAATTCTTGTAAATCGAGTGAAATAAATACAGTAGTATGACATTAAAAAGGGTTGACCAACCTACGGAAAAGGGTGCCAGGATCTTATTTATGAAACCAAGTCAGTAAAAAACCTGTGAAAACCACAAGAGCTGTTTGAGGGAACTGGATGAGATTCCAATATAATCTTTAATTGGCCAATTAATTATGGACAAAACAGAATGAAGAAAATTAATAAAGATCAAGTTAAGACGACTACTAGCACTGTCATCTTTTCTGCACCATTGAACTTTCATAAATTTCCTTACAAAAGATAGTGAAAGCTACAGCTACAAAAAGAAATAACCAGATGATGTTGTCTAAATGGGCCAATCCAAATGATGTATTTACATTTATTATAATTCCAACTGTAGTTTATTTCTTAAAAGCATTCAGTTAACTAATTTTTTTTTACTTATTTTTTACAGAGAGATCCAGGGCACACTGTACCGTGGTTAATTTTACAAATATGTTATATCATAGCATCACTAGCAGACATGTTTTATCAGATCTTGGCCGGGGTAAGGAATCTGCAATTTCTATTTTATAATATCATAATATGCATGTCAATTGAAATATTTAATCACAGTTATTGGCCACAATTGGGGTTTCAATTAGATTAAATCCTTTACTTAAATATGTTTTGTGCCTAGTAGATAGCAGAGCAGATTTAAATCTGCATTAGTTGCAGTATATTTTCTTATTATTATTTATTATTTTTGATATATTTCCAAAATAATCTTTCAAACTTTTTAAGCTATTCATCATTCAGCCGATGAATCTAATAGAGATGAAACAGCTGTTCCAGATTCCCAATGATGACAACACAAGATGTGATTGAAAAATTCTTTTTTTTAACTTCAATATTTATTTATTTATTTATTTTAATAAAACTTTTTAATTAAAAGTATATTAAATTTACTGAAAATAAACAGTTCATCTGAGTAGGGTGTGAAGGACAGTAAATGGCAGTAATAATTTTTAAAATCTTAAAAACAAAATACTAACTACAACAACATTCATAGTTCTGTTACCTAAATGTGTTAAATATATATGAGACATTATATTCATCTCTTACTTTACATAGTTTTCTTTTTCCCCTAATCTTGCTAAATTAATCATTCAGAATTCCCCCCCTCCCCTAACTTTTCATAATTCTATTACTTAATTTTTTGCTAACAAACTTTTAAGAGTAATGTTTCTATTTGCAGGAGTGGTTTGTCTTCCTTATATTATCTCATGTTATTGCTTTGGTAATATATTTTCCTTTTAACCTCACTTTAATCTAATGTATTTATAGTTTGAAAGATTACAAAATTTGACTTCATTGCTTAAAGTAACTTTCATATAAATAGCAAACTGAATTTTCTGTGTGATTTAGTTTCTGATGTTGGATCCACATTTTAAGATGACAGAAAAACTGATAGGAAACTAGGGAATTATTATTGATGGCAAGTGTTCCTAAAGCAACTTATATAATCAGAAAAAAGGCATAAAAACGCACACAAATTAAAGGTTCACTGAGCTATTGAGTACTGGGTGAACCCAACCGAGGAGAGATAGGAATCTCGAAACGGTCTTGGGCTCCGGGTACAAAATATCCAAAAATAGCTCAGTGAACCTTTAATTTGTGTATGTTTTTATGCCTTTTTTTTCTTATCATATTGTCTTTTACGCACGTTAAACTTGTCTATTATATAATCCTGAAACTTTTTTTATTACTTGTTACAGATAATCTGCCAATGTTGATTAACATATTTTAAGCTATTAAAAATTGTGCAATACTATTGAATTAAAAATGTTTTGATCAGAAATACTTAGAGCAAATATGTAACAGTGTGATAAATGACGTAATTTCAAAACTGGCCTATCTTTAAAATCATTTCTTTTGATATTTTGTTCTTTTTAAGTCATTTCTCCAACTCCCTCATAATTCAAAAATTAATCTTTTAGACCTAAACAAATGAGTAGAGATTTTCTGAGCAACTGTTTTTTTCAAACAACTCCAAACTATTCCACCAGAATCATTTCTTAGATTTGTCCATCCATCACACTAAGACACTAACTTGAAATGGAAGAAATGGAAGACACTAACTTGAAGCGCTAGAAAGGTTCAAATGTATAAGCATTTCAGGGTGTCTCTCTATTAGAGCTCATCCCTTATCTCAAGCCTGTAAACAAATAGAGTCTTCTATATGGTTCAACTGATTGGTTTCAGTTTTCACAAACAAATAAGGACTCTACTGGGGCTAGTTTTAAACAAAGACAAGCTAATTAATGCTTTTAGACAGTGTCAAAAGCAAAGCGGCCCCATAATATGCACAATTTTATAAACAAAAGTAGAGTGAACCCAACCAGCGTTTACAATGAACCTAAAGGACGCTTACAGCAAACCGGAAGTTGGAGGGGGGGGGGTCAAAAGTGGTCGCTTCCGATAAAGAGGAAAACGACGATAGAAGTTCCCCCCCTCCAATATCGACCCTTCTGAACACATTGGTGGTGGTCACATTTTTGACAGACAAACGGTTGCTGAGATATGATAAAAGAAAAATGTATTGAAGCACAGACTTTTGACCCCCAAAGTCTGTGCTTCAATACATTTTTCTTTTGTCAGGGAGTGGTCCTAGAGGTCTGATTTTTTGGACGTGGTCACCTAGTTTTTGATGCTGAACACAATGGTGAAGGTTTCATTCTAATATCTCTAACCGTTTGGCCACTCTGGTGTGACATCCAGCAAGCATAAAAGCAAGAGCAGTCCCCTTTGTTGTACAGGCAAGCTGTAACCTAAGGGCCACTAAAAATTGAAATTCAAACATATCTTTGAGGAATTATTATTAAAAATATGTTTTTAATTCGACAACTACATCTGTGCTAGCAATAATTATTAGTGGAATCGATTAGCATTGCTTATTTTTTACCAATGTTTAATTACTGTTTCAATTTCATCCAACTTAATAGTATATCAGTTAACACATGTAGGAATAACTTCCTCCTAATTTTTGATGATTTTTGAAAAAATTCATCTTGTCAAGGCACAAATTTACTTCAAGAGTCAAATCTTTTACAGAGGTGGTGGACACAATAATACAAGGTGTTTCAGAATTCTCTCCGGAATTTCGGAGATCGTAGCTCACAGACAAACTCGCTCACAGAGATGATAGTGAAAAGAGTAAATAATCTATGTTTTAACATAGCTTAAAGATGTTCAATATGTCCTTCTCTGGTAATTCGATCGACATAAATTCTACCTCTTGCCACACACGTTGCAACATATGAACATAAATGGTAGCAACTGCAGCCATGATTCTTTGTCGAAGCTCTGGTAAATCATGTGGTAAAGGAGGCAAGTAAACTTTATCTTTAACATAGCCCCAGAGGGAAAATCACATGGAGTTAGGTCATGTGACCTGGGAGGCCATGGAATAAGTGTAGAGTTTTCGTTAGACATACGTCCAATCCAATCGTGAGGTAAAGTATTATTGAGATGACAGCGAATGTCCAAATAAAAATAAGGAGGAACTCCGTCCTGTTGCAAAATGAATTTGTCACTATCCTCATGTTACTGAGGCAATAGCTATTGCTGTAACGTGTAAGTAAACAAAACCATTAACACTTTTCTCGGCAAAGAAAAATGGTCCGTACACTTTCCAAGATGAAATTGCACAAAACACATTAACCTTGAGGGAATCATGGATGTGTTGAACTGTTTCATGAGGATTTTCCAAACATGCACATTATACTCACCAAATACGCACATTATGGTGATTGAACTTGCCAGAAAAATGGAAGAACACCTCATCACTGCACACAATATTATCTGCTGCCTCCTGTAGACGTTCTTGAGATTGCAAACAGAATTCATGATGGAGATTATCTTCAGGAGTGAGAGCCGAAGCAGCTGCAACCAGTATGGTTTATAGGCAAGTCTTTTGCATAGGATGCACCAAACAGTAACGTGAGACATTTGTAATTCTCAGCTTGCGTGATGTTATGATTTTTGAGGACTCCTGATAAAGGATTCTCGTATGCAGCCCTGACCTGCCTGTTCGTTGTGCGGCACACAATCAGCCAGTTTCCTTAAATTCCCTATACCACTCTTATTGTTTTGTCCGTCGATAGTACTACTGCCTCCTAGTGAAGAAATGGGTAACTAAGCCATGGCATGTAAGAAAACTTGATTATGTACTCTTTTCACTACCATGCTCTCGTCCTTGTGAGCGAGTTTCTCTGTGAGCTACAGAACTCTGAAATCCCAAAAGGGAATTCTGAAACAACCTGTATGAACACCCATTTGAAAATGGACCTTACTTCATTTGCGTAGCAGAGCCACACTATCTAGAATAGAAGTCTGCCACCTAGTGGCCATGAAGTTGCAGGTATCAATCGATCAGCAGCAGTTGAACGGGTTGCATGTGAAATTTATACTAGTAGTGAAAAGCCATTATATCCAACCTCTCAGACTTCAAAAGAGGCATGATTATTGGAGCGTGCCTTGCTGGAGCTTCTGTGAAGAAATCAGCCAACCTTGTGGGTGTTGCAAGAAGCACTACGTCAACTGTTATGACCGCCTTCACAAAACATGGTTAGACATAATCTATGAAACAGAACAGTGGGCGAAAGTCAAAGGGATAGACGAATGTTGAAGCGGATAATGACCTGACAGCACAAGTCAACGATGTGCCAGATAACCTTCAAGATGAACACCTGTCTCCAGGACTCGTATCAACCAAAACTATCAGAGAGCTGCATGCTGCGAACATTCATGGCAGAACAGCTATTTCCAATCCACTGGAGACACCGTATAATGTATTGAAGCAACGACAATGGTGCCACGAGCACAGACATTAGATACAACAGCAGTGGGGACACATTATTTGGTCTGACGAATTTTCCTTTACATTATTTCAGACCATTGGACATGTTATGTGTGGAGAATGCCAGCAGAAGCCTTTCATGTTGACTGACTCTTTCCTACTTTCTTATACATGGAAGGGGTGCTGTAATGGTGTGGGGTGCGATATTCTGCATGGGAAAGTCACAGCACAGCACTATCTCAGCATTCTGGGCGATTATCTCCATCCTATGCTGCAGACTGTGTTCCCTGGCAAACAACTTCTGTTCCAAGATGACAACACCTTCCATTAGACTGCTTGGTGTGTCCAAGCATGGTTTGATGAGCATGAATATGAAGTGGAATATCTCGTCTGGCTTCCTCAGTCTCCTGATCTTAACATAATCAACCTTTGTGGGGTATTTTGGTGGCCAAAGTTCGTGCTAGGTTTCCACCTTCCTCCACACGTTCTGAACTAGAGACCATTCTGCACGAGGAATGGCTGCTTATTTCCTTGAACATTCTGCATGACCTCTACTTGTCCATCCCACATTGGATACAAGCTGTAATTCAGGTGAAGGATGACCAACACCCTACTTATAAAGATTTGTATTGTTCACAGGTGTTCATATTATTTTGTCCAGCCCCTATATTAACTTATGACAAACACAAAATTTAGTTTATGCCATTATAAAAAAAAAAAAAAAAAAGAAAGAAAAAAAAACATACACAAACTTATTTACTGCACAGACTTAAGAATCTACCAAAATTTGACAAAACCATATAAATTAACTTTGTTAACAGCTGAAACTAGATTCCAAATAAATGAAAATAAACAAACTATAACATAATCATTAGAAAACAAATTATTATTAATCTTTTTCTTGCTGTCACTTTCATCAAAGACTGAATAGTTCTTATGTACTGTCAAAAGAATATTCCAGTCAATTTCACTATGCTCCATTTTCTATTGCATTCACAAAACCCTCATTATACAAGCCTCAGGCTAGTCACCTCAAAAGGATCTAGATTCACATTGCAGTTATTGAGCATTTAATGTCAAATGATTTAATTTAAGATCTTTCATATCGTGCGTGTCATTCATTGACCAAGATGACCTTCTTTCATCCAGTAGGCATTTACTTCATTACTCAGCTTTTAATGGATTCTCCATAAAGAGCAGTGCCTACTCATTCCTGCTTTCATGAAATGTTTGTTTGTCCTTCTATAATTTTTTTTTATTGAAACTTTGATACAAAGTTAAAGTGCTCCCTTTGATAGGCCAATGCAGTCCTGTCGGATCGCAGGAGGTCAGGCTCCCGCAGATCGACTAATGGGACTAAGTTGAGGCCAGGGGTCAGCCCGATGCCCGCCCGCCTTTAACTCCCGGGAAAGAAACCCGGTACCCATTCTACAGAGGGTTGGGTAGACCCTAGGACCCGTTAGGTGTGTGGAAAAATCCTAGCCCTCTGCCAAGGCCGGGAATTCAACTCGCCTCCTCCCTGACCACTCGGTCACCGGGCCCACAACTTTGATACATATTTTAACTGATAAAATTATCCTGTAAATCTCAGTATTTTCATAAATATTCAAATGTAAATAAGAAGAGTGAAGCAAAATAATGAATATTCAAACAGGGAGCTGTCTCAAAATTATGTGCTGTGTACAACGTTTGTTTCAATTTATGTATCTAGGAAATAAAGTTTCTGGAAAATGTCATAAGATTGTGAAACAAAACAGATCAAGAACAACGAAACAGAATAAATATATTGTAAGACCTTCAGTCAATAACAGCTGAATGTTAACTATCAAGTATATATAATAGTCCCAATATATGTGAGAACAGTTTTGGTGGAAATGTTCAAAATACATTAGAATCACTAGCTGTTACAGTTATCCACAAGTAACAGTTATTCCTGATTAGGCTATTTATTGAATGTTCATTACATACATTTTTATTATTATTGTTATTATTATTTATCAAAAGTTATATTGCTTTGCATATTGCTCGTGGCAATCTGACATCAGTATGTATGTTGTTGAAAAGACAACTTGTAGTCCAATTACAATTGCACTTACCAGAAGTTGCTGATCTTAAAATTGATATTCCCAAACATAAGGCAGTTTCTCACAATATTTTCTCAGATGCTTACAGAAAAGCTACATTAACCTAATATAGTTCCGACTTAAAAATCTGAAATAGCAGGCTCACTGAAGTCACACCGATTGAAATTTTTTTCAAGAAATCTTGTGAATCAACATGAAGAAAAGAAGAATAAATAAATAAAAATAAAAAAAAACTATTAAAAATACAATAAAAATGATTGTGACCAAATTTACTTCTTATAGAAAGAAAACACTTGAAAATGTAGATTATAAAATCAGCAGTTTATTAAGATATCCCTTATAGTTGGGGCAAGCAGAC
This sequence comes from Thereuonema tuberculata, assembly GCA_023159025.1. Classification (NCBI taxonomy): domain Eukaryota; kingdom Metazoa; phylum Arthropoda; class Chilopoda; order Scutigeromorpha; family Scutigeridae; genus Thereuonema; species Thereuonema tuberculata. Next base: position 41,777,526 of record JAFIDM010000003.1, on the reverse strand, counting down.
CTGCCATATATGGTAAATTCCTGATCACTTACTTGATCCTGGAACTCATTGCTGCAGAGAGTAAAATGGTGGCGTTACAGGAACAAGTTTCTGACATAGGAAGTGCGTGACCTCGAACGCTGAGAACCGCATGAAAATGTGCTTAGAATATAAATCGCTCATCCCAAAAACAGTGGTATGAGTCATTCCCATCATTCAAAACTGCACATCTTACCACGAGACATTTGAACGATTACCTATTGAAGGTGCAAGAGAGGAACTCTGGTAGTGCGAAGAAACAAAATATCGATATAGTAGGACCAAAAACACACATATTTCAATGTTGTGACTAAATTGCTATAGTCAAGCCAGGGGTGTAATTTGGAATGTTTTCCACTATTTTAAAGTCAGAGTGGAACATAACCCAACAGAGGTTCTTTTAAAGAACCAAGGCTGTGCAAGTGGCATATGGACATATTTAAAACTCTTCATTGCAAACAACAACAAAAAGAAGAGTCAAGAGTGATGGAATATGCACTTCAGAATTACTAAGAAAAACAGCTATTGCTACAAATTTGTCCCATTTGACGGTGAAGAGAATTGTCAATAAGGGAAAAACAAAAGACGAGGGTGACATTCAGCTTCATTTATTTTAGGGGTCAGAAAATATGTCTAAGAGACCAATTTATTTGTTTTGTTCAAATTACAACATTAAAATAAAGTCGAAGCACATTCTTCAATACCCAAATACATAAACTTAAAATAAATCTAGAATTAAAAAAATCTGACATTTTATAAAAACATTTGGAATAAATAAAAATTAAAAAAAAAAAAAATGTGAATCATATGAGATTTAAGATGCAAAGAATAAAAAAGAAATACGAAGAGCTTATTTTCTACTTTAATTTGCAGAATGTAGAAAATAGCAAAAATGCTTTGCAATAGATGTCGCTGAGAGTTCCTGGAAGTAGTAATCCATTGCCCACTAATCCCAACGAAAGTTCTTTTTTTGTTGAGGGAACTATAATAATCCTTCAGTCTTGTATTGCTTTTATATTGTCTATTTAATGAATATTGTTTGTCAAATGTTAAAATTTGAATTTTATTATTCAGGTTGACGTTCAAAAATCCTGCCAAATCTGGTTCCTTCAGATTGATTTCCCGAATGGATTTCGGAGCGCAAATTCTATAGAACTGTTTTATTTAGTTGGTAAACATTAAAATTTCATTTGCTTTTCATTTAGTGTTTAATTTTCTTTCTCTAAAGGACTATACGGGTAGTCATTTTCTGGATAAATATATACCAGCATATATAACCATAAAAAAATCCAGAATTTTCAAAAATCTGGCACTCCTCGGGTCCGGAGGTTGCCGGATTTTTGAATGTCAACCTGTATTCTATCTATATTGATTGTTATATTAAATAATGAGAATTTCATTTAAATGTTAATTTTTTAATATACTCTCTTTTAATATATATCAATGAAACAGCTGTATCTATGGATAACGGTCTATTCATTTGGTAGAGAGCTACAAGAAGAGCGTGGTGAAATGGAGGAATATTATGAAGAGGAATCAGAGATGCTCAGTGAGACTGAAGAGGAGATTGAATGAAAGTAAGAAGAAATCGACAAGTTTCAGAGACGGTACTATCATTTAATGTGATTTGAATTTTTATTTGCTTAAAACTTGCAAAATAACAATTATACTAAAGTGATTATACCTTCTTTTTTTTTTGAGAGATGTATCTTATATTAGGTTTTTCACATCAGTAATCTTCTAAAAATTATTTGAGAGCACTCTTCTTCAACAGCCCTGTTCCCCCAAAACATTTCTTTTTTTCAATTTGGCTTGCTTTAACTACCATTCAAATTCAGAAAACTGATGTTAGACAGAACATAAGGAATTCTTTTTATGCTGTGAAAAAAATACATTGTACTCTCGATATCTCGAA